>VDFB02000017.1:10100891-10184624 GCA_007258455.2 Sequoia sempervirens
CTCTCTATCTCTCTCCCTCCTTCCCTCTCTCTCTCAAATCTCCCTCCTACCCCATCATCCTAAACCCTCAACAATAAACCCTAAACCCTTAAACCTTCTATCCTCTACCCTCAACACTCTTCCCTCTCCTTCCCCCTCTCTCCCCTCTCCTTCTTCCCCTCTTCCCTCTCCTTCCGTCTAATTCTTTCTCTATATATCTCTCTCCCTTTCCCCCTCTCTCTCTCATTTTCTCTCCTTCCCCTCTCTCTATCTCTCTCTCTCCCTTCCCCTCCTAATTCTTTCTCTATATGTCGCTCTCTCCTACCTCTCTCTCTCATTTTTCTCTCACTTTCCCCCCTCTCTATCTCTCTCTCCCTCCCCCCTCCTCTCTCTCTCTCTCTCTCTCTCTCTCTCTCTCTCTCTCTCTCTTGCGCGTGCTCTCTTGCCCACTCTCCACCTCCTAATTAATCTTGGGTATGTGTGTGCAAAAATTGGATATCTGATTTAGATCGGATATCTAATTTATAGCACCAAAATATTACATTTTAAAATGTTTTTCAAATTATATATTAGACATGAATTGGATATCCAAAACAAATCGGATATCTGATTTGTAGTACTTTGGCTTGGGAATTGCTATGGAGCAATGTACTAACAACCAACCCAAAAAAAAAAATTCAACTCAGGATTTTCACGTTTTTTGGCAAGTTCAAAATGCTACTTTTTTCATGTTGCCACTTTTTGGCCCATCATGATCCTGGACATACCCAGGTCTAAATCAAGTAGTTGTTATTGCTAAGGTGGATCACTCCTTTCTTTGAAGGCCATACACTTATGATTGGGTCAAGTGTTATTTTCTTTAGAAAATTCCTATTTCCTTTTTGATAGCTTAATTATGATTTGATTAGATGGGTTATGAAGCACTTATTTCAAACAAATATCTTTATGAAAGAAGTATATTGGAATGAAATTAAATATGATTTGTAGTCCAATGTAAAAAATATAAAGAATGGAAACAATTCTTTCAACACATGAACTATTATGTAGTCAATTAAAATGAAAAAGTTTACTCTATATTAGTTAAGATACACAACTAAGAAAATGATCTAAAGTGACTTAGTTATCCTAGAGGAACTAAGTATATATTATACAAAGAAAACCAACAAACCCACAACTACCCCTATTTTGAAGGAGTTTAGTTTTCTCCCCTTCCTAATATTGCTAATATTGTCTAATTATCTTAAAGAGATGAAGGGTCATAACACAACTTTATTCAACCCAGTAAATAGCTTGGTTAATGAAACTTGACAAAAGATAAAAAACAATTGCTACATTTGGCATTTTGTGTTGAATGAAGAGTGGTGACAATAATCTACTTATAGTTTAATAAAACACTATTTTTATAAGAAGGCTTGACATTAGAAAGATAAGTGTTACTTATAGTTTAATAAAACACTATTATATTTTTACCAACATATACTATTGTATGCTTGCATGGCTTCTTAGTTAATATATGGGGAGATAGAGATAGATGGGGAGAGAAAGAGATAGAGATAGAGATATATGGGAAGAGAAAGAGAGATGGAGATATATGGGAAGAGAAAGGAAGAGAGGTGGATATAGAGAGTCGATGGATAGGGGGGATAGGGAGGGAGAGATGGTGAGATAGAGAGGGGGAGATAGAGAGGGGGAAGGAGAGAAAGGGATATAGATAGAAAGAGATAGAGAGAGGAGTGAGAGGGAGATAAAAAGAGAAATAGAGATAGAGATATAGAGTAGGAGAGATGGAGGGAGAGATGGAGTGAATGAGAGAGAAAGGGGGAGAGGGAGAGATAGCTCAATAGATAGAGGGGGGAAGAGGCGGGAGTGACATAGATAGTGGGAGATATAGAGAGCGACAGGGAGAGATATATCAATCACCCTCCCTATATCTCTATCTATTCATCATTATCTCTTTATCTCTCTACCCCTCTCTATCTCTTTGTCTCCCTTTCTATTTGTATGTTTGTCATTATCTCCCTCTCTCTCTATATTTTCTTCCCTATATTTATCTTTGTCTCCTTAAGTGTGCAATGGATACATTGAAGAGGTCTTAAAGGAGAATTATCATATCTTTAATCAAATGGCATGCTACCTTGAGCATAACTCCCCAAGGACACATACCATCCTTGGATTGTTGACATGAAACAACCAATCAAAATTTAGTTTCTCTCTCTCATATTAATATATATTACTATTATATTAAATATATATTATATTAATTATATTTTGTATTATATAAAAATATACTTATTATAAATTATTAATTATAATAATTTTATAATGATTTAATAGTTTTGTTAAAGAATATAATATATAAGTATAATAAGTTGAATAATTATATTATTTATTATGTAAAATATAGCTAATATATACTTAAATATATTGTAGAATACTAAAACCTAGCTAAATGGTGCAAAAAATTTCAACTTAATTAACATATAAGATCCTTGATAACATTGTTTACAATCTCATCAATATGTATTCTAACCCAATACTACTTATCAAATCCTTATACATAACATATCCACCTACAATCCCATTCAAGTATTTTAATTAATTCCTTGAATTAAACCTAAAACAAGAATCATACACACCACAACAGTGAGATGAACAAAACAACCCTTGATCATTTTATTCAAAATTCAGATATGCTTGTACAATGGAGAGACATGAGTTTGAATTAATCATATCAATTCAAATTCCAATACTGTCATAAAACATCAAATCCCCATGAATTCAAAACCTACTACAGAATGACTCAAAACCTAAATTGCATTTTTCCTAAAACCATCAAATTTTACAATTTTCTCTGCAATTTCATCTAGACTTGACCAAAAATATCTAACTTGCTAACCTATACTTATGGCCTTGAAATCCTTCTTATAGAAAAAGAAGGAGAAAACAAGCATCAGGCTAGAAAGCACACGTGTCACCAGCCAATTGGACCGCTTTGTGATATTCCAAAAATTTGTTACAACAACAATCTCCCTAGAGAATCTTCTTGTTCATCATGCCCGCTAAGAATGGTTGATGCAGTAACAAAAAAATGCAAGAATTTTGTGCCTAGACTGTCACCAAAAAACAAAAATGGAATCTTATGTAACTGTATAGCTAATTTGTAAACTATTAGCAGCCTACTCCTCACTCTTCCTCAGTTAAATATACATTTACCCATTTCTAGTATTGTTCATCAATTGGCCAATCAAAATTGATCACCTCATTCACCTTGACACTATAAGGTTGTACTTAACTACCACCTGATTTTCTTCTCTTTCAAAAGACTCCAAGAATGAATTGGTGCTAATGATTTTGTCCATACAGCTCACCAACAAATCATAATCTAAGTTACCCTGTTTTTGAGGGTTTTGTAGTTGAAACATGATATAAAGGGGCTCTTACACTTTTTGTGAATACTGTAGCTTGTGTAAGAGGCCTCACGGATACTATTGTAATTGTAGGATGCATGAACAGGGCATAGGATGAGAAATAAATAAGGTATAGCTGTTGTCCTCACTCGTTTTGTGAAGAAAAGCATGTCAAATGAGAGGTTCAAGCCTAGGTTTCAACAAAACATGTATGGGAGATCTGATTTTATGAATTTTTATCCATGTGCAGACCTAATGGGTTGTTTCTGAACACTGAAGATAAATGATACACACACACACATAGATATATATATATATGTATGTATGTATGTATGTATGTATATGTATTTTTAAATGTAAATGTAAATGCAATTATTGGATGAACTCCCAGAACAATAAATGCAACATATCATTAAAGAAATCTATATCTATGTACATAAATGTGTATTTCTAAATGCAAGTGTAAATGCAAAGAGCATATGGTTTTTTAGTGTTATAGTATTTGTAAATGTAAGTGTAAAATAAATAAGAATAACGAAAATTATAAAAGAATACAAGGAAAGGTCTCCTCCCTTTTTGGTAGTGATAACCTCCACACACAACCCTTAAAAATTGTGAATAGAGGAATATAATCTTTGAAGAACTCACAGTTGATTCTCTCCTACCTGATGCAATTAGTCATTTTATCCTTACAAACATTTATAGTGATTACTAGAGGCACATAGACCAATTCTTCATAATAGAATAATTTGATCATACTTTTCCAATGATGGCATTATGAGAAAACCTTAGGTTAAATGAATAATTCCTAGCTAAGTTCTTTAAATCATGTCCAACCGTATAAGAGAAGACCGATGCTATGTGTACCTGGATACCATGGAAAAAGGCTCTTTGGGCTCTTTCATCAATCATCCTACCTTAAAACATACTGAAAGTCTCCTAGCAATTAGACATAGGAAGATTTAAGATGACTTAAAAAAAAATTATTAGCAAAGCATAAACTTATGATGACTTAACCAGGCCTAGTACACACTCCCTCCATGTTAACCACTTAGACATATGGAAATTAAATGTAAATTTGCTGCTATTTTTAGTCATGTAGGTGTCCAATAAACCACTTGGTGGTGTTTCCCTTCAAGTTTATTTACTTGAATGAAGAGCACAAGTCCTTTGATTACAATTAGAGAATACATTTGAGGACTTGGTTGTGTAACTAGTGGACCATAGTCACATTTAACACTTGTTACAAATTTTGGGAGTTAAAACGTTAAGTAGATTTGATTTGTGATGGACACATTTGGATGGTAGCAACAATAACTTGCAATCTATCAAGACTTGATTACCTTATAACCTATGAAATTCTAGCGATGAAATGATAGATTAATCATAATGTCACCTTGGGATCACATCACCATGAAATAACTTCATCCAACATCCTTATGAGTGCAGGGACCACCAAATAGGTATTTTTCAAATCTGTCTTCCTCGAGTGAGGGAAATTCAGGAAGAGAAGAGGAAAGTGAGACATGTAGTATGTCTAGGGAAATCAACTAGAGGTCAAAAGATTAGAAGAAAATTATGTAAACGCATGGAATTTTTTCTTGTTGAAGGGGGGTCATGTTCTTATGATGATGAGAGCATAGGCAACGTTGAGGTTCCCTTGAGGTACAAAAATCTATGGAACCAATGTGTACCCAAGGAACTTCCTCCAATAAACACTGATTTTTGTGTCAACGAGAGGATATATCACATAGCATTATTGTCATTACATGGTTTGGGCCTATTTTTCATGGACGGCATAAAGGTCTATTACGACAAAGTTACTGAATTGATGGAGTATGTTGAACCCTGTTACAGTTACAAAGATTGGATGCAACTAGTTCGATATACATGAAGTATGCATAGGTATGCACTATCAACAAATTATATATAGCTAAAAGATAAGGATCGAAATAAAGGAGTGGCTATGTACATTGACAGAAGGCCAAAAGCATCAAGGAATATTGTAGGGTTTATAAATAGTACAAGACCTGGGTCAACAAATAAGCAACCCAATTGCATATTCGAGGTGCACGAGGGAAACCCTATATTCCTATGTGCTATAAAATCAATAATTGTAGGGGAAGAGTTGCTAATCGATTACAGTTTGAATCTCTTAGTTACAAACACAGTTACGATGGGGGTGGTACGTACTATGTACCATTTTACCCAACCTCCAATTAATGACTCCAATATACCATTTTATTCTTATGTTTTTTTTTCGTAAATCTATTGGTTTCATTTCCGTAATGGTTTTTTATATTTAATTTTTGTCACAATGGGACATTGATCGTACGGAGAAGGCTCTGGCCTAGAGCATAGATCACAATGTATCTCTAGGCACTTCTACTGAACAGGTTTACCTCATTGTAATTATACAAATAAGATACGAGCAAAATGTTTTATTATTATGTTTTTTTCATAAGTTTATTGGGTTAATTTTGATAATGTTTTTAATATTCTTGTTGTAGTCGAATGATCAAGGAAAGGCACTAGCAGTAGACGAGAGCATCCATAGTGAGGTGCATTCAATATTTTGTGATGATGAAATGGCTTATTCAGCAAACCCTCTTGATATGATAAGGAATATCCAAAAAAAATGCAATGAAGAAATCGTTAAGTTGATATTCATAGTGCCTCAAACAAATGAGATAAGAGAGAGGGTTAAAATATTGACTAAAAGATCACAAAACTTGCAAGTAAGCTTTCATGAGGTATTTAATTATAATTTCATTCATGGTTTTATATTTTTTACTCTTTTATGTCATGAACTAAAATATGTGTTATTTTTACAGGATTATTTGCCTCCTCGTGATGCTCCTAGCCATGATTAGGGTATTGCAAGTGTTGCCCGAGGAGTAGGGGTTGGTACAAGTGTCCATCTTGATCTTCCTGCGCATACATCACATCATCTGACCCCATCATCCGTGTCTATATTGTCATCTAAAATGTCGGCAACAAATACCATTCAGGAATCCATTAATGCACCCTCTGGTAGTGAACACATGCCAGAACATGTGTCAGGACATGTACCTAGCGATGCAAAGGCCACTAGTACTGGTGATGTTTTAGCAACATTTCCTAGATCTTTATGTATTACTAGTACGAGAACATTGTTGGTTACATTTGTGGTGACTAAGGATTTCATTCCCATAAAGATATAGAATGTCCCAAGTACTTTAAAATGTTATAATTATTATTATATATAAACCAATTGAAATTTACTTATTGATCACTCTTTTTAGACTATTGATCCCATGATCATTTTGCAAAAAATGATGTTTTTTATAAACATCTAAGTGATATTACATTGGAGCTCTTCGGGCCCACCATACGTACACAGTGGAATGCCTAAAATCAAGATTTAAAAGATGAGCTCATTAACCGTTTAGTTGTGCTCTTCGGTGATAAAAAATTCAACTGAACCAAGGTCCTTAAGAAAGTCGGTACCTATCTAAAGTATGTGAGGGACCAATATAGGTCACATTTCAAGAAGAAAAAAAAGTATGAGCATCCCCCCATGATTCTGGAGAGGGAGTGGAAGGACCTGGTGTCGGATGGAAAGGAGAAGGCTAAAAAGAAAAAAGAAAAGACACCACTAGGCCAAGGAAGATATGTGATACTATCAACAATGTAATTATATACTGATTACTCTTTCTTTTTACATAATCTAACGTATTTCAAAATTTTCATAGGTTGCCTGACACATCGAAGGAAACAAAGGCAAGACTAGAAAAACATGGGAAGCACAAACTTGGCTTTGGTGGTTATATGAAATTAGTCGCATGAATTGTAAGTATCAATAAATGAAATATAGTATCCAAATAATAAATTGAAAACAATTTTGGTTTTATCACACCATAGAAGCAAAATTCATGATCTTATGCAAAAATGTAGGGTTGTGAATTCAACAGAGTTCCCACAAAAGATGACCTAAAGATTTCCTTCCAACAAGCCTATGGATTTGTGGTTGAATGCCTAAGAGTCTTGACTGGGCAAACACAATCTTCCACTACATCTAACATGCAAGTAAATAAACTCAATAAAGTTTATTTAAAATTGAATACTTGTGCAATCTATTTAATATTAATTTCCACCATAAAGTAATTACATGCCTATTTGTTTTAAACATTCAAGCAATGATAATACTGCACATGACATTGGAATGCATCTTGGTGAGGGTGGAGGACAACATGCAGATAAAGGTCATGGTGTGCATCCCGATACTTTAGAGCATGTAGAGTGTGATCAATGTGTTGAGCATGATCAGGCTAGAGAAGATCAGGAACATGATGTGGCCCTGTCAGGTAAATAGGACCACTCTAAAGTTATTTTAAACATATTTAATTGCAATTGGTGTATTAATTAATGTAACCTTTCATGTTTCAACTTTAGAGCATGTAGAGCATGATCAATGTATTGATCATGATCAGGCTAGAGAAGATTAGGAACATGATGTGGCCCCATTAGGTAAAGAGGACCACTCTCATGTTCTCTTAGACATATTTAATTTCAATTGGTGTATTAATTAATGTAACCTTTCGTGTTTCAACTACAAATCAGGATTTAGAGGGTGTTTAACATGTTGAGCATGAGTCTATAACAAAAGTTCAGGAACATGATGTGGACCCATCAGGTAAAGAGAACCACTCTGATGTTCTTTTAATTAATGAAATACTTGTAACAATAATAATAAAACATATCAGTTTAACATTTATTTGTTATTGCAGTAGACCCCCCTTGCAGCAGCATTCACGTCATGAGCAGACGACTAGGCGTACATTAAGATCACGAGAAAAGGGCAGAATAACTAAAGGTGGGACAGATGATTTTGAAAATGATACTTCACTTCATATTTTTTTAGCTTTAAAAAAGAAACAAAAAAAAAAGTGATTGTAATCATATCATGACAACCATATTTTTGATAATGTAAAAATTGTAAGAATGAATGTTATATGTTATTAATGGATGAATGAATGATTAATGTTATATGATTGGGTATGGGGAATTGAGAGTGATGTGGGGGGGTGGGGGAGGGGCCAAATGAGCTTCCACCATCATGTGGTTGGCCCTGTTAAGTAGAGAATATTAAAAAATTTCTCGAAACAAAGAGAAGCTCAATAAGGTAATGCACTTTTCAATATAAGAAATGCATCGTTTGAAGCATCAAACCAATATGCAAAGATCAAAGAAAGTGCTAAATTTACACTATGGTGGTAGAAAAATGATTCTTTATACCCTGAATCCATGCTTTGCATCATAATTTGAAGTTTTTTCCATTTCAATGTTCTAAGTTTAGTTTTTTTGTATGGCTTTGTATGAATACCACATTTGTTGTGTGTGGATTTGGTTTCAAAGCTCTGTTTCTTCTGTTTTTAGTGGTGACATAACTCTAAAATTTGACTTTTGTGCATAACAGGTTAGTGGAAAAATTGACAACTCTGAAGGGTTTAGAGGATCGATTGAGATAGATACATGGATATTTGGATCTTGTTGTTGATGGGAGGCTTCGACTTAACCATTAAATTTTGTATCATCTCCAGGTATGCAAAAGTTTCTCTACTTACATTCATTCTTGATCATAAATGTTGTAAATGATATTAATGCTTCAAACTTAAGATTCGTTTCATTGTTATAATGATCAAAATGTTATACTTTGCTATACATTCAAGCATTCTCTTTCCCCCTACCCTTTGCTCTCTCCCCCCTCCTTTTAAGAATTTTCTTTGTCATAAAGATTCACATTTCTGTCTCATTTACACAAATTTATCTAAAGTGCTAGGAGTGAATAAATATATGTAAAAGATGATGGATTATGTCTAAACAACTTTCCATCTTATAGCTAATTAAATCCTTAATATTTGAATAGTTTAGAGCTCGAATAATGCTTGTATATGCATGTGTAGCAATAAGGGAGCCTATGTGAAGATTGAAATTTAAAACATCACTTTGGTATTTTTCCTTAGGTAGTGAAATGATATTTTGAGTAATACAAACCTACACACACATTGATATTTTTCAGCATTGCATTGAAGAAATTTTTTTCTCTTATACCTACCCTCGGCTAGACATGGAGGTATATAATATTGGTTTCTAGGGTTTATTCTGTAAGTAGTTAATTTCACAGAGGAAGACTAAAATCTTCTTAATGTCCTGTGTCAGGTGTGAAAGCATATGAATCACTTGCTGAAGGCACCATTTTGTATTCATCCAAAAACTGGTTTGTTCTTTTTTTTATGTTTCTTGCATGTGTTTTTTTTAGGCTCTAGAGATGTAGCTCAGCTCTTTCCTTTGCAATTTTCATCTATTTTGATGATTACAGTAGATTTTCCTCATAATTTTTCATGTAGATCTATTTGTAACCTTATTTTCTACCAATCAATTTGCAAACCACTCACATATTAAGGACCATTTCACTAACTTGTAGTCATCCATTACTTCATATGTTGTAGGTTGTGTCTATGTGCCAATAAATCCTGATGATTGTGAGAACTTTAATCCTACAAGTGTACCCAATCTTTCTCAAGTAAAAGTATTACCTTATTTTATAGTACTTTAAATGGTTAATTGAAGGTGCTTCTTCAGATTTGAGATAGTTGAACCCTGGATTAAAATATGGTATTAGATGGGAAGAATAATGATAAAACTGAGGTCCATTGAACACAAATTATGAACATAATTTATTGGACTATGAATAGTGTTACAATTATAATTATTTCTCCTTTACCTACCTTTGTATTAATGAAAAAGACAGCATATATTGGAAGTTCATTACATGTCTCATGTATGTGTTAGTATTTTAATTTTGTTTAAGTTGTTCAAGAGCTTGATTAGGTCAAGAATATTTTCTACAAGCTCTGTTCTCTTGATACTACTTAGCATTTTCCCTACACATTTTCTCTTCAATCCAGATGTTTCTTAACTCCTTCCCTTGTTAGCCCTTGGTTGTTCTAGAGTGTAATGCTTTTTCTATGCATCTTGTAGTCTGTATGTATGATCAGTCATCTCTTATGAAGCATGGATAACCTTTCATGGAATTGTTGTTGTAATTAGACAATTGCCATTGTAAGAATAATCATTTAATTTGTATGGAAGTAAGTATTTTTCATATTATTTGACTTGGTATTGTAAAATTGTCTTTGCAAGATTATCTCAGGGGGAACAACAAAACTGTGATGATAGGTAGAGTTGTTTCTTAACTCCTTCCCTCGTTAGCCCTTGGTTGTTCTCAAGTGTAATGCTTTTTCTATGCATCTTGCAGTCTGTATGTATGATCAATCATCTTTTATGAAGCATGGATAACCTTTCATGGAATTTTTGTTATAATTAGACAGTTTCCATTGTGAGAATAATTATTTAATTTGTATGGAAGTAAGTCTTTTTCATATTATTTGACTTGGTATTGTAAACTTGTCTTTGCAGGATTCTCTCGGGGGGAACAGTAGAACTATGATGATAGGTAGAGTTGTTTCTTAACTCCTTCCCTTGTTATCCCTTGGTTGTTCTCAAGTGTAATGCTTTTTCTATGCATCTTGTAGTCTGTATGTATGATCAGTCATCTCTTATGAAGCATGGATAACCTTTCATGGAATTGTTGTTGTAATTAGACAATTTCCATTGTGAGAATAATCATTTAATTTGTATGGAAGTAAGTATTTTTCATATTATTTGACTTGGTATTGTAAACTTGTCTTTACAGGATTCTCTTGTGGGGAAGAGCAAAACTATGATGATAGGTAGAGTTGTACAACACCATAAATCATTTGGCATTATCAATATATTGCTTATAGAATACTCTGTGCAAGTAAAATGGAATGTGCAATGACAATTGGTCGCGAATTAGAATATGAATATAAGTACATTATACACAAGAAGATGGTGTATATTCCATGATTTAAAGAACCCCAAAATAAGAAAATTAATAGGTTCCATTTGTTTACTTTCTCTTACACACTTGTTTAATCGGTGAGACCCTTAGAATTTCTTGTTGATAACTAGCAGTGTTCAAAACTCCTTAAGAGGTCAGATCGGTGTGACATTGGATCTGTCTTGCTGACAAAAGTCATCAGCAAGACATGGACTATCTGAGTGAGTTTTCTATCCTGTGCCAATGATTGATCTCTCACCAATGGGTTGGCTTCAGTACTCATCACCAAGAGTCTTTGCATTGGTACATTTCAATCAATATATTTTTTTAAAAACAATTGCATTGTTTCATTGCAATTTCAATGAAAACCACTGAAAAATCACCGAAAAGGTTCAACGAAGTTGCTATAGCTGTGAAAAAGGCTTCGTCGTAACTTTTTGCCCAATCTGTCACAATTTTGACGAATTCCACCGATGAATCACAGAAAATCTCCAACGAAGTTGCTTATCTACGACAAAGGCTTCATCGTAGCACCTTGCCCATTTCATCACAATTTTGACAAAGGACACCGATGAATCACAGAAAAGGTCCCATGAAGTTGCTTAACTATGATGAAGGCTTCTTTGTAACTCCTTTCCCATTTCATCGCAGTGTTGACAAAGGCTGCCAATGAATCACAAAAAAGGTCTGATGAAGTTGCTTAGCTGGGATGAAGGCTTCATCGTAACTCCTTGCCCATTTTGTTGGTGGGTACAAAAAGTTTTCATCGATATTCCGATGAACATATGATTCATTTTATGATGCCCACAACCAACGAATCTACACTGTTATTTTGATGTTTAATGCGTCATCGGAATTGTGACAAAAAAATAACAACGAATTTTTTTTCATCATTTCATCCCTTTTCTGAAAAATATTTGTCGAACGACCGACAAACGTTTGTCAGAAAATGGAGCCAAATTCAGTAGTGACCCCTTCAACTGACCTCAAATGGATCTTTTGGCTTCCCTTTTGTCTCCAAAAGACTATCTCTCACATTCAATTCATCTTCTACACACTCATTTCATAGTTTTCCATCTGTCTAAACACTTCTTCATGCTTCCTGAGCTTTCCAACACTTCATTCATAGCACTTCCACTATTTTTGAAGCTCCAAGTCAACACTCTGCTAGTTTTACTCCTCTCATTGTTACGGAAACATTGGCATCCACAAGCTTATGAGCTTTCATCTCCCTTCAAGTTCCTTGAGAGCATCTTGTTGGGGATGTGATATCCATTCAATTAGCATCATTATTTTATTTGGTAGCTATAAGAGAGGGGGACCACTATGTGCAAGATCCCAGGTCATAGAGGATCGAGATGCAAGAGGCTACCCTAACATACATCAACTAAGTGTATTATTTAGGGTTATGAGGATGAGAATGATGAGGATTTTGAGGTCCTACAATCACTCTACAATCTTGAGTTGAAATACATGGATAGGTGAGTCAATTTTTAGGTCCAACTCTACACCTCAAGGAGCTCTCTACCCAAGGACATCAATGTGGACTCTGGACAACAGTATGGCGCATTGTCATCTCAAAAGTGTGTTGTAGTCCATATGGTTAGACAATAGCCAATACAAGGTTGAACTCACTAAAATGACTAACATCCTAGCTTAACTTCTAAGAGAACAAAACAATACTATTAAATATGAGAAATACAAGGAAAGATAATAAAATAGATATACCAAAGCTAAGGTGATGAAGGCGATCTCATACAAGAGCCTATTCACTAACTAGCTCCACAAAGTGCGTCCACCTACACACATCAAGAGAGAAAATGTTTGGGGGGATGTATAGGGGCCTACCTTAGTCAGACCCCCATGTAGGTGTTTCCACCACCATGGATAGCCAAAAGAATGAGATAAAGAAATATGTAAAGAAAGCAAAAGCACTACAAAACAATAATATGCTACTCACCAAATGATAGAGGAGAGGAGAGGGAAGCTTACCACCTCCACCAAGAGCACTCAAGGCTAATTGAGGGAGAAATGAGAGGAAATAAATCCTCTGCTACAAATGGCATGGTCCCAAACATGATCTACCAAGTTCATGGAGTGTGATATTGTTGCAATGGAATGCATGGAATGCTTGGAAATGAGCTTGTGAGAGTGTAAGAATGAAGGCCTGATTTGCTGAAAAGTTGGAATGCAAATTCAAAGAGTGAATATGAAGGAATGAGGAAGAAAATGGCCATATTTGAATCGGTTGGCCAATGGAGGCATCACAAATTCACTACCAATGGGAAGAGTAATGCCTCTGCTAGCTCAGCTGCAAGAATCTTCCAGGGACGTAAGTGCATTGCACAGACATCTACATGCCGCTTGGGCTTCCCAAATAGAAATGCCTCCATCGACACGCAAAATAAGCTCCACATGGACCACCAACAATAGGCTTCAGTAAATTTAAGCCTCTTCCTTTAGTTTTCTAAAGTGTATAAAGGAAAAAAGGGAAATTGTGCCTAGGGTAAAAACTCGCTCTTATACATTTTTCCCCCAATTTAGTGAGCAAGAATACTAATGAGTGCTTGGTAAAGTACATCAAGAAGAGTGTAGGGTTAGAAAAGTATACCTAAACTGTCAAGGAAGCAATACTTGGTTTGGCATACCTGAAGGTGTAGGAGATGCGAAGGACCCCATAGCTACTTGGAACTATGAAGTTGGAAGAAAGTGTCTTACAGGTCCGTGAACCTGCAAGGAGGAAACCCCTAAGATCACTTGCATGGAGGAAGCCCCAAGGAAGTGGACTCCGCAGAGTCAGGAAGTGGCGACACGTCTACCCATAGATAGAGCATGTCTAAAGTAGCAACACATCAACCCACAAATAGAGCGTGTTTAAAGCGATGGCATGTTTTCCCACAAATAGAGCGTGTCTAAAGCGGCGACACGGCTATCCACAGATAGAGTTTTTCTAAAGAGGTAACACGTCTATCCTTAGATAGAGCATGTCAAAAATTGGTGACATGTCTACTTGCAAATAAAGCATGTCTAAAAGTGGTGGCATGTCTACCAACACATCAAGCATGTCTAAAAGTAGTGACATGTCTACCCATAGATAGAGCATGTCAAAAAGTGGCTAGTCACATAGACCAAAAAAATTTCAAAGGGGTACCTCGAGAACCCATCAAAAGGAGAGAGGTCCACTCAAGGGATGCACTATTTCAAAAGTAAGGTCTAGTTAGGCTACCCCAAACTAGACACGAAAGGGAAAATGGAACGAGTCTAGTCGAGTTGCCCCCAACCTAAACATGAAAAATTTCATTCGTTATAAAGGATTTTGAAGAAAGGATCCCTAGGGAACCCACCATGAAGAAGAAAGGGGATCCGCTCAAGGGACACTCAATTCAAAAGCAACTATTCTTTTGGAATTATTTTTCATCAAGGAATCCTTTCAAAAGATGTTCACTTCATCAAAGAATTCGAAAGGAAAGTCATGCCCCCACACAAGGGGAAGTCAAAGTAATTCCCACTTTGGAGGAAGGTCTTCAAGTCCTTTCTTTATGAACCCGTGATGAAGGAAACATGTTCCATTAGGGTTCCAAGTTGAGAATGGGATCCTAAGGAAGAAATGTTGTAAAGACTTTCAAGAAAAGATTCATTGGCAATAAATACATTTTTTGAAAATTGAAGTGTTAAAGAAGAACGTTATCACACATAAAAGGGACAACTCAATTAAATAAGAGAGAAAGATAAAGGGAAAGGAAAATAGAAAAGGAAAATACAAATAAAGGACACAGGGGAATCTGGTTTAGCGGGGTCAGATCTGTCTAAGCTCATATAATAATAGGTAACTACAATGTAAGGAAAAATATCATCAATCCCTAACTAGATCAAGAAGAATGCATGAAAAACAAACTAAAAAAAAAAAATTGGGTCAACATGGAAGGGAATCCTAAATGCCCCCAATGTTTTGCATCATCCCCAATTTATCGAAAGTTAACCACAAACATGGAAGAATGATGGTACAAATAGAAGAAGGTTTATGACACAAAAACCACATCTATAACCAAGAACCAACAAGGGTGACAAGGGTCATCCAAACACACATAGCACAAGTATGGGGGAACACATCACAAAACACATGCACACACACACAAGATCAAGAAAAGCAGACCTCCTCCTAACATTGATCATCTAAGAGGTCATCGGCTTCCTAATCTAGATCCTTATAAGGGGAAGGAGGATGAGCTTGCAAGGGTGGAATGTTAAGAGGAGGGGCATTCGGGCCTCCTGCAACAAGGGCCAAGGAAGAAGGCCCCTCGAGGTCCTCTCTATCCAGCTCTTGTGGAGTCAAGGTTAGCAATTTTGCAAAGATCACTGACAAGGTTGGGACTTCATCCATGGAATTAAACATGCATCCCATCGAAGTACCATGCCTATTCTTAGTAGATGGCAAAGGTCATGCCTAAAATTCACTAGTAAACTCATCAAATGACTCAAGAGCAATGACAAGCTCAGGAGAAGTTGGGAATAGTTTTGTCACAAGGAGAGAACAAGTCATCACAGGGCCACCTTGCAAAGAAGGTGGGCTCCTCCTACCTCCTTCATTACCAAAAGGACCATCCTCCACCTCTTTCTTTGTTGAAGGAGATGAACTCTTGACAAATGAAGTGAGGAGCGTACAAGAGGAGGAAGATAGAACTGTAGTGGACATGACCGAAGTGTTAGCCATATCCACAGGCTTTAGGAAGGGCTGAATATATGGAACGAACATCAAAAAAGGTCACTCCACTAAAGGAGAAATAAACACCTATACCCATATAGGGTTAGGCACGCTTGTGCTCACAACAGAAGCCAAGAGAAGATTAGACTAAAGAATAAAAGAAGGAAGGGAGGAAGATGACACTATAGGAGGTCCTAAAATAGGAGCAGTCATTTCTTCCTCCTTCTGTTGTAAGGAAGCCTGCTCGGTCAAGAGATTCTTTTGCTGACACTTTCGCTCAAGTGTAAGGTGGTTTCTATGGCTCTTGGAGTTAGAAGCCAGAGCTTGCAAAGGGTCGGGAGGTTCCTTCTCAACCATAGGAATTTCCACTATGGCCATTTCTAGTAGAGGAACAAATTCTTGTATAGGAGCAGGGGTAGCAGGTTGAGTAGCGATGGGAGGAGTAGACTCAAGAGCCTTGGAAATGGGCCTATTTCCACCCATTTCCTTAGGAGCAGGAGTGGTAGGAGGTCATGGAGGTTGATACAAAGAGGACTCTCCTTGGGAGACCTTCTTCCTATCATACTGAATGGATCTAAGCTTTGTTGAAAAAATAGGAAGTTTGAACGTGGGATGCTTAAGCTTTTTCCAAGAGGGCATCAAAGGGTTCTCCTACAAATGAGGAGAAGAACTTATCTGTAACATAGTTGAGTGAGAAGAAGCATCAAACTAGGTAATGGAAGAGCAATAAGGAGGATCACAAGACCACTTCTCTTCTCTCCTCTTTCAATCCTTAGCCACATTGTTGTCAGCCTTCAAGCAAGCCCTATGTGAAATAGCATAGGGTGAGGGAGGATACCTAACCTTCATCCTCAAATGTCCTTTCTTATATTTTTGATATGTTTTATTTAAAATATTTTTCCTAGTCAGAAGGGAACCCATAGGAGCAGGCCATGGGTGATCCAAGGAGTAGCTACCACATGCAACTAGCAGTCGATAATTGGTGTCATGGATCAGGTGCATGGAACCTCCATGGATAAATTTTAGACATTTATGCACTACGGAGGGTAACACATTCATCGCCACCAACCAAGGGATACCCAACTTTACACAGAAGTTTGGACCTAGGGATGATATCAAATAAGAGGTTTACGGACTTAGGCCCAACTAAGACCTATAGGACAATGCTACCCAAGGGGGGTACAGAAATCCCATCATGCATGCAAATGAAACTCACGGGAGCATCATATCCATCATTATGTAAAAATTTAATTAGCACAATCTCCTTTGTTATTAAATTCACTTGTGATGTCGGGTGAATGACAACACCTGCTATGATGTTCCCAGTGATCCATGAAGGAATGTTAAGAGGAGATGATTCCCTGTTGAAGCCCACCGATAGATCTTGTGAACTAAAGGTTATGCCAACACTATTATCCATAGGTTGCGCAGAAGGGATGGGTTGATATAGAAAGGAGTCCATTCTGCACACTAGACAATGCCTTCACATAATCCCCAAAGGTTATTGGATAAGACGATGACCCAATTAAGGTTTCATCGTGCAATACCTTTGGAACCTACCAACTACACCACCTAGGGGTCACAGGTTGGGTTGCAAGGCGACAACCTTACAACACTCACACCTACAACACTCATAGAGTACAAATAAAGGGACTGTCAGTATTGCAAGAACAAAACCAAAATTGTTCACATCAGATTCACCAAAAATGTAAGAGAGGGGGACCACCACATGCAAGATCCTAGGTATAGAGGATCGAGATGTGAGAGGCTTCCCTAACTTACCTCAGCTAAGTGTATTGTTTAGGGTTATAAGGATGAGAATGATGAGGATTTTGAGGTCCTACAATCACTTTGCAATCTTGAGTTGCAAGACAAGGCTAGGGAAGTAATTTTTTAGGTTTAACTTTGTCCCTCATGGAGCTCTCTGCCTAAGGACATCAGCAAGGACTTTGGATGACAGCATAGTGCATTGGCGTCTCGAAAGTACATTGTAGTTTGTACAATTAGACAACATTTGAGACAAGGTTGAACTCACTAAAACAACTAACATCCTAGCTTAACAACTTCTAAGAGAACAAAACAATACTATAAAATATTAGAAATGCAAGTGACGATGATAAAATAGGTATACCAAAGCTAAGGTGATGAAGACGATCTCGTAGAAGAGCTTATTCGTGAGCTAGCTCCACAAAGTGTGTCCACCTATAGACAACAAGAGAGAAAATGTTGGGGGGTTGTATAGGGGCTTGCCTTAGTTAGACCCCTTTTTAGGCATTTCCACTACCACAGACAACCAAAAGAACGAGATAAAGAAGAAATAAGTAAAGAAAGAAAAAGCACTACAAAACAGTACTATGCTACTCACCAAATGATAGAGGAGAGGAGAGGGAAGCTTACCAACTCCACCAAGAGAACTCAAGGCTACTTGGGGGAGAAATGAAAGGAACTCAAGCCTGTACTACAAATGGTGTGGTTCCAAACATGCTCTACCGAGTCGGAGTGTGATATTGCTACAATGGAATGCTTGGAAATGAGCTTGTGAGAGTGCAAGAATGAAGGTCTAATTTGCTAAAGAGTTGGAATGAAAATTCAAGGAGTGAATGTGAAGAAATGAGGAAGAAAATGGCCATATTTGACTCGGTTGGCCGAAGGAGGTGTTACAACTTCACTACCAATGGGAAGAGTAACGCCTCTACTGGCTCAGCCATAGGAATCTGCCAAGGACGTAAGCATGTCGTGCGGATGTTTGTACACCACATGAGAATCCCCAATAGAAATTCCTCCACTAACACACAAAATAAGCTCCATGTGGACCACCAATAGTGATCTTAAGTAAATTTAAGCCTTAGACTTTGGTTTTCTAAACTATATAAAGGAAAAAAGGGTAATTGCGCCTAGGATGCAAATTCGCTCTTATAAATTTTTCCCCCACTTTCACAAGCATGATTACTAATGAGTGCTCGGTAAAGTAGATCAAGAAGAGAGTAGGGTTAGAAAATTATACCTAAACCATCAAGGATGAAGTACTCAGTCTATCATACTTGAAGGTGTAGGAGATGCGAAGGACTCCATAACTGCTTGGAACTATGAAGTTGGAAGAAAGTGTCTTACAGGCCCATAGACCTGCAAGGAGGCAACCTCCAAGATCTCTCACATGGAGGAATCCTCAAGGAAGTGGACTTGATAGAGTCAGGAAGATGCGATATGTCTACCGGCATAGACAACATGTCTAAAGCAGCGACACATCTACCCATAGATAGAGCATGTCTAAAGTGGTGACACATCTACCTGTAGCTAGAGCGTGTCTAAAGCAGTGACACAACTACTCGCATATAGAGTGTGTCTAAGTGACAACATGTCTACCCACAAATAGAGTGTGTCAAAAAGTGGTGACATTTCTACCCTAAAATAGAGCATGTCTAAAAGCAGCGACATTTCTACTTGCAAATAGAGCATGTCTAAAAGTGGTGACATTTCTACCCACAGATAGAGCATGTCAAAAATTGGTCAGTCATGTAGACAGAAAAAATTTCAAAGGGATCCCTCAAGAACCCTTCAAAAGGAGAGGGGTCCACTCAAGGGATGTGTTGTTTGAGAAATAAGGTCTAGTTAGTCTTCCCCCAAGGTAGATGTGAAAGGGTGAATGGAACGAGCCTAGTCGGGCTGCCCACAACCTAGACATGAAAAATTCCATTAAAAGGGTCCCTAGGGAACCCGACATGAAGAAGAAAGGGGATCCACTCAAGGGACATGCAATTCAAAAGCAACTGTTCTCTTAGAATAATTTTTCATAAAGGAATCCTTTCAAAATATGTTCACTTCATCAGCGAATTTGAAAGGAAGGTCATGCCCCCATGCTAGGGGAAGTCAACGTAGTTCCCACTTCGGAGGAAGGTCTTCAAGTCCTTTCTTTATCAACCCATGATGAAGGAAACATGTTTTATTAGGGTTTTGAGTTGAGAATGTGATCCTAAGGAAGAATTGTTGTAAATACTTTCAAGAAAAGATTCATTGGCAATGAATTCATTTTCTAAAAATTGAAATGTTAAAGAAGAACATTGTCACACATAGAAGGGACAACTCAAGCAAAGAAGAGAGAAAGATAAAGGGAAAGCAAAAGAGAAAAGGAAAATACAAATAAAGGGCACAGGGGGATCTGGTTTAGTGAGGTCGGATCTATTTGAGCTCATATAATAATAGGTAATTGCAATGCAAGGAAAAATATCATCAATCCCCAACCAGATCAAGAAGAATGCATGAAAAACAAAGTAAAAATAAAAAAATTGGGTCAACATGGAAGGGAATCCTAAATGCCCCCAAAGCTTTGCATCATCCCCAATTATCTAAAGTCAATCACAAACATGGAAGAATGATGGTACAAATAGAAGAAGGTTTACGACACAAAAGCCACACTTGTATCCAAGCACCAACAAGGGTGACAAGGGTCATCTAGGCACACATAGCACAAGTATAGGGGAACACATCAAAAAACACACACACATGCACACAAGATCAAGAAAAGGGGACCTCCTCCTAACACTGATCATCCAATAAGTCATTTGCTTCCTAATCTATATCCTTATAAGGGGAAGGAGGATGAGCCTGCAAGGGTGGAATGTTAAGTGGAGGGGTTTTTGTGCCTCCCACAACAATGGCCAAGGAAGAGGGCCCCTCAAGGTCCTCTCTATCAAGCTCTTGTGGAGTCAAGGTTAGCAATTTTGTGAAGATTACTGACAAGTCTATGACTTCATCCACAGAATTAAAATTGCATCCCATGGGAATGCCATGCTTATTCTTAGTGGATGGCGTAGGTTGTGCTTGAGGTTCACTGCTAAAATTTATGAATAACTCAAGAGAAATGACAAGCTTAAGAGAAGACAAAACTGGTTCATTCACAAGGAGAGAACAAGTCATCATGGGGCCACCTTGCGAGGAAGGTGGGCTCCTCCTATGTCCTTCATTGCTAGAAGGACCAGCCTCTACCTCTTTCTTCATTGAAGGTGATGAAATCCCCATAGACAAAGCAAGGGGAGCAGGGGAGGAGGAAGATAGAAGTACAGTGGACATGACTGAAATGTTAACCATATCCATGGGCTTTAGAAAGGGTTGAATATCTAGAACAGACATCAGCAAAGGCTCCTTCATTGAAGGAGCAATAAACACCTGTACCCATTTAGGGTTAGGTGTATTTGTGCTCACAAAGAAAGTTGAGAACGGATCAAACTAGAGAGGAATAGAAGGGAGGAAGAAGACACTGCAAGAGGTCCTAAAATAGGAGCAATTGTTCCTTCCTCCTACTGTGAGGTGGCCTGCTTGGCCAAGAGAGCCTTTCGATGATGCTTCGACTCACATGAAAGGCACTTTTTATGGCTCTTGGATTTAGAAGCCAGAGCATTCAAAGGGATAGGAGGTTCTTGCTCCACCATAGGAATGTCCACTATGGCCATTTTGAATGAACGAATGGATTCTTGTATAGGAGCAGGGGGAGCAGACTGAGGAGAGATGGGAGTTGTCTCGAGGACCTTACCAGTAGGCCTCTTTCCACCCATTTCCTTGGGAGAAGGAGTAGTAGGAGGCCATAGAGGTCAATACAAGGAGGACTCTCCTCGAGATACCTTCTTCCTATCATACTGAACAATTCCAGGCTCCATCAATAGAATAGGAAGTTAAAACATTGGACACTTCGGCTTTCGCCAAGTAGGCACTGACGGGTTCTCCTGTAAATGAGGAGCAAAACCTGTCGGTACCACAATTGAGTGAGAAGAAGTGTCAAACTAGGCAGAAAAAGAGGAAGAAGGAGGATCACAAGACTGCTTCTCTTCTCTCCTCTTTGGAGCCTTAGCGGCATCGCTATGAACCTTCAAGCAAGCCATATATGAAATAGCATAGGGTGAGGGAGGATACCTCACCTTTGGCCTCAGATGTCCTTTCTTATAGTTTTTATATTTTTTATGCAAAAGGTTCATCCAAGGGGAAAGGGGACCCATAGGAATAGGCCATGGGTGATCCAAGGAGTAGCTACCACGTGCAACCAGCGGTCGATAACCAATGTCATGGATCACATGCACAAAACCTCCATGGATAAATTTTAGACATTTATTCACAACAAAGGGTACCACGTTCATCACCACCAACCAAGGGATACCTAAATTTACATGGAAGAGTTCAAACTCAAGGATGATATCAAACAAGAGGTTTATGGACTTAGGCCTAACTAAGACTGATAGGACAATCCCACCCAAGGGGGTACAAAAAACCCATCATGTTTTTGAATGAAAATTATGGGAGCATTGTATCCATCCTTATGTAAAAATTAAATTAGCATAATCTCCTCTATTATTATATTCACTTGTGATTTCGGGTCAACAAGAACACCTGCTACGATGTTCCCATTGATCCTGTAGGAATGTAAAAAGGAGATGGTTCCCTATTGAAGCTCATCGGCAGGTCCTATGAACTAAATATTATGCCAACACTACTATCCATAGGTTGTGTAGATGGGATGGGTTGATGTAGTTACACACACTATACAATTCCTTCATAGAACCCCCAAAGGTTATTGGATAATATGGTGACCCAATTTAGGTTTTGTCATGCAATACCTTTGAAACCTTCCAACTACGCCACCTAGGGGTCATAGGTTGGGTTGCAAGATGACAACCTTACAACACTCACACCTACAACACTCCTAGAGTACAAGGAAAGGGACTATTAGTATCACAAGAATGGAACCAAAATGGTTCATGTCGGGTTCACCAAAAATGTAAAAGAGGGGGACCACCACATGCAAGATCCTAGGTCATGGAGGATCGAGACATGAGAGGCTTCCCTAACTTACCTCAACTAAGTGTATTGTTTAGGGTTATGAGGATGAGAATGATGAGAATTTTGAGGTCCTACAATCACTCCGCAATCCTGAGTTGCAAGATGGGGCTAGGCGAGTCAATTTTTAGGTCCAACTCTATGCCTCAGGGAGCTCTCTACCTGAGGATGTCACGTAGCCCCTAGATGACAACATGGTGCATTGGCATCTTGAAAGCGCTTTGTAGTTTGTATGGTCAGAAAATAGCTAAGAAAAGGTTGAACTCGCTAAAATGACTAACATCCTAGCTTAACAAATTCTAGGAGAACAAAACAATACTATAAAATATGAGAAATACAAGTGAAGATGATAAAATAGATATACCAAAGCTAAGGTGACAAAGACGATCTTGTAGAAGAGCTTATTCACTAGCTAGATCCACAAAGTGTGTCCACCTACACACAAGAAGAGAGAAAATGTTACGGTGGTTGTATAGGGCCCTGCCTTAGTTAGACCCCCATTTAGGTGTTTCCATCGCCATGGACAGCCAAAAGAACAAGATAAAGAAGAAATATGTAAAGAAATCAAAAGCACTACAAAGCAGTACTATGCTACTCACCAAATGATAGAGGAGAGGAGAGGGAAGCTTACCACCTCCACCAAGAGCACTCAAGGCTACTTGGTCCCAAACATGCTCTACTAAGTTGATGGAGTGTGATATTGCTGCAATGGAATACTTGGAATGCTTGGAAATGAGCTTGTGAGGGTGCAAGAAGGAAGGCTCGATTTGCTGAAGAGTTGGAATACAAATTCAAAGAGTGAATATGAAGGAATGAGGAAGAAAATGGCCATATTCAGGTCGATTGGATGAAGGAGGCATTAGAACTTCATTGCCAATGGGAAGAGTAACACCTCTGTTGGCTCAGTTGCAGGAATCTACCAAGGACATAAGCATGTTGCGTAAATGTCTGCGTACCACATGGGCATCCCCAATAGAAACACCTCCATTGACACACAAAATAAGCTCCATGTGGACTACCAATAGCAAGCTTCAGTAAATTTATGCCTCCAACTTTGGTTTTCTAAAGTGTATAAAGGTAAAAAGGGGAATTGTGCCTAGGGTATAAATTCACTCTTATACATTTGCATATTGTTGTTAGCATTGATTGGTGTTTCTTCTTTTCAACACTTTCTTCATCATAATTTCTCTATTGTAGCTATTTTGGTTTTTTGTGGAGGTGGGAACACTAAAACAAGGGTTTTACTATGGTAAGCCCTGAAACAGCCCCAACATTTTTCCCCATTCTATTGTGTGTAGGTATTTTATTATCGTGGAGCTTGCAGGAAGCTAGGCCAAATGTAATTGGAAATTATATCACCCTTGCTCATTATTTCATGCTTAATTAATCTATCCTTTAAGTTAAAGTATTCTTCTTAATGTTTCAATAGTTTAGTTACTTTTTGTTCCTATTATCGTGTAGTATCATACTTATCAAGTTGTTAGCAAGTTCTCTATTAATTTTGACTATACGTTGTACTCTCTGTCCATATAGATGCCAGTGCCTAACTGGGACACTAGCACACCATGTTTTTGTCTGTATTTTATATTGGAGTCTTTTGGTAGAGAGCTACCTAAGTTGTAGTTCAAACTTTGAAATTTTTTCACTTGGATTCCTAAACTCTCAAGTTGATAGACAGAAAGTGACAAATCAGTCGTCCTTCCTTTTCACCCCCTCAAACATCAAACCTATTTTATAAAATTCCTTAGTGTGAGGCATATCAGAGCAATTGATTGTTCTAGACCCTCCCATGATCTGGATACCTAAGAATTCGGTCGCTCTCCTCTACATTTTGGTGAACCCGATGTGAACTTTTTTGGTTTTGTTTCATAAGGTTGAAGGATTCTTATCTCATGTTCTAGGTGTGTTGTAGGTGTGCACGTTGTAGGGCACCTAGCCTTGTAACCCAACCTATGACCCCTAGTGGCATAGCCAAAAGAGTCCCTAAATGTTGTGAAGTGAAACCTTGAATAGGTTACTATCTAATTATGAAACCCTTGGGGGCTTCTAAGAAAATCCTTTCTAGTGTATGTAGAGATGACTTCCTTTATGCATCTTCCCATCCTGTCTGTGCAGCCTATGAGTGGGTCTCTTGTTATAACCTTTACCTCACATGATTTTCCAATGAATGATAATAGAGAACCCTCTCTATACATTCTCATTTGTATCAATAGGAATACCATAACTGGCATCCTCATTGACCCTACATGTCGGGTTAATGTTATCACAAAGGAGATCATGTTAATAAACTTCTTACATAAGGATGGGTACGATGAGTCTAAAAGAACCATACATACACATGATGGTATTTTCATTCCTCCCATTGATTCTATCACCCTTTCAGTCCTATTTGGGCCTAAGACTATGAATACCCTCTTTAACATTAACCTAGTGTCTAAATTGTTCAAATTGAAGCTAGGAATTCCTTAGATAGTCTCCATGAACGTAGTCCACTCGGTAATCCACAAATGCTTGAAGTTATCTCATGAGAGTTGCATGCATGTAGTCCATGACACTAGTTACAAACCAATGGTGGTGCATGGAGGCTACTTGCTTGATCACTTTTGGTCTACCCCTCCCAAGATGGACCTATTGTATTGTACCTATGTAAAATACAAGAATGGGGGCATAGAACCAAAAGTGACCTATCCTCCTTCTCCCTATGCTATTTTAGTTAATTATTCTATGATGGTGCAGTATCAAGTTTTTGTTGCACAAAAGGAGGAGGAGAAGTTTGCTCAATCCCCTTCTTATTCTTCTATAGTTCCACCTGCCCCTACCTCTTTCCCTACTACAACACCTTTGACTTTTTTCCCTATGAATCTCTTGGGAATTTTGATGGTGTCCACTTGGCGGAAGGCCAAGAGTCAAGTTTTTGACCTTCCTATCTTACCCACAATTCCTCGACCCATCTTTTATGGTAAGGGTAAGGGTCCCTATGGAGTTGCCTCTATGTCTTGACCCCTGTGGACTCCTACTTCTCCTACCTCTAGGGTATCGAATGGGAAGAGGCCCACCACTATGGCACTTGAGTTTTATTCTCCACCTATTTTTTCCTTTGCTCTTGCATCTCTTCCTCCTGTTCCTATCAAGAGTCACTCCCTCTACCGAAAATGGTTGTGATGGAAACTCTAATGACTAAACAAGAGTCTCTTGCTCCTCAAATTGTAGCCTCTAGCTCCTGCGACCGAAGAAACCACCTTACACATGAGCATAAGTGCCAAAGGAAGGCTCTAGCCATTGATTAGGTTGTTTATAGAAGAAGGAAGGGGAACCAACAACTCCTATTTTGGTGTCTTTTGCTCTGTCCTCCTCTTCTACCCATCCTGCTTCAATTCGCACTACCTCGATCTTGCTTCTAGCTCCCCTTGTGATCATGGATGATCCTCACCCTAAAACGGTTTAACTATTCATCACTCCTTTAGTTCACCCTCATCTTTTGATTTCCCTTTCAAACACCTCACCTTTCCCCAAGCTCGTGGATATGTTAAATACCTCGCCTGTGTCCATTACATTTTTCTCCTCTTCCTCCTCACCTTCTACTTTGTCCATGGGTATCTCACATCCTCTAATGAAGTACAAGATGAAGGAAAAACCTACTTCTAATGGGGGTCAAAAGAAGGGATTACCTACTTTAGAAGCTAGCCCTATGTTGTCCTAGTGATAGAGGCTACTTTGGCATCCCCTGAGTTTCTCACTACCCTTGAGTATTTTAGTGAGGTCGGTAGTGGATCTTGGGCATCTCCTTCATTACCTACATAGTTGACACATGGCACTCCTATCAAGTGCATGTTCAACTCTATAGATGATCTTTGACTCTATCGGTGACTTTTGCAAAATCAATGATGTTTACCTCACAGGAGTTGAGCACAAAAGACCTTGATAGGCCCTCTTCCTTGGCTCTTGTCATAGGAGAGTCAGAGGTTGCTCTCTTTGGTATCTCACCCTTGCAGGATCATCTACCATCCCCATACAGTGGTCTATATTGTGATAACAATGACCTCTTAGTTGATGAGGACTAGGAGGGCATCTCTTCTTTATCTATAGATTAGAATTGTGTGTGTGTTGTGTTTCCCCTGTACTTGTTTTATATGTTCTTAGAGGACCCTTGTCACCCTCGTAGGTTCTTGGATACAATAGTGTTTTGTGTTGTAAACATCTTCTATTTGTTACATCATTCTTCCTCTATTGTGCTTTGATTTTCAACAATTGGGGATGATGCAAAGTGTTGGGGGCATTTAGGCCTCCCTTCCTTGTTGACCCAATTTTATTTTATTTTTATTTTGTTTTCACGTAACATTATTCACATGATTTGATATAGTATGGGATTGATGACAGTTCATATATATATTATATTATATCTATTTATTTATATTTATAAGTAGGTCTGACCCTGAAATATCAGATCCCCCTCTCTCTTGTTCGTTATGTTTTTTTTGGTCCTTTCTTTTTATATTTCTCTCTTCTTTGCTTGCTTCATGATGTTGTGGTGCCTATGTGTTGTCCCTCACATGTGTGACAACATTACCATGGTTACATCTTGTCATGTTCTGTGGGCCAAAACATCACTCTCATTCTTACTTTTCTATCCTTAGGATGTCACATGCATTTGTGTTCAGTATGTACCATCCTAAGGGGGGGCTATCCTACTGCTTCAATTTTCAAAAAGGTGTATTCAATGGCCAAAAAATCCCTCACTAAAAATCT
The DNA here is from genome assembly GCA_007258455.2 of Sequoia sempervirens. Taxonomy (NCBI): domain Eukaryota; kingdom Viridiplantae; phylum Streptophyta; class Pinopsida; order Cupressales; family Cupressaceae; genus Sequoia; species Sequoia sempervirens. The sequence continues at coordinate 10,128,454 of VDFB02000017.1, forward strand.
TTTATTTTCTACAAATATATTTATGGATTTGGTTGTGTAAGTTTTTTTATATCAATATTTTGGATCACACATAGTAATCCATCATCAAGATGAATGTTGAAAAAGATGAGAAAATATTAGTAGCATACCCAACAATTTAAAAAGGAAGAAAGAAGGAAGGAGAGAGAGGGTGTTGAGGCACAATTCTCAAGGGAAAGGAATAAAAATTCAAGACCAATGAAAGAAGATGAGGAGAACATAAAACAATTTAAAAACCATTAATAACAAGAGAAAAACAAGAAGAAACCAAAAACATAAAGAATCAATAAAACAAAGAAGGAAGAAACACAACAAAAAGTAAAATTACAAAAGGAACAAATGTTAGGACACCAACCCGAACCAACAAGTGAGAAAGGGGAAAAGACTGAGGGGAGGGAGAAAAAGGGAAATGAAAGAGGGGAGGTTCAAGGGTTTTCTTTATGGTGGTTAGAGAGGCTGGATAGAAGAGGTTTCCAAGATGGGTTAAGACTCCACCCTTCATCGCAATTCAGGTTGGACAAGTGATTGAAGATTTGGATGGCTTCCTTAAGCTTCCTCTTGTGGAAGGTCCCTTCTTTGCACCAGATTTTGGTGCTTTCAAGGAAAATATGATGTTTGTTTGAAGAGGAGTTCTCAACAAGGGCTGATTTTAAAACTCAGACATGTAAGATGTCAGTACTATGCTCTTTGATTCTAGTGTTGATTCAATGTCCAATTTCTTCAATATAAGAAGTACCACATGAACAAACAACTTTGTATACACTTGAGTCAAGAAATTTATCTCTAGAGTCCTTAAGAGACAGGATACAATTTTTAATCATGGAAAAAGGCTTGAAAGCATAGTGAAGGCCTTTTTTAAGAAGTATTTTTGAGATTTTATAGGATATGCCTTCAACAAAAAGTAAGGAGGCACAAGGGTGCAAAAATGATTAGGAGAAAGAGGAGTTGGAGAGAGAAATAAACCAGTGTTTGGAATGGTGAAGGGCTTTGGAAATTTGCTTGCTAGTAAATCCATTCAACTTAAAGATTGAACATAGGTGGTCCAATTTTTGTTCTAATTTTTCATGGTCACAAATGTAGAAGGCCCTGATGGTTAAAGTTTTGAAAATACCAAATTTTTGGCTCAGGGGGTGGCGGGAAGAAGAGTGGAGGTAAAGATTAGTGTGGGTAGCCTTGCGAAAGACCCATCAATCAAGGGAGCCATTAGATTTTCTAAGGATTAACACATCAACAAAAGGCAGTTGATTATTAAATTCAAGTTCCTCAGTGAAGGAGATTAAAAGAGCAATGTTATTGAGGTTGGTAAGAGTTTGTTCCAATTTTTCATGGCCATGAGGCCAACACACATTTGTGTCATCTACATATTCTTTTCCACCATCTTGGTTTAAGGGGGAAATAATTGAGGGAAATTTCTTCAAAATGCTCCATATAAAGGTTGGCAATGATAGGTGAGAGAGAGGAACCCATGGCCACACCATCAACTTGCTCATAGATAACACCTTGGAAAGAGAATAAAGTAGATCCCAAACATAACTCCGCTAGGGAGGAAATCTCACCATTAACCTTGTGTTTGATGATCTCAATAGCAGCAGGGATAGGAACCTTGGTGAAGAGGAAGATTACATCAAAACTCACCAAAATATTGTTATCTAATTTGGTGTCATGGATTAAGTGGAAAAAATGAGAGGAATCCTTGATGAAGGAATCAGATTTTCCCATGAATGGAGAGATTAACTTGGCAAGGAAAGAGGCCAACTTATAGGTGGGTGAACCCATAGTGTCAACAATAGGTTGGAGAGGACTGCCCGCCTTTTGAATTTTAGGCACCCCATAAATTTGATGGCTCACCTCCTTAGAAGGAACAATATTTTTCTTGGTATCATCATCAAAGGAGCAGCAAGACACAACAAAATTGACTTTTTTGATAATTTTGGAGCAAGGATTACGAGAAACAATCCTATAACTACTAACATCAAAGAGAAGATCAAGCATGTTGGAGTAATTGGTTCAATTCATGATTACTATGGTATTTCCTTTGTCTAGTTTGGTAATGATGAATTCATTATTCTTCATTAATTTTCTAAAGGCAAGGGATTCGGCTTTAGGAATGTTATGCTTAGGCAGTTTAGCATTTCTAATAGCAATGGAAAAATCTTGCATAACCTCTTCAGCCACATCCATAATGAGATTATGAACCACATTTTCAATTTCAATGAGAAAATCAACATGGGGAATAAAGTAGGGAGAAAAACCAAAGTTAAGACCTCTTTTTAAGAAGTTAAAGGAAAGGGGATCTAAAGTGGCATTGGATAGATTAACAAGGGGGTCTAAGGGGGTCTAATGTGGCATTGGATAAATTAATCTATCCAATACCACCTTAGATCCCCTTGCCTTTAACTTCTTAAAAAGAGGTATTAACTTTGCTTTGTCTCCCCACTTTATTCCCTATGTTGATTTTCTCATTGAAATTGAAAATGTGGTTTGTAATCTCCCTATGGATGTGGCATAAAAGGTTAGGAAAGATTGTTTCATTGCTCTTAGATATGCTAAACCACCTAAGTGTAACATTCCTAAAGCCGAATCTATTGCCTTTAGCAAATTATTGAAGAATAATGACTTAATCATTACCAAAGAAAACAAAGGAAATGGCATAGTAATCATGAATCAAACCTATTACTCCTCCAATATGCTTGATCTTCTCTCTAATGTCAGCAGTTATAAGGTTGTTTCTTGGAATCCTTGCTCCAAAATTATAAAAAAAAGTCAAATTTGTCATTTCTTGCTCCTCCTTTGATGATGGGACCAAGAAACATATTTTTCCTTCCAAGGAGGTGACCCCTTGCATTCATGGGGTGCCTAAAATTCACAAGGTGGGAATTCCTCTCTAACCTACTATTGACATAATGGGTTCACACACCTATAAGTTGGACTCTTTCCTTGCCAAGTTAATCTCTCCATTTGTGGGAAAATCTGATTCCTTCATCAAGGACTCCTCTCATTTTGTCCACTTTATCCATGACACCAAATTAGATAACAATGATATTTTGGTGAGTTTTGATGTAATCTCCCTCTTCACCAAGTTTCTTATCCCTAATTCTATTCAGATCGTCAAATGCAAGGTTAATGGTGAGATTTCCTCCTTAGTGGAGTTATGTTTGAGATCTACTTTCTTCTCTTTCCAAGGTGTTATCTAAGAGCATGTTGATGGTGTGGCCATGTGTTACCCTCTCACTCATCATTGCCAACCTTTATATGGAGCATTTCAAAGAAATTGGTCTCAATTATTTCCCCCTTAAACTAAGATGGTGGAAATGATATGTAGATGACACTAATGTGTGTTGGCCTCATGGCCTTGACAAATTAGAACAATTTCATACCCACCTCAATAGCGTTGTTCCATCCATCTCCTTCACTAAGGAACTTAAATATAATAATCAATTCCCTTTCCTTGATGTGCTAATCCTTAGGAAATTTGATGGCTCCCTTGTTCGATGAGTCTTTTGCAAGGCTACCCACATTGATTTTTCCCTCCACTCTTCTTCCCACTACCACCCAAGCCAAAAATTTGGTATTCTAAAAACTTTAACAATCAAGGCCTTTTGCATTTGTGACCATGAAAACTTAGACCAAGAATTGGAACACCTATGTTCAGTCTTTAATTTGAATGGGTGCACTAGGAAGCAAAATTCCAAAGCCCTTCACCATTCAAAACACTGGGTTCTTTCTCTCTCCAACTCCTCTTCCTCCCAATCATTTTTGCACCCTTGCATAACCTTACCTTTTGTTGAAGGAATCTCCCATAAAATATCAAAAATCCTTCTTAAAAAAGGGCTTTGATGTGCTTTCAAGCCTTTTTCCATGATTAAAAATTGTATCTCATCTCTTAAGGACTCTAGAGATATCTTTCTTGACCCAGGGGTCTACAAAGTTGTTTGTTCATGTGGTACTCCTTATACTGAGGAAACTAGGCATTCATTCAACACTAGATATCAGCACTATGCTTCCTTAATCTATCCAATGCCACCTTAGACGCCCTTGCCTTTAACTTCTTAAAAAGATCTCTTAACTTCACTTTGTCTCCCCGCTTTATTCCCCATGTGTTTGTATCTCAACCTATTGTTGACACTATGGGTTCACGCACCTATAAATTGGCCTCTTTCTATGCCAAGTTAATCTCTCTGTTCATGGGAAAATCCTTAGGAAAATTGATCGCTCCCTTGGCCAGCAGGTCTTTCACAAGGCTACCCACAATGATCTTTACCTCCACTCTTCTTCCCACCACCACCTAAGCCAAGAATTTGGTATTCTCAAAACTTTAACCATCAAGGTCTTCCACATTTCTAACCATGAAAACTTAGACCAAGAATTGGACCACCTACATTCAGTCTTTAAGTTGAATGGGTACACTAGCAAGAAAATTTGAAAATCCTTCACCATTCCAAACACCTTAGACCCCCTTGCCTTTAACTTCTTAAAAATAGGTCTTAGCTACTGACATTAGAGAAAATATCAAGAATTTTGGAGGATTAATCTGTTTGATTCATGATTATTGTGGCATTGCCTTTATCTTCTTTGGTAATGATTAAATCATTATTCTTCATTAATTTTCTAAAGGAAAGGGATTCAGGTTTAGGAATGTTACGCTTAGCTGGTTTAGTATTTCTAAGTTCAATGGCACAATCTTTCCTACCTCTTCAACCACATCCATAGGGAGAGTATGAACCACATTTTCAATTTCAATGAGAAAATCAAAATGGGGAATAAAATGGGGAGACAAAGAAAAGTTAAGACCTCTTTTTAAGAAGTTAAAGGAAAGGGGGTCTAAGGTGGCATTGGATAGATTAAGGGAGCATAGTACTGACATCTAGTGTTGAATAAACATCTAGTTTCCAGAATATAAGGAGTACCACATGAACAAACAACTTTGTAGACCCCTGAGTCAACAAAGATATCTCTAGAGCCCTTAAGAGATGGGATAAAAAATTTAATCATGGAAAAAGGCATGAAAGCATAGTGAAGGCCTTTTCAAGAAGGATTTTTGAGATTTTATGGGAGATTCCTTCAACAAAAGGTTAGGAGGCGCAAGGGTGCAAAAATGATTGGGAGAAACAGGACTTAGAGATAGAAAGAACCCAATTTTTGGAATAGTGAAGGGCTTTGGAAATTTTTTTGCTAGTGTACCCTTTCAACTTAAATAACGAATGTAGGTGGTCCAATTCTTGGTTTAAGTTTTCATGGTCACAAATGTAGAAGGTCCTAATGGTTAAATTTTTGAGAATACCAAATTTTTAGCTCGAGTGGTGCTGGTAAGAAGAGTGGAGATAAAGATCAGTGTGGGTAGCCTTGTGAAAGACCCACCAACCAAGGGAGCCATCAGATTTCCTAAGGATGAGCATGTCAAGGAAAGGAAATTGATTATTAGATTCAAGTTCCTTAGTGAAAGAGATGGAAGGATCAATGCTATTGAGGTGGGTATGAAATTATTCCAATTTGTCAAGGCCATAATGCCAACACACATTGGTGTCATCTATATATCATTTCCACCATCTCAGTTTAATGCAGAAAGAATTGAGGGAAATTTCTTTGAAATGCTCCATATAAAGGTTGGCAATAATGGGTGAGAGAGGGGAACCCATGGCCACACCATCAACTTGCTCATAGATAACACCCTGGAAAGAGAAAAAAGTAGATCCCAAACATAACTCCACTAAGGAGGTAATCTCACCATTAACCTTGCATTTGATGATCTCAATAGCATCAACGATGGGAACCTTGGTGAAGATGGAGATTACATCAAAACTCGCCAAAATAATATTGTTATCTAATTTGGTGTCATGGATAAAGTGGACAAAATGAGAGTCCTTGATGAAGGAATCATATTTTCCCATGAACAAAGAGATTAACTTGGCAAGGAAAGAGGCCAACTTATAGGTGTGTGAACCCATAGTGTCAACAATAGGTCAAAGAGGAATGCCCACCTTGTGAATTTTAGGAAGCCAATAAATGCGAGGGGGCACCTCCTTAGAAGGAACAAGATGATTCTTGGTCCCATCATCAAAGGAGGAGAAAGACAACAAATTTTAAATTTTTGAGAATTTTGGAGCAAGGAATACAAGAAAGAACCTTATAACTACTGGTGTTGGAGAGAAGATCTTAAGGAGTAATTAGTTTGATTCATGATTACTATGACATTTCCTTTTTCTACTTTGGTAATGGTTAAGTCATTATTCTTCATTGATTTGCTAAAGGCAAGGGCTTTGGCTTTAGGAATTGTTAATAAATATTCAATGAGCTCCCTTCGGGTGTATTTTACTCTAGGTATTGGCCCACGCATCACAGGAAATTAACTTGTCCTTTTATCAAGGTCTGCTTCCCCCTCCACATGTATGCTCTATGCACCCTGAGGGTTTCCCTTCCTTTTACATCTCAGGAATCCCCGCTATACTTCCACATGTTATAGCTGTGGGCCATTTTGATCATTCTTTTTGCTTCCTCATTGGGCTTCACTCCAATGCCATGAAGCTCTCATTCCTAAAGAAATTTGGTGAGCCCCACAATTGTTGTCTATGATGCACTCTTGATACAAGTCTACTCTTCACAAATCTTTCAGTGAAAGGATGAAATAATGACTGCAAGTTGCGAAATGCTATCACACATCTCTTTTACACCCAACCGATGATCATTTCCTCCACTTTTGGATAGAGCTTTGCCCACTCAACATGTGTATACTTGGTGCAAGTCTTCAGCAGTGAAGGATAAAGGTTCACACGGGTAGCAAAATGTTACCACGTGCCTATTCAGCAGATCTTGTGTTTGAGCAATGAATTAGGTGAACCAAATGCTTTGATTGGCCACCGCATGCCATAATCATTTGCACAAGATGGTGGCACTTGTTTGTTTAACCTTGTTAGGACCACCGCCATCATTTGCAGGAGATGTACCTATGCCTGGAATGACCAGATGCTTGGTTTGAATCTTTTCTGTTGCAATGGCTTGGGGAATATTCTTATTTTTGCATCATTTCTAAGGATTGCGAAATATTTTCTATTGCTACTCTCTAAAGTGGTGGGAGTTTTTTCCTATATATACTTTTATTTGTTGTGAGAAAAGTGTCCATAATTTTAAAGGAATGTCAATTTTAGGAAAAGACATCAGACCTTTATTACTATTTATTTTATTGCAAAAGACTTTCAAATTGTGCCAATTGTTCAGCCTTTTTGTTCTTTCATGCTATTTGATTAAACTATAAATTGTGATGCTATTGTCTAGACATTTCATTTAAGAACTTCTATATATATTGGATGCAAGTTTGTTGATCTAGATCATGTCTAATGACTCTTCTTGGTAGTAGGAATGTCTTCTTGGTAGTAGGAATGTATGCAATGTTATTTTATGTCAATGAATGGATTGCTTGTGCTTTAATTTTCAGTTTTTGCTTTTGTAGAACACTACAAATACCAATCGAGCACTTAGATCTATGATTTATCATGCCTATCATTAAGTCTTGGCACACTGCCTTAGGTTAGACTTTATTTTATTATATATGTTTCCTTTTCCCTTCCCAAAACCCCATTATAGAAGAATTTAACTTCTCTAAAAACCCAAAAGTCAATCGGTTTAGCACAAAAGGTCCCCCATAAACTGAGTTTTCCATAAGACACTATTATCTTATCAAATTTTGGCATCAACAGTTTGTTCTTTTTTCCTGGAATTCCTAGTGGGACTCAAGCTTAAATGAATTTTCACTTTAGAAAGGTGTATGAACCATCGGCCTGTAACTAGATCCCAAACCACAAGCAACCCCAATTTACAAGTACCTCCACTAGGAACATTGTAGGCCGCAAATCAGTTGGTAACCATTCCGCTCCTGCCACTCATTCCTCTAACCATGTTGTCAACCGCCAACAAAAACTATGTGGCATGGGATGCCAGAAGTCCCCTAGTAGCCCCAGTAGCACCCGTTGTCTAGGTGATATCCCGGTTTAAACTATGAAAGCTATACTCAATTTTATCGAAGATGGCTCAAGAACACTCACAGAACATCTACAAGATGTGGCAGACATGTGTTTAGTGAACACGATCACAGTGCAGAATGTAGCTCTAAGGCTTCTCACCTTCATCTTTTAAAGGCAAGGCACTGGATTGGTACTGAACACTGTCACCTAGCACTATTTTCACCTGGGACAAGCTCAAAGATCCATTCTATGAGAGGTTCTCAAATGATGGAGATCTCTCTTTGTTGTATTATCAGCTATCTATTATAAAATGAGCTCCCTAGGAAGTTCTGATCGACTTCAATGCCCGATTCCAAAAAAATTGGTAGAGGATCCCTATTACTATACACTTGACTCCTGAGTTGGCATTCATATTTTATCTGAAGTCCAGCAATCTTGACATTTTTATGATGATCAAGTCTTTGGGACGAGCTACTTTACCAGATGCTTATGGTGTCACCGCCAAAGCTGAGAATCATTTGATAGATTGCAGAAAGTTGCTTCCTCAGCCTATCATGTTGATATTTCTTGAAATATCGATACCCGCACAAGAAGTCGCATCAACTAGCTCACCTACAACTTCCCACTCAATGTACACATATGCGGTAGTGCCACAAAATGTTGCCTCTACATCCAGTTCTTCCAAAGATGACATGGGAAATATTAAAGAAATATTGCAGACTATGGAAAATGATATAACCACCCTCAAGAGGAACCAATCAACACCTCCAAAGCCTGCCTATCAAAACTATCAAGGCGGATGACCCTCATATCAGTAGAATCAATACCAAGGTAGTTCTCGCACTAATTCACCAACTCCGATGGTCAACCAAATGGTGTCGATGCCTACTACACTGACGAGTGCTTCACCAAGCTCAAGTAGGGAATTCACCACAAGACAAAATAACCTCATTGATGACATCAATCCATGGTGCTTCCCTTGCAGCAATGTGCATATGCCCCGAAACTGTCTGTGTGGCAACTTACAACAAAAGGTGGCAGAGCAACATAGCCAAGGCACGATGCTAGACCACAGAGGTTATGTATATGTCTCACCACAAATGGAGAGTGTAGTTCTTACCGTGCAAATGCAAGGGATTTCTCTAGAACAAGAATCTAACATTGCTCCTAATCATGTGCTCTTCTCATGGATGGAGGAAGAAGAAACAGTGTTTACTAATGATACGTAAATATCCAAAACATTGCAAGTGCAATCTAAATATAACACTCACTCAAAGGAGATTTTCCAGTTGTCAATTGTTCCACATCTAGCCATCCCACAACTTAAAGGTGCTTCCGATTAGATAACTAGCACTTCCACTGCACCACTGCAATCTCAACTATGGAAGGAAATTATCATAACAAGAGAAAAGGAGTAGAATGTGGTAGAAAAATTGAAGAAATCAGCCACTAATGTGTCTCTATGGGACATTCTAGCTATCCCAAAGCAAAAAATGTTATTATAGAAGGCGCTTCAAGTAGAGGTTAGCACAACACCAATAGAGCAGTTACCTAAGGCAAGGGCTATTTATCAGCTATCTCTCGTTAAATTCCTTACAAAAAATACAAAAGAATCCCCTTTCAAAGTTAGAGATAAGTTGAAGCCCCAACCCTTCTTCTTAACTCTCATTATAGGGAAGAAGTTATTGCATAATGCTATGATTGATTTTGGCGCTAGCACCATGGTTATGCCTAAACAAATATCTGAAGCTTTAGGACTCAACTATGAACCTATGAAAAGGGGAGTAATGCAGCTTGATGGGAACAAAGTTGAAACCATAGGTGTCATCAAGGCACTTCCTTTAACTCTATTTGCTTGCCCTTGTATCACAGTGTCATAAGACACTATTATCATAAATGTTCCTCCCATGTTTGGCCTCTGTCTATCTTGAGAATTTACTTCAAAGGTGGGAAGATACCTATCCCTAGATTGGTCACATTTGATTCTCAGAACCAAGCACAACACAAAAATGAAGATAGAATTAGAGGATTTACATTCTAAACATGTAGCGGATGAAGCCCTGGTCAATTTTGAAGCCCCGCATACCTCTATCACCAAGAAAGAAATGTATTGCATTAAATTACTAGAGGAAGAAAAGGTGACCAGAGACTGGGATGATCAAGAAGATGCTTTGTTGAGTGAACACATGGATAGTGACCCTTTCAACAATTATCATGCTACAGGATTGGGCACCTATGTAATTTATGATGAAGACTACGTGATCCTGAAATTTTCTAAAGAGTTTGAAGGTGGCCAAGAAAATGAGCTATGGACATTGTACTTTGACGGAGCAACAGGTAAAGTAGGCATCGGAGCAAGGATATGTTTAATATCTCCACAAAATGAAAAAACACTAAGGTCTTTCCACTTATAGTTCGCTTGTTTGAATAATGAATCTGAATATGAAGGATTACTTCAAGGTTTGAGCCTTATGGAGTGAATGGGCATTAAGAAATTAATGGTGTTTGGAGATTTTGAACTAGTAGTCAACCAAGTCCAAGGGATTTCCATGGCAAGGAATTTCTATATGAGATCCTATCGGCACCGAGTTTGGGACCTAATTGAGAGTTTTGAAGCCTTCAACATCTAGATTGTTCCTCAAGGACAAAATGGTGATGCAGACTGCATGGCCATGATTGGTGCTTAATTTGATACTACCTTTGACCTTATACATAATGAAAACTCTGCATGAGTAATAATCCAACCAGAAATTCCTGTCAATGATCAAGTTGGTAGGGTTTTAAAAGTGATGAACACATCACCTCGTTCATCTAGCAGTTGAGGGAATTCGCCAATCAACTTCAACCAAAGATCATCAAGGCTTATGAAGGATAAATCATGCAACTCAAATCCAACAAGCTTCTATTGGTTACTCTCAAAAAAAAATTGATTGTGATGATGCAAGAAATGATAGACAGAAGTTCGTGGCAGACAAAAGTGATTTCATAGACCTTCAGGTCTTAGATGGAAAAAACCTTCGAGTCAGGAAAGATGTCCCACACCATGATAAAGAAAGGCTCATCAATTTCTGTGAGAAATATGGAGTAGTGGCTTGGTCTTATGATGATCTGGAGGGATATGATCATGACATCATCTAGCACACAATCAAGCTAACAAAAGTTGAAAAACCAATCCGAAAAAAGTAGAGGCTAGTGAACCCAAAAATTGAAGCACTAATGGCGCAAGAGCTAACCAAGCTAATTAAGTTGCAGATTGTCTTCTCAATCAAGCATAGTACTTGGGTATCCAATCTGGTCCTAGTCTAAAAGAAGAATGGATATATCTGCTTGTATGTGGACTTCTAAGACCTAAATAGAGCATCCCTCAAGGATCATTATCCGATGCCTTCTATGGAGTCAATCCTACAAACATTAACAGGAACAAAAATGTTTTATCTACTAGACGGCTTCTTCGATTACAATTAGATCTGAGTTAAGGAGGATCAGCACAAGACTACATTCACTACAAAATGGGGAACGTTTTCATATGCTAAAATGCCTTTTGGTTTATCCAACGCAATAGCAACATTCCAGCAGGCGATGGACATCACTTTCAGTGAGCTAATCAATAAGTTTATTCTAATCTATTTAGATGATCTTACTATGTTTTCTAAATCTAAGGATGATCATTTCGACCACTTAGAAATAGTTTTTCAAAAGTGCCAGGAGTTTGAAGTTTCCCTAAATCCAAAAAAATGTATATTCGGAGTGTCGCAAGGAAAGTTGTTAGGACACATGGTATCCAAAGAAGGATTTTCAATCAACCCAAGTGGGTGAAATCTATCAAGGAACTTCCCCTTCTGGTGAATAAGAAAGGCATCCAGTCCTTCCTAGGCAAGGTAAATTTTGTTAGCAAGTTTATTTCCAACTTTGCAGGAATAATTAAGCTGATCACCCTGATGCTTAAAAAGGATCAAGCATTCAAGTGGACAACTAAAGCTTGGGAAGCCTTTGAAAAAGTCAAGGATGCTATTTCTATAGCTTTGGTACCAGTTAATCTAGATCTATCTAAGGATTTTATAATGTATGCATTCAATAGTAAGTCCAATATTGCTACTATCTTAACACAAAAGGATAATGAAGGAAAAGGAGAACATCCTGTGGCATTCTACTCTTAGATGCTAAAGAAATATGAGATGAATTATAATTTCATTGAAAGACAAGCCTTTGCAATAGTGAAGGGACTTAAAAAGTTTTACCATCTAATTTCCTACAACAAAGTGTTTTTTTATGTCGTGTATTCCAGTGTTCGCGAATATATCATGGAAGGAGAAATCATAGAAAAAAGAGCTAATTGGATCACCAGGATCCTTGAATATGACATTGAGGTCAAACCCACTAAAATTGTCTTAGGAAGAGGACTATGTAAATACATGGCGCAAGACGAAGAGATACCCGCCGAAGGAGAGCAACTGAAGCTTTTTTTGATAAATGAGCCAAAATCTGAGGATTGTTGGCTAACAGATAGAATGAGGTTTATGCAAATAGGAAAGTATCCACCAAGTCTTTCCTCCCAAAAGAGGAGATACTATCAGCTGTAGAATTGTAGATATATGCTGGTGGAGGGGGTCCTTTTCAAAAGGAATTTCAATGGTCTCCTCTTGTGATGTTTTATTACAAAGCAAGTAAAGAGAATCCTTGACACGTTCCACAATAGCACTGCAGGCAGACACTTCTCCGCTAAGACCACCACCATCAAAATCATGTGCACAGGTTACTATTGGCCCACACTTTTCAATGACTCCCACTCTTTGGTAAAATCTTACAAAAAATGCCAGCTCTTTACAGACATAATGAAAAATTTTGCAATGCCTCTCAAACCTATTGTGGAGGACTAATTGTTTGCACAATGGGGCTTGGACTTCATCGGGATGATTAATCCCACTTCCAGTGCCAAGCACAAGTGGATTCTAACTGCCACAGATTACTTCACAAGATGGACAGAGGTTGTTTTGCTTAAAAACGCAATAGAGGAAGAGATAGTGGATTTCCTCGAAGAGCTAGTGACAAGGTTTGGTTCTCTGAAGACTATCATTTCTAATAATGCCAAATATTTCCTAGGTGAAAAGGTATGTCACTTTGCATTAACAAATGACATATTCCTTAAGACATCATCAAATTATTACCCATAGGGAAACAGCCTAGCGGAGTTAATGAACAAGAACCTAGTCTGACTCCTTAAAAGAATTGGTTTGGAACACTAGAGAGAATGGCATAAAAACTTATGAGTGGTGATTTGGGAAAACTGCATAACTCCTAAGCAAGTCCTTAAGACTTTTCCTTATGAGTTGGTATACAAGAAAGAGGCATTGTTGCCTATATATATGGAGATTCCAATGCTTCAATTGTTCAAATCCCTCGAGATAGAACAAAATGGCCCCATGGATGTTCGGCTTGTTGAACTATTAGAAGTACAAGAAAAAGGGAGAATTCCCTAATAGCCATGACAAACCGCCAACAAGTTGTCAAGTGATGGTTTGACAAGAAGGCTTTTTACCAAGGCCTAAAGTGCAAAGACTTAGTACTGAAATATGATGAAAGGGATGCTAAGCTAGGTCAACATGGAAAATTTGATAGCCTATGGGAGGGCCCCTTTAAAATCATTCAGTGCAAGGAGCATAACGCTTTCAAGTTAGAATGTATGGAACAAGAACCCTTGGGAAATCCAGTCAACGGGATTCATCTTAAGTTGTTCCATTAAGTGTCAAATTTTATTTTTGTACATATGTGAATAATGCTTTTAGTTTCTTTCCCCTTTGTGTAATACAACCCATGTTTTCAAATTGGTTCATGTTTTGGAGGAAACAACCCATCACTGTAGAGAGTAGAGTAGCAAAATTGCTTTACAATTTAAAAAATAATACACCCATGTGCAAAGGAAATGAACACATATGCTAATAAAAGAGCCCATACAATAGATATGTAGAATGGAGAGAGAGTCAGGGATTTTTATAAAGATATATGTCGATTTATATATATTCTTTCATTTTTTACATCACAAAAAAGGCTGAGAGAGCCATAATCCAAAAAGTATATGATTATATGAGCTATTCTTTCATATATGCTATATCTATAGCCTTTTTTAGGCTTATATATAAAAACTGTAATCAGGTGGGGTATTCAACAACAAAAAACGGGGAGGCATTTTATCCAAGAGCAAGGGAGGCAGCAATTGACGCATCTATGGCAGTGTTTATCACTTCTTCTATGGTAGCATCTACCATGTCTTCATCAATAGGTTCTTCAGCAACAGAAGCAAAATCATTTGGAACAACTACCATTGGCAGAGGGAACACCAAGTTCCTGAAGTTAGTATACCAATCAATGTCATAGAATGGTATTACAATGTAGCTATGGAATAGAAAGTGCAAGGCCCAGGTAAACCTATGCCAATGCTCGTAACATGTCTAAAGGTAGAATCCACTGAGAAATGGCAGCCATATAACAACCACTTCTTCCTCAATGTTACTTCTTTGGTAAAATGACCAGCTTCAGAGTTAGAGGCCTAGGGATACCAATGTCTAACAATTATGCTACAAAGTATGAGCAGGTATCAGTTTTCACATGGTATTTGTCCTCATACTCTATACAATCCCTACCCACAACCCATTTTATGGCTACCAAAACCAAGGAGTGTTTATTTTTGGTCATTCTCTTCAATCGCCTAGTGGAAATCTCTCCCAGAAAAGTTATCTGTGACTTATAAGAAGTTAACCTAATGGGAGTATCCATGTTACTGACACAATGCTTCTACCTTCTAACTCACACTGAAACTTTCCTACCACCTAGCCTATGAGAAAACTTACTTACTGAAGCTTAAGACCATGCCAATGACCTATTGCTAAAACTACTCAAATGCTAAGTATGATTTCCTCACTACTTAGTGGCCTATTTATAGAAAAAATGAGAAAATGCATGCCAATCTGTTTTGAGAAAACGTGATGATAACCAAGTTCCAACTTGAAAGGCGTGCCTACATTTGCTTGCATTTCCTGACCAGTTGCATCTACAGAAGTATGGCTCAATGCGTGCTAAGTTAATAGGAGCTAGTTTATTAGCTTTAAAATGGTGGCACTCATTAGTAGTAAGTTGCTTGGCCATAGGCTATTGTGTCATCTCACAAGCATTTCCTAGAGCCCAAGGTAGGATACATATATTTTTAGGCCAAGATCATTTGCTTTGGCTTAACCATTTTGTCTAGGATATTAATTTCTAGCACATTCTAACGCAAGGTTAGAAGGAAATTTGTCAAATCAAGTTTCAAGGGAATCATAGCATATCACATGGTTGCCAAACACAATAATGAATTCTTGTTGCCTCAAAATGGCAAGCAATTCATTTTGCACAAATCGAGGAATTAACAGTACATGCCGAATTAAATGAAAAAAGTACACTTTCCTCCACCACCTTGAGAAAAGATAGTTAAATATTGCATGAAAAATTTTAATGTTTAAATTCTTTTCAAATACGCCAAGGCTTAAAGTGTAGAGAAGTTTTCAAAACATCTAGAGTCGGATAAAATTTATAAAGAGTTCAGAACCTGCAGAAGTTTTCATCTAAAGAAAAATGTCAGAGAGTTCATCACAACAAATGTAGGAGGAGATTGGCCAGGATTTGTTTACAACCATGCAATTGTCAAAAGATGTGTATATCTATAAAGATTTAGCATATGCTACACCTGGTATACCAAGCAAGCCAAAGAGGGTGAATACGATAGAGCTGAATATGCCCAAAGATTGCAAAAACAAGAAAAGGGTTGAGAAGAAATGGGATAATATTTATGACCCACAACTCACAAAAAACCTTAAATCCTTAAGACAAGCAACCTGTGCAAGGGTAAAGTCACCTAAGGCAGACAAATTGACATCAAGGAAGGTTTGGTACAGTGGTCTTCCATAATACATGGTCCGGCTGGTACATTACTGCCCAGAGATAGTTGATGCCACCATTCAACGTTATAACCCTAGCACCCCTACATCGAGGGTTGAAACTTAAGATTTCACATCATCCCACAAGTCAGTTTTCATTTGCTATGTATCCCAGACCAAAGTAAAAGAAGAGAGAAAATTGAGTCCTTTTTCCCTGGTAAAGGAGAAAAAATGTGGAAGGCAATGAAAAAAAGCTCAGATTTCCTGATAGTTTTTATGTTTTTCTTTTTTTTGTTTTTAGCGGTTTTGTGTAGAAAAAGTCGTCGTTTAGCTCAAACATAACCAAAAAAAAAACACAAAAAGTCTTTTTTTCTTACTAATAAAGTTTATATATTGTATAATACTATGATATTTTATCATAGCTCAGATTGAACATTAGAAAAGATATAAATCAATTTAATTCTATTCGATTTATGAATCAGAATTTTTCAAGATCTTCTTCATCCTGTGATCAAAATAAAGAACAATTAAGATTAAACGATGATTTCCGATTGAAAAAATTTCTTCTTAAAATAACGAATCAATTTACTCTATCAATAACTAAGCCTGGACAGGGTTACTCTAATGAAATTGTTTATGATGAAATTATCCTGAATGTGGATTTAGAATCCGAAACTGCATTGGATAAGTATGCTTTTCCAAAATTGTTCCAGAAGTATTATTCTTTGGAATGGAAAAAAGTCTTTAAAAGATTCTATATTCAATTAATTGATACAAAAAATATATATTCTTTTAATTCGATTCAGTTGGTTGGTAGAATCATGGTTGTTCGATTGCGATTTTTTATTCTTTTGCAATCGCTCGGTAGAGCCATCTGGTGGTAGCATCCATGGTAATTTAAATTGATTCATCGACCCACAGAATGGCCCGCTCAGTAAAGGATCATGTACTTCTGAAAGGGGCTTTCCACTTCCTGTTCTCATGAATCTTATTCTTTTTTCTATTACATCTACAAGAGAAGATCCATTGCTTAGAGCTCTCACTCGGTCTTCAAGCTCTTTAGCTAAATAAGACCTTCTATTTAGTTTTGTAACTAGCCATTCATCAAGGGCATCTTGATTTGGATGAAGACTTTGATCGCCCAAGTTTACCATTTTGGCAAAGAAAGACATACTGGGTGGAGTTGTGAAAGAAATTATTTGATGCCCATCACTGAGACAAACATCGAAGAAATATTCAGTGACTTGATTCTTCATAGGGCCGCGAAGAATGAAATTTCCCACGCCAACATATCGTTGGGGGAGGTTGAATCGATTAGAATCAACAAATAGTAATGGCCATGGTTTTATTATTCTTTTTTTGTAGGCGCAAATCTGTCGAGTGTCTCATTGTCACATGGTTCATTTCCTGAGGATATGTAGGATGCCATGTCAATGCTAGCTTTTGTGTGTGGCCGAGACTCTGATGAGATGGTGGAAACCTTTCAACTGGGACCGTCCTTCCAATTCTTTAAATAGTACGATACCTTCTGGTATGATTTCACCAAGTTCCTAATGGAGGAAATGATATGGAAAATAAAATTTACCCAATGGAGGGAAAGTTTAGATTTCTCTCCTTCCTGGTTCACATGTTCCTACATCAAAACCCTAATTTCTTTGGCAGGTTTTTTGAATTATCAATTTTTGAGGAAAAGAAGAGGAGGAAGCCAGTATCCATGTGGACACCCTTCCTTTCCATATCATATGATTATTATGCATTTTTTGATTATTTTATAACTCTGTTCTTGCAATATTTACAAGGAGGAGGTGACATAGTCCCACTCGACAAGGATCAAACTGGATATATGCATAATTTCACTCCCGCTTGTGACTAGTTCTTAGGAATAAATTTCACAATTCTCTAGATGTGGGGCTTCACTAGTCAACCCTTCCTTCTCCCATCCTACATCACAGAAAGGGTTCTCATGCTTGAAATGTATAGGAACATGTGTATCATTTATTTTAACTTCTATAGTAGCTCAAGTGTCAAGAGAAAAGGACTCTTCACTTGTCCAAAGAATTTCAAAATGGTGACTCTATTAAAGAAGCAATCAAATCAGTTATTACAAGATAAACTAGCTCATTTAGGTTTGGTTTTAGTATGTGAAAAATGGGATTACAACTCTTTCAATGACCTTTCATAGTTGCACATGAAATTTACTCATGTTCTTCAACCTTACTAGGAAAAGCAACGTAGCCCACAGGAAAACAAAGATAAAAAATTTATTGAACTAGCATGTATTCCCACACAAGATAATAAAAAGCCATGGCATAAGTTATACTTTGTTGTGGCGATGGCCAAATATAATGTTCAGATGGAATGTGCCATGTACAAAAATTTGTGGAAGGATGAGGAATGGACTGATGAGAAGATAGAAGCTTTCTAGAAGTATTACCAAGAAACAACGCAATTGGATGCCCCTTATGAGAGCTTGAAGGAGGACAAGGAATTTGAAAAATGGTGGGATGAAGACCATCCCAACCCAAACTCTAGCATAAATAAGAGCGATGGTTGGGAGGATGATTCTGAAGAATAAGAATAGGAAGCGAAAAATTTTGCGTCCTCCACACCAAAGGAGAAAATATCTGGACGGCCCACCTATGTAGCCATGAATGTGTGGTTTAATGTATCGAGGGCTTCACATACACTTACTTGGGCTGCTAAGGTAGCCAGGGTACTACAACAGCAAATGCCAATAACTGTTGAAGCTTTAGAAGCTTCACTTACAAAACAGCAGCATACGGAGACCATTATTAGAGAGGGTTTGCAAGAACCCATCGGAAGACAAGTGCTTACAGCTAGCTAGGAGCCTAAGGCTGAGGGAGAGTCACTAATAATTATGGAGCAGCCATCGACCAATCAATAGGTAAAATTCACTCCTTCTCTTGCTTCTCAGTCCTTGGTATCTATCCCTGTCTCAATGGAAATCCCTGCCATGAGTACTAACCCTCTATTTCCCACTTTTAATCCAACACATGTGGTAGGTTTCACCAAATTCTCTTAGACCACTCCACTCGGCTTTACTCCTCTACAAACCTTTACACCAACTGCTACCACTCAGGCTCTCCTTGCCTCGCTTTTTGAAGGCATGCCCTCTATGGGCACCCCTACTTCCACTATTGTTGTGGATCCTCTTCCATCACAACAAGCTAACTCTGCAATGACAACTCCTTCACCATTCCAACCCATGAGTCCTGATTCATCAATTGAGCCATGGAAAGTGGCAAGCCCTTCCACTAGTTCTCAAACCAAGCTTTGGAATGTGCCCCACTTCTCCCCACAAACTGTCACTCTCCAGAAAAATCAAATGTCTAGGCCTATTAGAATTACCTATCCATATGCCCTACATTCTAATGCTCCTTTCGTAGGTGGACTAGTTTTTTTGCCTGCCAAATTTATTGCATAGATTGAATGCAGAAAAGAATCATGTGCAAGTAGAATACAAAAGCACAAGGAAAAGGATGACAGTACTTCTGCTAAGCCAAAAATATAAACTCTTTATGATGAGACCCAACAAAAGCTAAATTTTGCAAACATGTACCCAAGAGTAACCAAGCCACAAGGGGAGATGCGCCCAAAAGACTATGAAATATATGCAATAGGGCTTGACATGAAGGTGGTCTGACCGTAGGATAAGGTTGAGATTATGAAGGAAACACAATGGGTGGTCACCTCTAACTTCCTTAAAATTGGTTGCTAGCTAAAGAAAAAGGATGAGCAACTTAAAACAGTAAAGGAAAGGGCTAGTTTTTTGGAGAAAAAAGAGATATCCCTGGAGGTGGATATTACACATATGATAGAAAGGGTGCTGGCAGTGGAGAATGAGAGGAATAGACTTTAGGGTGAGCTTGCGAAGGTTCATACTATCAACCCTGCTATGGTAAACGAGTTGCGTACTAAGAATCAGGAGGCAAAAAAGAATTTGCAGCTAAAGAATGAAGAATTGGAGCAGCTTCGCCTTGAGTATAGTTAAGGAATAGCACAAAAGAATGAGGCTTTGGAACACTACCAAGGTCAATATGAGCAGAAGTTACAAGAAAAAGAGGTTGAATTTGAGGGTCTACAAGCTCAATTAGAACAAGAGCTTCAAGAGACAAAGTCCTCTCTGGACATGCATTTAGCAAATCACTCCCAAGTCAAGGAAAATTGGAATAAAGAAATGAGCAGCTTTGTAGAGCAACTAGTATTTGAGAAAAGGAAAAGGGGAAAGTTGGTTGAGGCCATTAACTCAAAAGACGTAGAGATCGCTTCTCTTAAAATCTCTCTCCTATCCTCTCTTGCACAGTCGGATATTATTCCATTGGTTAGGTAGTTGTACATTTCTCACTAGGAAAAGATTAAAACTTTTTTCCTAGCACTACAGCTCCTCCTCCAATTCATCGCCAAAGCATCAAAGCTGAGCCAGGAGGCTCATGATACAATTGAGCAGTTCGCATGGTTTATTTTAGAAAAGGTTCTAGAAGCAAAATATCTGCTCACTAATCTATACTCAGTCTCTGATGAAAACCTTTCCAGGGTAAGGATTGAAGATCAAGATATTGTTGCCCAGATGACAAACAAGTTTATCCATTGCCACTCTTCCTTCTAGCGAACTAAAGGGGTCATGGCTACTTTGAGCAAGACAATGGACAACATGCGAGAGAGTTTCTCCAAGTTGAACAGGATGGGTTTGATGTCCCCGTTCCTTGAGAATGGCTCTATTGTTATAGCTGAGCAGATTGTAGAAATAATTGTGGAGAAGGAGAATGATCTGTATGCTTTTAGGGATTTCATTCATCCTCCCACTGCAACTGAAATTGAGGGATTTATTCATCTATTTGCACTACTGTTTCATTGTGAAGCAGGGGTTGGCTTACCTAATGCGCTACTTCATAAAGAAACAATTGATCTAAGCAGAGCATAGGAAAATTTGTGCAACATGGTAAGGCCATCTGAGGATGAATGGTAACTTCTACAGGTGGCTCTTTCCAATCTCTAATTCCATTACCTGATGAAGTGGTGCTCTGGTTTGTAAACTAGAGAAATTTTGGGTTCTTTGTTCCTTAAGAAAAATTCCCCTAGTAGTCACCAAAAGTTGTTAATAAATATTCAACAAGCTCCCTTCGGGTGTATTTTTCTCTAAGTATCAGCCCACACATCGTAGGAAATCAACTTGGCCATTTATCAAGGTCTACTTCCCCCTCCACATGTCTGCTCTATGCACCCCAAGGTTTTCCCTTCCTTTTGCATCTCAGGAATCCCCGCTATACTTCCGCATGTCGTAGTTGCAGGCCATTTCGATCATTCTTTTTTCTTCCTCACCTAGCTCCACTTGAATGCCACGAAGCTATCATTCCCAAAGAAATTTGGCAAGCCCCACAATTTTTGTCTATGATGCACCCTTGCTACATGTCTACTCTTCACAAAATTTTCAGCGAAAGGATGAAATAACAACAACGGGCAGTGAAATGCTGCCACGCATCTCTTTTGCATCCAGTCAATGATTGTTTCCTCCACTTTTGGATAGAGCTCTACCCACTCAACACGTGTAGCCTTGGCACAAGTTTTCAATGGTGAAAGATAAAGGTTCACATGGTCAGCAAAATGCTACCATATTCCTATTTGGTGGATCTTGTATTTGGGCAATGAATCAGGTGAACCAAATGTTGCGATTGGCCACCGCATGTCATAATCATTTGCACGAGATAGTGACACTTATCTGTTTAACCTTGCCAGGAAAACCACCATCATTTGCAAGAGATGCACCTATGCCTAGAATGACGAGATGCTTGGTTTTGAATCTTTAATGTTGCAACGACTTAGGGAATATTCATATTTCTGCATCATTGCCAAGGATAGCAAAATATTTTTCGTTGCTGCTCTCCAAAGCAGTGGGAGTTTTCTGCTATATATAGTTTTCTCTGTTGTGAGAAAAGGGTCTGAAATTATGAAAGAACACTGGTTATAGGAAAATATGCCAGGCTTTTATTACTATTTTATTTTATTGCAAAATAATTTTAGACTGTGCCAATTGTCCATCCTTTCTATTCTTTCATGCTATTTGATTAAACTATAAACTGTTTTGCTATTGTCTGGACATTTCATTTGAGAAATTCTATATATATTGGATGCAATTTTGCTGATCTAGATCATGTCTAATGACTCTTCTTGGCAATAGGAATATATGCAATGTTATTTTATTTCAATGAATGGATTGTTTGTGCTTTAATTTTTAGTTTATGCTTTTTTGGAATACTACAAATACCAATCAGGCCCTTAGATCTATGATTTATCATGCCTATCATTAAGTCTTGGTGCATCGCCTTAGGTTAGAATTTATTTTATTATATCTATTTCCTTTTCCCTTTCCAAAACCCCATTATAGAAGAAGTTGGCTTCTTTAAAAACTCGAAGGTCACTCAATTTAGTGCAAAAGGTCCCCCGTAAACTAAGTTTCCCATAAGACACTGTTACCTTGTCAAATTTTGGAATCAATAGGAATGTTACACTTAGGTGGTTTAGTATTTCTAAGAGAAATGACACAATCTTTCCTAACCTCTTTAGCAACATCCATAGGGAGATTACAAACTAAATTTTCAATTTCAATGAGAAAATCAACATGGGGAATAAAGCGGGGAAGCAAAGAAAATTTAAGACCTCTTTTTAAGAAGTTAAAGGCAAGGGGTTCTAAGGTGGCATTGGATAGATTAATATCCAATGCCACCTTATACCCCCTTTCCTTTAACTTCTTAAAAAGAGGTCTTAACTTTGCTTTGTCTCCCCGCTTTATTCCCCATGTTGATTTCCTCATTGAAATTGAAAATATGGTTCACAATCTCCCTATGGATGTGGTTGAAGAGGTTAGGCAAGATTGTATCATTTCTCTTAGAAATGATAAACCGCCTAAGTGTAACATTCCTAAAGTTGAATCCCTTGCCTTTAGAAAATTAATGAAGAATAATGACTTAAGCATTACTAAACCAGACAAAGGAAATGCCACAGTAATTATGAATCAAACTTATTACCCCTCCAAAATGCTTGATCTTCTCTCTGATGTCAGCAGTTATAAGGTTGTTTCTCACAATCCTTGCTCCAAAATTCTCAAAAAATTCAAATCTATTGTGTTTTTCTCCTCCTTTTATGATGGGACCAAGAAACATCTTGTTCCTTCTAAGGAGGTGACCCCTCACATTTATGGGGTGCCTAAAATTCACAAGGCGGGCATTCCTCTTTGACCTATTGTTGACACTGTGGGTTCACCCACCTTTAAGTTGGTCTCTTTCCTTGCCATGTTAATCTCTCCATTTGTGGGAAAATTTGGTTCCTTCATCAAGAACTCCTATCATTTTTTCCACTTTATCCATGACACCAAATTAGATAACAATGATATTTTTGTGAGTTTTGACATAATCTCCCTCTTCACCAAGGTTCCTATCCCTAATGCTATTCAGATCGTCAAACGCAAGGTTAATGAAAAGATTGCCTCCTTAGTGGAGTTATGTTTGAAATCTACTTTCTTCTCTTTCCAAGGTTTTATCTATGAGCAAGTTAATGGTGTGGCCATGGGTTCCCTTCTCTCACCCATCATTTCCAACCTTTATATGGAGCATTTCGAAGAAATTTCCCTCAATTCTTTCCCCCTTAAACTAAGATGGTGGAAACAATATGTAGATGACACCAATATGTGTTGGCCTCATGGCCTTGACAAATTGGAACAATTTCATACCCACCTCAATAGCATTGCTCCTTCCATCTCCTTCACTACTTTGAACTTGAATCTAATAACCAATTGCCTTTTCTTGATGTGCTAATCCTCAAGAAATCTAATGGCTCCCTTGGTTGACGGGCCTTTTGCAAGGCTTCCCACACTAATCTTTACCTCCACTCTTCTTCCCACCACCATCCAAGCCAAAAATTTAGTATTCTCAAACTTTTAACCATCGGGGCCTTCCGCATTTGTGACCATGAAAACTTAGACCAAGAATTAGACCACCTACATTTGGTCTTTAAGTTGAACGGGTACACTAGCAAGCAAATTTCCAAAGCCCTTAACCATTCCAAACACTAGGTTCTTTCTCTAGATCTAACTTTCTCTTCCTCCTAATAGTTTTTGCACCTTTGTGCCTCTTTACCTTTTGTTGAAGGCATCTCCCATAAAATCTTAAAAATATTTCTAAAAAAAGGCCTTCATTATGCTTTGAAGCCTTTTCCACGATTAAAAATTGTATCATGTCTCTTAAGGACTCTAGATATATCTTTCTTGGCTCAAGGGTCTACAAAGTTGTTTGTTCATGTAGTAATCCTCATATCAAGCAAACTAGACATTCATTCAACACCAAAATCAAAGAGCATACTGCTAACATCTTACATAACTAAGTTGTCAAATCAGCCCTTGTTGAGCACTCCTCTTCAACAAAATATCATATTTTCCTTGAAAGCACCCAAATCTTGTGCAAAGAAGACAAATTCCACAAGAGGAAGCTTAAGAAAGCCATCCAAATCTTCAATCACCCGTCCAACCTTAATCATGATGAAGGGTGGAGTCTTAGCCCATCTTGGCAGCCTCTTATGTCCAGCCTCTCTAACCACCATAAAGGCAACCCTTAAACTTCCCCTCCCTCTCTCTTTCCCCTTTTTCTCCCTCCCCTCAGTCTTGTTCCCTTTCTCGCTTGTTGGTCTAGGTTGGTATCCCAACGTGCCTCCTCTTCCTCTTCGTACCTTTGGATTTTTCTTTGGTTGCTCCCCCTCCTTTCCTTCTCCTTGTCTTGGTTGGTTTTTTTCTTTCTTGGTTGGGGGTTTTGCTTTGTTCTCCCTTTCCATCTTTTTCCCTCTAGTGTGGAGGTTCTTCATTTATTTTTAGAGTCTCTTCTTGGTTATTTCGGTTGTGGTTTTCTCTTTTATTTTCTTTTGTTTCCTTCATCTTTAGCTTTTATTTTTTCTTCTTGTTCTTTTCCTTTGGTTCTCCTCTTGTTCCTTTTGTGCCCTCGTTCTTTTTCTCTCTTTAATTTTATTGGTGCTTGTTTCCTTTGTTTTCATGCTCTTATTTAGCTCTTGTATTTATTTATTTTTCTTTTCCTTTTATCTTCTCTCTTTCATTTCCTTTCATTTTTCATTCCTTTGTTTTTTAGGTATTTTTTGTGTTTAGTTCTTTGTTTGCTTGGTTTCTTTTATTTGTGTTTGTTTCTTATGCTTTTTTAAAAAATTCCTCTTTGTGTTTTAGTTCTTTTTTTATTGTTGTTCTTCCCATTTTGCATTTAATTCCTCTCTTTTTTTCTTGTTCTTGTTTAGGTTAGTCTCCTTTTAGTTTCTTTTTGGGATTTTTTTTTATCTTCTAGTTTTTTGTTTACAAGTATTCTCCATTTTGCTTTATGTTTATTGTTGGTTTTATTTTCTTCTTTGGCCTTTATTATATGTTTTTTTTCTTTATTTTATTCTTATCTTGTTTATCTTGTTTATCTTATTTATCTTTTTTCTTCTTTCTTAGTTTTTTGGATTCATTTTTGTTGTTTTTGTGATTGATTAAGTATGTGCAGGATCATGATGGACCAAAAAGTTGTGATATGATGGGTATGTGTAGGGTATGTGGCTTATGACTTTTTTTTACCCAAAATTGATGAAATAAAAAGGGTTTTTAAAGGAGATTCTCAACTTTCCACCAATATAAATTATGCTTTACTTTGAATTTAATAAATAATTATTATTCATTTTCTATTCAAATTACGACAAAGTCCTTATTGATAGGGTGATTGAAAAACATCTATAGCTTTCAAATGGTATCACATTTTTTGAATCTGAAACATGTATCACATTCTATGCTTTGCATACTATAGGATTAAAAAAAAAACAAAGAATTTCATGAAGTTTTGACCAAGTTAAGGTGGTTAGACATATGAGTTTTTTATATTTTTTAAAAGTTGTAATAAAAAATTCATAATTAATTATTTACTTGGAAAAAAATTACAAAAAAATATACATCACATCGGGACATGATTCCTCCACTTATATCTAAAATCTTACAAAAATTATTATCATTTTATTGTGGTTAGGGTGGTCAAAAAAACACCTACTTATTTTTTCCCTAAAATTTAAGTACTACTACATTGAAATTTCAAATTTTCACCAAATAGATTTTATTTTTTTTAAATAAACCTACTAGTTTAGAAACTACATTCAATTTTGTACAAATTCTATTCTTACATATTTTTGAAATAATATAGATAACTTATTCAAAGTTTTACGTCAAGTTTCCTAACCCTAATTTTTCTAAATTTTTTGCCACTTAAGGGCTTGTTTTTTCCATGATGATCCTGCACATACCTGATCGTTTTCTTCATGTGTTTTTTTGTGTGTATGTATATATATCCATATTTTGGAATGTGGTTTGTTTAGTTTTTTAGGTTTTTATGTTTATTTATTTTGCATGCTTTGTATAAATATATATATAGTCTTTGGTATTTTTTGTAGTTTCCTTATGATTGTTGATCATTCTTTAAGCATTTTTATTTTTAAGTTAGAAAGGATTTTAATTTTCATTTTATTGATTGATTTTTAATTCGGAGGTTCCTTTATATATTTTTTGTATTTTTTGATTTCTATTTGATTTTTTATTTCTATTTTATTTTGTTTCATGTTGTTGGTTCTATTTATTTTTTGCTCATTTCACTTACTTATTTTTAAATTTGTGCTCTTTGTGCTTAAATTTTGTTGGTTTGTATTATTATTTCCTTTAATATTTGTATTTTTTTTTGTTTGTATGTTGTTTTTGATTTATTTTCTTATTTTATTTTATTAATTACATTTTTATGTTTGTTTGTTTTTTTTTTCCTTTATATTTTTTATTTCTTTGTTCATTAATATGTATCTGCAACATTCATGTTGTATACTTATTTTTATTGTCTTTCTTTTTGTTGATAGTATTTTTTGTATCATTTTTCAATTACGTTGCTTAATTTTCTTTCTTATCTCTTTTTGTAGGTGTTCTCTTTATATGTAATTTTTACCTTTTGTTGTGTTTCTTCCTTCTTTATTTTTCTCTTGTTCTTAGTGGTTTTTAAATTCTTTTATGTTCTCCTCCTCTTCTTTCATTTGTCTTGAATTTTTATTCCTTTCCCTTGAGATTTGTGCCTCAACCCCTCTCTCCTTTCTTTCTTCCTTTTTAAATTATTGGGTCTGCTACTAATCTTTCCTCATCTTTCTTCAACTCTTCATCCAGATGATGGATCACTATGTGTGATCTAAAACGTTGATGCAAAAAAACTTACACAATCAAATACAAAAATAAATTTGTAGTATTTTATATGGATTGTGGAAATTTGATATCACTAATCTTTTATTTTTCAAAAAAAAACTGCATTCTTCAACTAGGACCCCGAGTGGAATTTTTCTTTCATCATGGATTTGTAAGATAGAATCTAAAAACATTCCTTCAAGAGGGGAGAACTTTTTCTAATGAAGTTTCAAAAATTACCCTTGAAAGGAAGTATTCTTTCTTTCAAATTCTTTGATGAAAGAAATCTTTCAAGAGGATTCCTTAATGGTAGAATCATTTGCAAAAATTATAATTTCCTTTCAAATAGAGTGTCACTTGAGTGGACCCGTTTTCTTTTGAAGGGTTCCCAAGGGACCCTTTGAAAGCTTATCCTTCAATTGTTGACTATCTATATGGCTGTCTATCTATTTTCCTATGTGGCTTTTTGATATCTAACATGTTTTATCTACAAATTAGTGTGTTGCTTTGTAGGAGCACCTATGAAGTTGCTTTTCAATCAAACTTGCAGGAACAAGTACTTGTAAGGGGCAATCAGACTCTACAGAGCCTCTCACATCGCATTTCCTTGAGAACAAGCACTTGGAGACACCTACTTTGCAAGTTTGAGGACCTATAAAGTGATTTCATCATGTAGGATCTCTTTGTTCAACTCTGTAGGATCAAACACCTCGAGAGCCTTTTGTTCACCCTTTTGTAAGTCTATGAACCTATGGTGCATTTGCTTAACTCTCCTTGAGACCGATTACTTATGGATCCATCTCCTTTTCATGTGCTTTTGGGTGTGTCATATTGTCGTCTTCTTCCTTGACAATTTAGATATACTTTCTGTAAACTCTTTTGCTCTACTTTACCTTGCATTTGGTAGCACATATGCTTGCTAAAGTGGGGGTAAAATTTAATTGTGTGATTTTTCACCCCTTTAAAATTCCCCATTTACACCCCTTACCTTAGAAAAATCAAAATCAATGATGCTATTATGCGTCCTCCATCCATTCTCCATCCATTTGGCAGTTGTTTGTAGTGTTGATAGGGGAAATTTCAATTGAGGACACGAGCATGGAGCATAGACATCTGTGCCACATGCTACCATCCTAATAAGATTCCTACCTATGGAATCTATAGAGGCATTACACTTCTCCATTAGTAATGAAGCATAACACCTCTGCCCCTTCAACTGACCTTGAATGTCTCTTTTGGCTTCTCCTTCATCTTCAAAAGACTATCTCTCACATTCAATTCATCTTCTACACACTCATTTCATCTTCTTCAATCTATCTAAACATTGAGCATTCCAACACTTCATGCACAACACTTCCACCACTTTTGAAGCTCCACGTTCACACTCTATTGGTTTTACTCCTCTTGTTGTTGTGGAAATGTTAGCATCCACAAGCTTGTGATCTCGCATCTCCCTTCACATGCCTTGAGAGAATCTTGTTGGGGAGGTGATATCCATTCAATTAACATCATTGTTTGATTTGGTAGCATATTTTTGTTAGCATTGCTTGGTCTTTCTTCCTTTCAATACTTTATTTATTGTATTTTCTCTATTGTGGCTATTTTGGCTATCTATAGAGGTGGGAACACTAAAACATGGGTTTGACTATGGCAAGCCTCAAAACAGCCCCAACATTTTTCCCTATTTATTATATGTAGGTATTTTGTTCACGTTGAGCTTGAGGGAGGCTAGACCAACCATAAGTTGAAGTTTTATCACCCTTTCTCATTATTTTATGCTTAATCAATATATCCTTTAAGTTAAAGTATTATTCTTAATGTTTCAATAGTTTAGTTACTTTTGTTCTTGTTATTGTGTAGTATCATACTTATCAGATTGTTAGCAAGTTCTATGTCAGTTTCGACTATACTTTTTACTCTTTATTTGTATGGATGCTAGCACCCAATTGGGACACCAACACACTGCACTAACATCCATCTTTTGTGCTAGATTCCTTTGGTAGAGAACTACCTACGTTGCAGTACAGACTCAGGAATTTGTTCACCTGAATTTATATAGATTCCTTTTCAACCCCTTAAATATCAAACCTATCTTAGAAACCCCTTAGTGTGAAGTAGATCAAAGTAGATGATTGTTCTAGACCCTCCCATGACCTAGGGTCCTAAGGAGTCGGTCCCCCTTCTCTACACAACCATACACCATGGAACACCATATTTATGTTGAAAACCCTAATTAGGGAAAAATAATAGCAAATATTAACTCACATAAAGGGTATGTGCAGGATCATCATGGAAAAAACAGGCCCTTAAGTGGCAAAAAATTCAGTAAAATCAGTGTTAGGAAACTTGAAATAAAAATTTGAATAAGTTATCTATATTATTTCAAAAATATGTAAGAATAGAATCTGTAGAAAATTGAATGTAGTTTCTAAACTACTAGGTTTATTTATAAATAAATAAAATCTATTTGGTGAAAATTTGAAATTTCAATACAGTAGTACTTAAATTTTAGGGAAAAAATAAGAAGTAGGTGTATGTCTGACCACCCTAACCATAATAAAATGATAATATTTTTTTATAATATTTTTATATAAGTAGAGGACTCATTTCCGGATGTGATGCATATTTTTTTGTAATTTTTTTCCAAGCAAGTAATTAATTATGAATTTTTTACTACAACTTTTAAAAACTAAAAAAACTCGTATGTCTGACCATCTTAATTTGGTCAAAAATTTATAAAATTTAATTTTTCTTTTTTTAATCCTATATTATGTGAAGCATAGAATGTGACGCATGTTTCGGATTCAAAAAATGTGATATCATTTGAAAGTTATAGATGTTTTTCAATTAGCCTATCAATTAGGACTTTAGTCGTAATTCTAATAGAAAATGAATAATAATTATTTATTAAATTCAAATTAAAGAATAATTTATATTGGTGGAAAGCTGAGAATCTCCTCTAAAAACCCTTTTCGTTTCATCAATTTTGGGTTAAAAAAAAGCTGTCAGCCACATACCCTACAAATACCCATAATATTGCCACTTTTTGGCCCATCATGATCCTGCACATACCTTAAATATGAATAGCAACACCTAATACAATAGGCTTACTACCTAGAAGAAATGAATGGATCAGATCCAAGGACTCATTTCCCAAAGGACTCACTATCTAGAAGAAGGAAGAGATAAAGTAGTATTTTACAAGGAGGTTCACTACCTCAAAGCAACAAGAAAATCAACTACTATAACTCTATACTATCCACAACCTTCAACCCACTACCTCTAGCAACTTCAAGCACATTGAAAATATAGACACCTTCTTCTCACTACATATAGGATTCTTAAGCATTCAATCTTGCATAACCACACTTGATCACATTCACATCATTATACACTTGTACATCACAACAAAAACTTCACCTTTCATATATACCATCTTCCACCTCAAACAACTTAGTTAGATCATCCTCAATGACATGTTTGCACCTAAAATGTACAACCACAAAATAGATTGGCACCAAACACCTCTTTGTGGAAAGCAATGAAGGAAACCACACAAATGGTTAACTAAGACCCAAATTTACATCAATATGTAACACTACATTTCCATAAATATCGAAACATCTCCATAAATAGCGCTAGCATGCCAAGTTGGCCAAATCTGCACTAACACTACAAGAAACCACATACACGCTTCTCTAGGTATAAAAAAACATGTGGATGACACAACATCACACATCATCAAGAATATTCCAAAACCATCAAAATATTGACACATACTAGTGCAACCATCTAAAGCTAAACATTCTATTATTTTGTGTAACTAGTCACACTATTATAGACATGCAACTCATAAACTCAACTTGTGAAACAACTAAACACTACACTCCAAGGGAAGGTAGATACAGATAATATTAGCATGTTCCCAAATCTACAACACAAGAAACCTCAATTCGAAGAAATTTGGGGTAATTTCATTTCTCCCAAACAGCCTTCTTCATAGGTAACACAGTAAAACACAACTTTTATTGCCTCACGATCCAGAACTTGAAACTCTAGATATAACACCTATAAACACCCCCAATAATCACATACAAATATTACAAGCATATATTCAACCATGAAGAAATGAAAAGCACAACACAGAACAAACCTTTGTCACCTTGCACGCTCTTTTATTCAAAATTCCTCAAAAGCGCTTGGAAATCAAGTGAACCTATTGCATCTACAACACCTACTCAACACCATAGATCCATGTCATCACAACCACACTAGAGGTTGACTTAAATATCTACAAAAATTTCTTGATGGAACAACTCCTTTTCATCAATACCACACTAGAGGTTGACATCAATGACAACACTAATGAAAATATAGCACAACATTCTCCAACAACTCCAACACAACCCACCAAAAACTGTCTACCTCCACCTAATTATTTTTCCTTCTCTTATCTTGTGGGATTTATCCCACCATAAACCAAACACTTGTACTGATTTCCACTCTCATCTTCCTCTTTTTGTGATAATTAGGTTTTATCCCTTCATCATAGTTATTGTTGCCTCTTGAATTGTCTTTCTCTTCCTTTCCATAACTCCATTCTACTAAGGAGTCCTAGGAATTGAAAACTATCTCTTTATTCCATGATCTTCACAAAAACTATTACTCATACGAAATAAAATCACCACCTCTATTACACCTTAGCACTTAATTTTTAAATCCATTTCATTCTCAACCATAGATTTAAATGCTTTAAACTTATATCTAGAGCTTATGATTTTCTTTGAGAAATTTTACCCAATTCATTCTAGAGTAATCATCTATTAACAACATAAAATAGTTGTCACCTTGTAATATTTTTTTTCTAGTAGGCCTAGACATAGATCTGTATGCACCAACTCCAAAGGTCCTGTGGTAGAATATTATTTTGTCTTGAACCTCTTCTTTGTCCACTTTTCAAACTGACACTCTTTGCATATTGCATTGATATGCTTTGTAATTCTTGGTAAATCTCTCACAACATCAGTAGAGTTGATCTTCACTAGGCTATCAAAATTGATGTGACACATTCATCTATTCCATAGCCAACTTTCATTGATTTGAGACATCAAGCACTTAACACCGCTACCTTTGATTTGATTTAAACATTTCCTTATGTCCTTGTTCATACAACCAATGTTTGGGAGCTTCATTTTCTGATTTCACAACCATCATCTTGAAACACCAAATTGTATCCTTTGCTAAACATTTTTCCTACACTGAGAATATTATGTTGGAGACCCTTGACATACAGAACATCATATGTCTTATGCTTGCCATCAAAGCTAATTGAATCTTTTCCATAGATCTTAGGAGATGTATCATCACCAAGCTTAACAAGACCACCATAATACTTTGTCACATGTCATATGATTTGAGCATCCACTATCAATTATCTAGTATTTTCTTTCCTCTCTTACATGAAAACCAATCAACATTGTTCCTTCAATATTGTGACCTATTTCTAGAGTAACTTCTTTCACACATTTTTCAATATTAGTAGAATTAGTTCCAGAATTTAAATCCATGAAAAATAATTCATCACTTTCATCATCCATATATTTTGATTCCTCATCATCAGATACACCATTGTCTTCTTTAACATAATAACTCATCTTCACAAATTTACCTTTATGATCTTTATGTTTGTCATTTGAAACTTTGATTGGATATTTAGAAGAATAATTACCCACCTTCCCATAATTGAAACATTTGAAAGGTAACTTACCTTTGTATTTTCTAGTGCCCTCTTTCAATCTTCTTACAAAATTTTCTTTCACCTCATCAAGATCATCTGGATCAAATTCATCATCCTTCTCTTTCTTGCTAAATTTAAAGGTAGTTTCTTTCTTTGTAGAATCTTTTTCAAACTCTCTTAATTCAAAAGAAATTAAAGCACCAAAAATTAGATCTCTAGAATATTGATCCAAATTGTAAGCTTCCTTAATAGTAGAAAATTTAGCACTATAAGATATAGGGAGAGTTCTCAATACCTTCTTCACAACTTCACTTTCTTCTAGCTTTCCGCCAAGACCATTGATGGCATTGAAAACTTCATCCACTCTAAGCATGTAGGTTGTAATATATTCATCTTTTGACATCCTTAGGGTCTCAAATTTGACTTTGAAATTCTACATATTTTCTTTCTTCACCTTATCATATCCTTCATAAATTATTAGAAACTTTTTCTAGACCTCTTTATTAGTTTTGAGGATTATCACCTTCCTAAGTTCAAAATCAAAAAGTCCACTCAAGATAGCATTTCTTGATTTGCTATTATTCTTGTTGGTTTGTTTTTACAATGTAACCAGGTTTGTCTTCTAATCTACCTATGGAATTGCCAATTCCAATCAAGGGCAGCTCGAAGGACTTGGACCAACTGACAGGGACTTTAAAAAGCCTCCTACACTTCGGACTCTCCAAGACCCGGGAGGGTGATCCCTTAATGTCTTTACAACCTTTGCACCATTATTATAAACAACACTAATAATAACAGATAATCTATCTTAATAGCTCAACACAATAGGATAATATTGAATAGAATTGGCTATTCATTGATTATATCAACTATTTGGAGTATGAGATAATTATAACACAATCCACAACGTGAGATAGTCATTTGATTTGCAATTTGTGGAAAGCTCTAGGAAAAGACAAAAAAATACTAAATTATACGAATAAGTATGACTTAGATCAGTGCCATATATCCATTGCAGGAGTCGAATTCATAAGCATCTAAAGGTTCATGACATATTTAATACATAACATATAGGATCCCTAACATTATTGCATTACAATTTCATCAGTATGTATTCTAACCCAATACTACTTATCAAATCCTTATACAGAACATATCTACCTATAATCCCATTCAAGCATTTTAATTAATTCCTTGAATTAAAGCTAAAATAAGGATCAAACACACCACAATAGTGAGATGAATGAAACAACCCTTAGTCATCTTATTCAAAATTTATATATGCATGTACAGTGGAGAGACATGAGTTTGAATTTATCATTTTGACTCAAATGCTAGTACTGTTATACAACATTGAATCCCCATGAATTCAAAACCTATTACAGAATGACCCATAACCTAAATTGTATTTCTCTCTAAAACCATTTGTCTTTATAATTGATCTGCAACTTCACCTAGACTCGACCCAAAATTATCTAACTTGCTAACTCATACTTCTAGCCTTGAAATCCTTATAGAAAATGAAGGAGCAAACAAGCATCAAGCCAAAAAGTACACATGTCACCAACCAATTGAAGCACCTGGTGATATTCCAAAAATCTGTTATAATAGCCATCACCCTAGAGAATATTCTTGTTCATCATGCCAGCTAATAAAAGTTGAAGCAACAATGAAAAACCACAAGAAATCCGTGCCAAGACTACCATCAAAGTAAAACTAGAAACTGTTGTAACTGCAGCATCTGATTTACCACCCGTTAGTAGTCCATTCTTTTATTCTTCCTCAGTCAAATATTTAGTTACCCTTCAAAACAAGCTAACACAATCGCCAATGTGGAAATAAGGGGCCCACCATACCATACACCATGAAGGAAGTCCACGTGGCAGTCGCCTGTGATATTACAATCAGTAAAGATCCTGCAACTTCTGATCACGCGATGGCAGGCAATCGTAGATCTTGAACATCAGTGATCTCATTCCTTCAACATAGTTGCCAACCTTATCATTAACCATCGAGCAGCTTTCCCACCAAGATTATAATAGATCTGTCAATTTAAACATGTGCACCTTAAGAGCACTTTAGTAACCCATCTTTTAATGTATTTAAGGTTAGATTAATGTACCACGGTATTTCCTTTATTCTTTTGGCTCCATCAAATGAGACACGTGGTGCCTGCCCATGATATCACGATTAATAACAACCTTGTAACTCTCAATCACACGATTGTGAGCAACCGTTGATATCTGATGATAATTTATCGATGGTCAACCAAACCTATTCCCATTGGCCTTACCAGATGAGACACATGGTACCCACCCATGATATCATGATCAACCAAAGCAATGTGGTGGGGTCATCATAGGATAGCGAGCAACGGCTGAGATCAAAAGGAAATTGATCAACGATAGCGCGAATTTGATCCCTCTACAAAATAAAACATTTATTAAAAGAACAAGGGGACATCACTAGGCAGATGATAAACAATAACATAAGTTGTTTTTAAACGATGAAACACGGGGCAAACCAAGACTTAGGAAAATAAAACCCTGTGGAGGAAATAAAATATTTGAGACTAAAGGGACCCAGCCTAGATGGAAAAATAGGACATAAGATGTTTTAAAACCCTCAAAAAGTAACAATGAAATAGAACCCAACCAAGGTGCAAAATAAACACAAGGGTTTTACATGCAAACAAAGCTAAAACCCCAACCCTAAGAAATGTCCAACACCATGAAAAACCAGTGGCATAAGGCAGGGCCTGAGTGAAACATAAGGAGAAAAAATTTGAAGTTCCATCAGTGGCTCCAGTTGGGGACGTTCATTCCACTGGAATGAAGCGAGGAATCAGAATCTCAGGTGGAGCAGACCAAGACACAGAGACAACCAAAAGGGAATGTTCAAACAAAACAACCCAAACTACATACAAGATATATACAAAATATACAAACCTAAACTACTGCTAGTGGAAAATAATACTTCAAGTGAAGTATAATTTCAAGAACTGTCCATGAACTAGCAGTTCAAGAATATCCCCTGTCATATCTTGGAGGAAGTAAGAATCTTCTCCCCACTTACCATTAATCAAAAATGGACCCAACCAAATTGCATCAAACTTCCCATGTTTCCCTTTATCTTCTAGTCTAGCATTCCACATTAAAACCAAATCTCCATCTTTCAAACTCCTTGCAATTGTCCTCTTGTCAAAAAAATTCTTTACTTGCAACTGTAACTTTGCATTTCTCTTTTGAGCCTCCCTCCTAGTTTCATCTAATTCTATGAGAGCTTCCACTCTCAATTGCATCTCATCATCAATTTCATTATCATACATCTAGACAAACTTATACATTTCCATTAAGTTCCTTCGGGGCAACCTATAATTTATCCCATAAACCAAGTCGAATGGGGCACAACCTATTGCCTTCTTCACAGTTACCCTGTCTGCCTAGATTGCTAATCTTAGTTTAGAATCCCAAGCCCTTTTATTTTGATCTAGGATTCTTTTAATGATCTTCATCAAGCTTTTATTGCTCGATTCTGCTTGTCCATTTCCATGTGCATGATATGGTGATGAATAAGAGATTTGGATGACATGCTTCTCAGAAAATTTTGTGTATTCCTCAAATATGAAACACATTGCATTATCTGATATAATCCTTTCTGGACATCCAAATCTAGTCAATATGTTGCTCATAAGGAAATCAATTACCACTTTACTAGTGGCTTTCTTTGTTGGAATTGCTTCCACCCACTTGGTGAAATAATCAATGGCCACCAATATCCATGAGTGACCTCCACTAGATTTACATGCTATCTCTCCTACAAAATCAATACCCCACTGTTGGAATGGCACTGGTACTATAACTGGTTTTAGAGGCAATTTACTAGAAAACTTTAACTTACCAGAGAAGCGTTGACAAGCATCACATGTCTTCACTAATTGGTGTGCATCCTTAAAAACTGTAGGCCACCAAAATCTAGCCCTCATTATCTTATGTGCAGTTGTTTTAACCATATAATGCACTCCACAAACTCCACCATGCATCTCACTCAGAAGTCCTTGTGCTTGATCTTGGTCAACACACTTTAGCATGAAACCTTCTTGATTTCTCCACCAAAGCTTTCCATCTATGATAACATATTTGATAGCACATAACTTCAATGTCCTTTTCTCATTTTCACTCAAGTTGTTAGGACATTTCATTTTCTGCAAATAATATATCACATCTCTATACCATTCATAATGCTCCATATCACATATGTGAGATCTATTTTCCTCTTCTAGAAAATTTATTTGATTTGCTTCCAAATTACTTTGGGCCATGGGCTTAGCCAATCCTTGTCCTCTCACTAGTTTAGTAATCTGGACCTCAATATTGAATTCTTGGATCCTATTTGTCCACCTACACCTTCTTCTTGACACTTCCTGCTATGTGAAAATGTCTTAACAGCAGCACTAGGTACATATGCAATTACAGTAGCTCCCATTAAATAAGGGCTAAAAGCTTTTACTACTTTAACCAATGCATATGCTTGTTTTTCATTTATATCATACTTAAGCTATGCAGCTTGTAGAGATTTTCTTAAAAAGGCTATAGGCTATTCAAAACCTTCTACATTCTTTTGCAACAACATAGTTGCAATTGTGTGGAAAGAAGCAAATGAGAAAATTTGTAAAGGTTTGGAAAAGTCAAGGGTACTTAACACAAGAGCCTCCTTTATTGCTTGCTTAATGGCTTGGAAGGCCTACATAGGCTCCTCATCCCATTCAACCTTGGCTCATTTCTTGAGCATTTTGGAAATAGGGTGAACTATCTCAACAAAATTTGTCACAAACCTTCTTAAGAAATTTATTTGTCCAAAGAAATATTGTATTCCTTTGACATTTCGAGGTTGTGGAACTTTATCAATTGCAATTACCCTTTTTGGATCAATTGTTAATCCATCCTTGGAAACTATATGTCCCAATAATTTTCCTTCTAGTACTCCAAACACACATTTCTTTGGATTCAAGGAAATTCCATACTCCAAGGCTCTAATGAATATCTTCTCCATATGCTCACAATGATCCTCTTCCTTGTTACAATATGTTGTCAAGTCATCTTGGTAGATCACCAAAAACAAGTTAATAAAATCTGATAATGCCACATGCATGGCTCTCTGAAAAGTAGCCCCCACATTTGTTAGACCAAATGGCATTCTTACATAAACATATGTTCCCCATGGTGTGGTGAAAGTTGTCTTAAACTGCTCAGACTCCTTGACCATGAGCTGGTTGTAACC
Source organism: Sequoia sempervirens (assembly GCA_007258455.2). Taxonomy (NCBI): domain Eukaryota; kingdom Viridiplantae; phylum Streptophyta; class Pinopsida; order Cupressales; family Cupressaceae; genus Sequoia; species Sequoia sempervirens. The sequence continues at coordinate 10,166,596 of VDFB02000017.1, forward strand.
AAAGAAACCATCCATCATAGACATCAATTCACAACATGTCACTTGTTGCAACATGACTTCTATATTGGGTAATGGATAATTGTCTTTTAATGAAGACACATTCAAATTTCTAAAATCTACACATAACTTGATGTCTCCATTTTTCTTCCTTACTGGTACCAAGTTTAATACCCAAGATGAATGTCTGATTAGCTTGATGATCCCTCCATCCATTAGTTTCATTAATTCTTCTTACATTTTGGGAGCCAAGGTGGGATTAATATGCCTTTGCTTTTGTCTAAATGGCTTGGCATCATCACTCAAAGGAATCCATGTTGGAAAATATCCTCCCTGTATGCCTTAAGGTCATCATACGACCATGCAAACACATGCCTAAACTTCCTTAATAAGTCAATTAGAATCCTTCTCACCTTTGGTGACATTTTTTTACCAATATACACCTTCTTTGGGGATACTTCTGTTCCAAGATTTATCTCTTCCAAGTCATCAGGATGAGAAACAGTGTGATTAGCCTTTGTCTTATCTTGATTATCAAACACTATTTCTAGTACAATTAGACCCTTTGGAATCTTGTTTGTCTTTAACTGAATGACCTCATTTCCAAAAATAGTATCCTTACCATCAACATTTTCAATAAAAGCTCCAAAGTCAATTTCCTAATTTTCATACTCTCCCACACAATTCAAAAACCTCAATATATCATCGTCATTATCAAAAAAATTCCAATTTTTTATATTATCAAGGACAGATGGCCTAGTTTTCACCTCAACCTTTGAAATTCCAGCATAAGTCAAATCATCTGGTTTTAATGCAATGTTGGCTAATAGGTCTGCCATTTTGTTTTGACCTCTCTCCATCCATCCTATGCCAAATGCATCAAATCTCTCCAGTTCATCCCAAACAGCATTCCTATACTGTTTCAACCTCTTGTTCTTTGATACAAACTTGGATTTAACTTAGGAGACCACAAGCTTAGATTCCCCAATTTCCTTGAGCTTCTTGATCCCATTTTTTTTAGCCAATCTTAACCCTAATAACAAGGCTTCATACTTTGCCACATTATTTGTGCATTCAAATAACAAAGTGAAAGAGAACCTGAATGTCTTTCCACTTGGTGATCATAACAAAACACCTACACCAAAGCCTTCCTTTGAACTTGCACCATCAAAATACATAATCCACAAGTCATCAGATTCTAACCGTTATTTTATTTCGGTATCAATCAATGCAGTAGGCTTATCACAATTGCTAGGGAATTCCTCAACCCTAAATTCATCTATACCACTATCAATAAAACATTTCATATTCTCAATCGGGCCATGCTCAATCATATGAGGTACTTTTGATTCTCTTTTAGTTTTGACATCCTTACCATCAATGGAGAAAGTAGCAAATGACAAATCACATTGCATGTTACCCCCCATTGATGCACTCCATTTTCTTGACAAAAGAATTCCAGAATGAGGTGGTATGTTTTCAACTAATACAGTCGTGACTAAATTCTTGTCAGGGTACTGAGTTAATTTATAAGGCAATGCTCTAATAGTTCCAATAACTAGCACTTCTCTTGAATCCATAGCATAACATTTACCTTGAGCAGTATCTACTGTCAAGCCCATTTCCTCCATTATTTTGATCGGCATAACATTATTTGATACCCCTAAATCTATCATACAATTCCTTAAATTTTTTCCATTTATATCCACACTTAAGAAAAAAGGGGTTATATTTTCAAGGAACATGTTAATAGAATTTCCTAAATACACAGGGGGAATTTGTGACACAATTCCCTCCACTTCCTTTTCTTTTTCTTCATCCTTTGTTTCTTTACCACTTCCTTTTTTAGTCTTATTACCAGCAGCATCTGTGATCAAGGCTATTGTCTTTTCTTTCTGTTCATTTATTCTAATCATTTCTAGTAAAGGTACAGTTACCTTAACCCGAGAAAGCACATGAAACATATCTACAGGTGTATATTTAGGAAAATTAGACATCATACCTTAATCATTTTCCTTTTTCTCTTGTTGATTACTTCCTCCTAGCTTCTTTTGCTTCTTATCCTCTGTAATAGGTTCAGCTACCTTTGTAATCACCTTGGTCTTCACCAATGATGCAGTAACATCTTCTTGACGCTTTGGAGTTTGGCTCTTTTTTTCTCAAACCTTATCACTCTTAACTTCTTTGACTTTTATAGCATCCTTTTTGTTGTCAACCTTAACGCCTTTTTTTTATCCTTTTTCTCTTTAAAAATAGGCCAACAGGTTTACCTTGCTCACCACCCACAGTACTATTTCTCAGTTGAACTGAACTTCTCATTTGAGCAACCATTTCTTCAGTCAATCTTGCAATTTCTTCTTTTGACGGTCTCCTTAAGGACACTAAACCTTTAGCCTACTCCATATTGCAAGCATTATGATCAAAATAAACTTCCACATCAAAAAAAACCTATTGATGCTACATCTCACTTCTCTACCTCTAATTATCCACATCAACTTCCTATATTTCATCATCAGATGAACATTCTACCTCATCAATGTATGATCTAGCCATACAAACATCTACATCATCCTGCTCATATTTTGATGTTTGATCATGAACATCCTCTTCTACTTCCTCAGCAACAAGCAATTGAGCAACACCACAGTAATTTTGATCATGTGGATGTTGACATGCTTCACACCATGGTCTATCTGCTACTAGATTCACTGAATTTTTCTATAAGGGGTCTGGCATATGTTGATTATTTTTAAGCTTCTAGCTAGGCAAGATTGGTTTTCCATCTTTCTAATTTGTATAGTAAGGATAATTTTGCAATCTAGGCAGCCTATAATTTTTATTATAAGGTTTTATTTCATTTCCCATACCCTTCTCTTGCTTAGCAATAGTTTTCTTTGTGTCTTTTAAGGTACTGTAAACCTTTTCCCACTTTTCATCATCTTTAGGCTTTGCAGTCGGAACTTTCTCAGTCTTATTCTTAGGATTTTTTAAAAGTGTAGGTTCTTCTCTCCTACCATATTTCCCAGAAGCTCTTTTGTTACTTTCAATATTTATAGCCACCCTAAATTCATCCCTCATAGACTGAGGGTCTTTATCTTTGAGGAGATATGCCATTTTAGCATCAAAAGCATTGAAATATGTAGTTAAACAAACATTTTCATCAAGCCTTAAAACCTAGAAAAACTTATACATTGCTTTTTGAAATCTTAAATTAAACTCTATCACAGGCTCATTCAATGACTTCTTGATGTTACTAAACTCATTTAGCATGAAACTTGCATTAGTTTTATCACCTTATTGCTCCTTGAAACACTTTTCAAACTCATCCTATGAACCAATACTAGCATTAGGTAGACCTCTATACCAATCCCTCGTATCCTCTACCAAAGATTATACAAAAAAATTCATTACAACATCTTTATGTTCTACCTCATAATCATTTAACATATCCATGAAAGCTTTTAAGTGTTCCTCTGTTGTCACAGCATTATTGTTGGAAAACTTACTCATCTTTTCTCTCAAGTTAGCAGGGATGGGATTTGGATAACCAGGGATACCATCAAAGAATAATGGCCTGTACCTTTCCAACTATATAGGTCATCATTGAAATAATTCTTCATTTGCCTGAGAATCAACACCAGACCCTGCATTTTGTACTCTAGGACCATCCTAATTTGGATTTACAAACCTAGTTGCATGAATCTTTGGGCCAGAATTATTTGTGGTGGGATTTGGAGTAACTTTAGGATTATTATTTAAGGCATCCTGGTGATTTGATGAGGTTGTAGCTTTTTCAACCTCATCCATGCTTGACATTTTTAGGAAGCTTATTTTCCTCTTCATTTCTTCATTTGCAGCCTCAATTTATGTTCTCTCCAACTCTTCTTCCAAAGCCTCACTCTCCCTTTTAGCCTTTTCTAAGGCAGATTCTGTTTGAAATGACACATGTGGCTGGAGATCTTGTTTAGTGGAATGGGGAGTCACCTTCTCATTTATTTTAATCCCCTCAACCTTTTGCTTTCCTTTGTCCAAGGCAGGCTTAAGGTTTGTATTACTCGGTTGAGACTTAACATGATTTGAGGGCTTTGGGTCAGCAGGTTTGGATTGGGCATCAATGTGGCCTACTAGGTTTTCTTTAGACACATGCTTTGTTTCCTTATTAACAATCCTCCATACAACCAGATTCTCAACACTTGGTTTAGGTTCTTCTTTATTCAGGAACTTCATTGTTGCCAATTGTCTCATCAACCCATTCCTTTCAATCATAGCATTCCTCAACTCTGCTTCCCTCTCTTTTTCTCTTTTCAGTCTGAGCTCAGCTTGCTTTTGGATTTCTTGCCTCAAAGAATTAATGTCTCCAAAAACATCGTCAGGGTTAGGCAAAGTCATATCAGAACTTGATGTATCACTTAGGTCTATTAGATTGACCTTTTCCAGTACATGTTCAAACAATAAAGGGTTTACATCATTTTCAATAGGAGGAGGAGGCACATCACTGGTGCATTCTCTATGATGGCTTTGACTTCTACTCTTGCCTCTTCTCCTTTCATCATATTTGACACTAATAGGCCCTTTATTTTGACATGTCACATCTTATTGAACCAGTGTATTAAACAATGCATCAAAAAATCCACAACTATCTGAATTTGAACTTCTAGACACCTCTTCAAGATTTTTAGGGATAGGGTGTAAAGGTTGACTTGTACCTTGGTGTATAGGGTTATGTGACGCAGGAGTAACATTACTAGATTCTGGTCTTTTCTTTATCTAGTCCTTCTTCTTCATTTTGGGAAGTTCACCTTCCAATTTCTGTTCCGAATGATTCTTCATGAATGACCTGGTGTTCTTCATTCTTCATAGTAGTCTAAAAGGTCTTTCTACTTATAATAAACCTTTCAAAATAAAATGCACATTGGTGCAAAGACTTCAGAGTTGCCACCAAAATAGCTTGGGAATACCAAATACCTAAAGACACGTGGTAGAATATGAAAACCTTTGGAACCTCGTACTAACAACACACAAAAGTTTCTTACAACATAACTCTTAACACTTATGAAAATAGAAGTGGACAAACCTAACACAGAATTATAGGCTCAACCTTCAAATCACAGAAACACGAAGAAAACTCTATGCAAAATGGACAACCAACACACTAACAAGAAATATTAAAATTAGCTCACCAGTAGACTTGCCATTTTGTTGGTTTTGTTTTTTAAATGTAACCAGGTTTGTCTTCTAATCTACCTATGGAATTGCCAATTCCAATCAAGGGTAGCTCGAAGGACATAGACCAACTGGCAAGGACTTTAAAAATCCTCTTACACTTCGGGCTCTGCAAGACCCAAGCGGGTGATCCCTTAATGTGTTTACAATCTCTACACCATTATTATAAACAACATTAATAATAATAGATAATCTCACTTAATAGCTCAACACAATAGGATAATATCAAATAGAATTGGATATTCATCGATTATATCAACTATTTGGAGCATGAGATAATTACAACACAATCCACAACATGAGATAGTCATTTGATTTACAATTTGTAGCAAGCTCTAGGCAAAGAAAAAAAATATTGAATTATACGAATAAGTACAACTTAGATCAATGCCATATATCCATTGCAAGAGATGAATTCATAAGCATCTAAAGGTTCATGACATATTTAATACATAACATATAGGATCCCTAACAATATTGCATTACAATTTCATCAGTATGCATTCTTACCCAATACTACTTATCAAATCCTTATACAGAACATATCTGCATATAATCCCATTCAAGCATTTTAATTAATTCCTTGAATTAAAGCTAAAATAAGGATCAAACACACCACAACAGTGAGATGAATGAAGCAACCCTTAATCATCTTATTCAAAATTCAGATATGCATGTACAGTGGAGAGACATGAGTTTGAATTTATCATTTCAACTCAAATGCTAGTACTGTTATACAACATTAAATCCCCATGAATTCAAAACCTATTACAGAATGACCCAAAATCTAAATTGTATTTCTCTCTAAAACTATTTGTCTTTACAATTGATCTGCAACTTCACCTAGACTCGACCCAAAATTATCTAACTTGCTAACTTGTACTTCTTGCCTTGAAATCCTTCTTATAGAAAATGAAGGAGCAAACAAGCATCAGGACAGAAAGTACACATGTCACTAGCCAATTGAAGCACCTGGTGATATTCCAAAAATCTGTTACAACAGCAATCACCCTAGAGAATATTCTTGTTCATCATGCCAGCTGAGAAAAGTTGAAGCAACAATGAAAAACCACAAGAAACCCGTGCCAAGACTGCCACCAAAGCAAAATTAGAAATTGTTGTAACCGTAGCATCTAATTTACCACCCGTTAGTAGTCCATTCTTTTATTCTTCCTCAATCAAATATTTATTTACCCTTCAAAACAAGCTAACACAATCGTCAATGTGGCAATAAGGGGCCCACCATACCATATATGTTGCGAAGGAAGTCCACATGGCAGTTGCCCATGATATCGCAATCAGTAAAGATCTTGCAACTTATGATCACACGATGGCAGGAAATGTAGATCTTGAACATCAGTGATCTCATTCCTTCAACACAATCGCCAACCTTGTCATTAACCATCGAGCAACTTTCGCACCAAGATTATAACAAATCCATCGATTTAAAACACATGCACCTTAAGAGCACTATAGTAACCCTCCTTTTAATTTATTTAAGGTCAGATTAATGTACCATGGTATTTCCTTTATTCCTTTGGCTCCATCAGATGAGACATGTGGCACCCACCCATGATATCATGATCAATAACAACCTTGTAACTCCTAATCACGCGATTGCGGGAAACCATTGATATCTGATGATAATTAATCGACAGTCAACCAAACCTATTCCCATCAGCTTTACCAGATGGGGCACGTGGCACCTACCTGTGACATCGCTATCAACCAAAGCAGTCTGGTGGGGTCATTGCAGGATAGCGGGCAACGACTGAGACCAAAAGGCAATTGATCAATGGTAGCGCAAATTTGATCCCTCTGCAAAATAAAACATTTATTAAAAGAACAAGGGGACATCACTAGGAAGACGGTAAACAATGACATAAGTTGTTTTTAAATGATGAAACATGGGGCGAATGAAGACCTAGGAAAATAAAACCCTATGGAGGAAATAAAATATTTGAAACCAAAGGGAACCAGCCTAGATGGAACGATAGGACATAAGATGTTTTAAAAACCCTAAAAAATTAATTACAAAATAGAACCCAACCAAGGTGCAAAATAAACACAAAGGTTTTACATGGAAACAAAGCTAAAACCCCAACCCTAAGAAATGTCCAACACCATGAAAGACCAATGACATAAGGTAGGGCCTGAGTGAAACATAAGGAGCAAAAATTTGAAGTTCCATCAATTCTCATAATCCTTAACCTCATAATCATTTTCTAGACCATTATTAAGCATTTTATATCCATTTTAACTAACTTCCAAACACCAAACCATAAAGAGACAATAAAATCTTCCATATTGGCTTTCTAATAAGAATAATTCCTTCCATCAAACATAGGAGCTTTGACACCCTTCCTATGTGCCATCCAGATCTACCTCAAGCAGTTAAGCTTCTTCCAAGGAACCATAGGTCTGATACCAATTGTTAGACATAAGACAATTGAGATGGGGGGTGAGTCATTTGTACATTAAACCATTCAAACTCTCATTAACCATTAAACCCTTATTAAGAAATAACATGAATGTAAAGAATTGGAACATCAACACATTCACAACCATACACCATAGAACACGAGATTTACATGAAAAACCCTAATCAAGGAAAATCACAATGAGGATTAACTCACATATATATGAATAGCAACACTAAATGCAATAGGCTCGCTACCCAAAAGAAAAGAATGGCTCACTTCCAAGGGCTGAATACCAAAAGGAATCATTGTCTAGAAGAAGGAAGAATAGAAGAAGATTGTTACAAGGAGGTTTGCTACCTAAAAGGAATAGGAAAAGTCCGCCACTCCAACTGTATACCATCCACAACCTTTGGCTCACTACCTCCAACAACTTTAGGCACACTAAAAATGTAGACACCTTCTACTAATTGCATCCAATAGCCTTAGGAATTCAAGCTCACATTCAAATCACCACACTTGAACACATTCACATAATTCCACACTTGTACATCTAAATAAAAATTTCCCTTGCATATATACCATTCGTGACCTCAAACAACTTAGTTAGGTCAGCCTTAATGAAATGTATGCACCTCAAATGTGCAACCACCAAATAGGTCAGTACCAAACACCTCTACGATGGAAAGAAGTGGTGGAGCACACCAAGGGTTAACCAGGACCTAAATATACATTGACATGAAACATCATGTTTCCATGAACAAAAAAGTGCCTCTACAACTAGCACTAGCATGCTAAGTTGGCCAAACCTGCACTAACACTACAAGAAACCACATACATGCTTCTCCAAGTTTGAAAACATACAAACCACACAACAACATCATACTCATTAGGAATATTCCAACACAATCAAAATATTCACACATACTGGCACAACCATTTAAAATTGAATATTCTATTATTTTGTGTAACCAATTACACTTCCATAGACTTACAACTCATAAACTTAGGTTGTGGAACAATTGAACACTAAACACTCCAAGGGAAGGTAGATAAAAATAATATTAGCACATTCCAAAATTTGCAAGACAAGAAACCTCAATGCAAAGAAATACAAAGCAATTCCATTTCTTTCGAACAACCTTCTTCATAGGAACACACAATCAAGCACAACTTCTATTGTCACACAATATAGAACCTGAAACTCTAGATACAACACCTCTAATCATCACATATAAACCACACAAGAAAATCTTCAACCATGAAGAAATGAAAATCATAACATAGAACACACTTATGTCACCTTACATACTCTTTTATTCAAATTTTCTCAAAATAGCTAGGAAACCAAGTGAACTTGTTGCATCTGCAACACCTACTCAACACCATAGTTCCTCAGCACAACCACACTAGAGGTTGACATCAATATTTGCAACACTTGCTCAATGACACGACTCCTTCTCATCATGACCACACTAGAGGTTGACATCAATGACAACACTAATGACATAGAGCAAAGATTTCCAACAATCTCCAACAATCTCCCCCTTTGTCATTCATGGAAACACTAGCATTGTTAAACCATAAAAAACAAAAGCAGATTTGCAACTCCAACTATCAAGCAACACTCCTCCTTACTAGGACACTTCTTTCTTTCTCCCCCCTTACCTATAACTTTCTCAATTTTTTTCAAACTTCTTCTCCCCTTTTATCTCTTTTTCCAAAATTCTTCTCCCCCTTTGAAAACAATGAAAAAGGACAACAATCTCACCCTTTGACATCACATATATACTTCTCTTTAGGTAACACTTGCAAATTGATTTCTCTCTAGTATTCTCTCCCCCTTTGGTGCACAAGATATGCTCCCCTTGAGTGCACCTACAAAAAAACACCACTACATACCCCATGAGAGGTAGCCTTCATTAGTCTAGGACCAATAATATATCTTGAATTTCTCCTTGAACATATATGTTGCAAGTATGAAGGTGTTGTCATTGATGATAATACTGCAGTTATTGAGAAGAGATTGTTACTTTGATTAATTGCATTATGTTTTCATTAGTTGGTTTTTTTATGTTAACCTCTAGTGTAGCTTTTATAAGCTTCTATCTGTTATTTAAATGTCGAGGATCTAAGAAAAATGATAAAATAAGGAAATTGGGTGTTGCAGAGGTGTTCTAGCTTGCAAAGGTGTTATGGTTTTTCTTTGCATTTCTTCTAGGTTGAAGATTTTTTTTGTGGTTTTGATATGTTGTTTAGAGATGTTCATAGTTTCTATATCCATAAGTTCGGCTTCTAGATCGATGGTCGGAGGAATTTATGTTCATTAGTGTCTAAACTAGTTTTATAGTGTCACTTACAAAGGTGTTTGGGAGAAATATATTTTCTCCACATTTCTCTATAGTTGTTTTTTAGGAATTGAAATTCTAAATGATATTTGATGGTTTTTTATCTTTCCTATGTCAAGAGGATTCATGGTTCGGTGTATCAGAAGGTCTTTTGAGTTACAAAGTATTGCAATGTTTGGAAATGTTTTCTAGATAAACAAAATGTTTATAATCTTTAGGTGAGATTTGTTTTGAAGGTGTTTGTTGGTTTCTAGGATGTTCTTGGATTATTTTCAGGTGAATTTTGGTGTTTGGAAGTTTTAAATTGTTTAAAGGAAGAATGTAATTCAAATTTTAATGTGTTTGCACAGGTAACAGATGACCTGGTTTTTACACTACATTTGAAGATGTTCAAGTGCTAATGAAGGCATAGTGTGGCATGTGAGAGTTAATTTGGGTTCCAACTAGGTTTTTTTTTGGTATACTTTTTGTTCCTATCCACCATAGGAATGTTTAGTGCCAACCTAATTTGAAATTGCAAAGTGTGAAGCATGTATAGTCGACCTTGGAGAAGGTTTTCAAGGTTGAAGATAGTATAAGTATGAGTTGAGGTATTGAGGGTTGATAAGATAGAAAGGATAGATGGGTGTAATGTAAGTGAGGTGAATTTTTGAAGGGTAGAGTGTGAGTTTGAGTAGAGTAGTGCAAACTTCAAAGTGTTGGACTTATGAAGGCAATGAGCTTAAGGTGTCTACAATCATTCAAAAAATACAGTGAATTTGTTAAAGCTATTGTGGTGGATTCTTTGTTGCATTGAGAATTTGTTCTATATGTAACATTTATCTTTTATCTTCCTTTCTTTCTATGGTAGTGAGTCCTGGTTGTGAGCTATTGTGGATAGTGTGTCTTATTTTGGCAATAAGCCTTTTTACCAATTTTGCAATTGCTTATATTGTGAGCTAATTCTCACTGTGGTTTTTCCCTCATTTTTTTTCCACATAAATCTAGTTTTCTCTTATGTATGGTGTTGGTTGTTTCAATTTATATTATCTTATTTTCATGCTTAAACATTATAATAGATTAAGAGTTTAATGAATGCATGTGGATCCGATTACTATTGAGGGTTTTTATGTTTTAATTGGATACAACCGATTCACCCCCCCTCTAATTTGTCTTATTCATTTAACAATTAGTATTAGAGCAAGGTTCCTTGGAGAAAATCTTAACCACTTGAGGTATATTTGGGATGGAGAACAAGATAGAGAGACCTAAGATTGATGGCATAGACTATAGGTTCTAGAAGATAAAGATGGAAGGATAGATATAATCCTTTGTATATGAGATTGAAAAGACAATAAAGACTCAATATGTTGTACCTTTGATGATCTGAGCACAAGTGATGAGATCAAGGCACATGAAATAAATAGTAACGCAAGGTTTATTCTTGTGAATAGTCTTTCAAATTCTAAATTAGTAAAAGTTATGAATCTTAAGACTACCAAAGAAGTTTGGCATAAGCTATAAATCATCTATGAAGGAGATGAAAAGGTTAAACAAGTGAAGTTTTATAATATAAAGGCACAATTTAAGATCCTACAATTTTTTGAAGATGAAACAATTACAAGTTACATGCAGAGAGTTGATGAGTTGGTAAGTGTGATGAGAGGTCTTGGTGCACAAGTCAAAGAACCTAGAGTAGTAAGGAAATTTATTAGATCTCTTCTTAATTCTTACAGTGAGCAGGTATCTTCTATTGAGGAAGTTGCAAACTATAATACTTACTCTAGAGATCAGTTTTTGAGTACACTAAATTCATTTAAAATGAGAAAACATGGCTGGAAAAATGGTACAAAAGTGGAGACTACTTTCAAGGCTAGAAAATTAAAAAAGGTTAAAGATTTAGATGGAGAAGATCTTGATGATGTGGAAGTTAACTTTGTAAGAAGAATGAAAATGGGAACTAGTAAGCACAAAGGTAAACTACCTTTCAAATTTTTCAGCTGTGGAAATATAGGTCAATATGCTTCAAGATGTCCAAATAGAGTTGTCAACAATAAAAGTAAGGAGAACAAAGGAAAGATGATTAAAAGAAGTTATTATGTTAGAGAAGATGTTGATATTTCTGATGATGAATTTGATTATGGAGATGATGATGAATGCTTGTTCTTGGATTTAAAAGATGAATCTACTTCTGCTAACTCTAAAAGTTGTGTGAAGGAAAGTGTTCCAAAAAAGAAGGATAAGATTGAAGGTACTTTGGTATCTACCTTTCATGCTAGAAAGGATGAGAACTATTGGGTTGGTGATCATGGTTGCTCTAATCACATGACTACAGACAAAATTAAGCTTGTTAAACTTGAAAAGTATGGAGGATTAGTTAAATTTGGAGATGATTCGAGAGCTAAGATTTTTGGAATAGGTTCAATTAGTTTTGATGGAAAGCATAATGTTGAACATTTTTACTATCTTAAGGGGTTAATGCATAATCTTTTGAGTGTTGGAAAAAAATTTAGAAAAGAGTATAATCTTGTGTTTTAGGATAGAATATGTGAGATTAGAAAAGGATATGGAACTGTGATTTTTGTTGGTAAGAGGACAGATGGAAATATCTATCAGCTCAAGGGTGTTGATGATCATTTCATTATGACTCAGCTTAATGATAGTTGGTTATGGCATCAAAGGATTTGTCACATGAATATTGATAATATGGTTAGAATTATTTCAGTTCATGCAATAAGAGACCTACCAAGAATCACAAAGCCTATTAATGTTGTTGTCAAAGATTGTTAGTCCAAAAAATAAACAAGAAGTAGTTTCAAAGGAAAAGAGCAGTTTGCTACCAGATTACTAGAATTAATACATGTAGATATTTGTGGTCCTACAAGAGTGAGAATTCTTCAAGGTGATAGGTATTTCATGCTTTTGATTGACATTTATTCCAGAATGACATGGATTACTTTTCTTAGAGAAAAATTTGAATCTCTAGATAAATTTAAAACATTTAAAGCTATGGTTTAGAATGAGATGGATTTGAAGATTAAATGTTTGAGGTTTGATAGAGGTAGAGAATTCACCTCCAATGAGGCACTTGTCTACCCCTAGAACTTCTCAAAAAAATGGAGTTGTTCAAAGGGAAAATAGGACTGTTCAAGAAGCCACAAGGACCATGATGAAAGAAGCTAAACTACTAGAAGTATATTGGAGAGAAGAAATTTATAGTATTTTTTACATAGTTAACAGAGTTCAAGCCAAAGCTAATAGAACAAAGACTCCCTATGAGTTACAGTATGGAATGATTCCTACTAGAAATTACTTTAGAGTATTTGGAAGAAAATTCTATATCAAAAGAGATGAAGAAAGATTGGGAAAATTTTATGCAAGTTTTGATGAAGTTATCTTCCCTGGATACTATACTAAAATCAAAACTTACAGATGTTACAACAAAAGGCTAAGAAAGATTTTTGAGAGTGGAAATTTCAAGGTTGGTGAAGATTTGTAGAATTCGGTTGTTATAGATGGATATGTGTCAGATGAACCTGCTAGAGAGAAGAAGAAGAAGAATAAGCTAAGGAAAAAGAAATGTACATTAAAGAGGAAGAAGATCTAGAAAAGACCCCTAAGACCCCAAAGTATGTGCAAAGAAATCATTCTGAAGAATAAATTATTGGAGAGAAAAGAAAAGGTGTATTGAAAAGTAGAAAATTTGTTGAAACTGAGGTAAATTTGTGTTTACTTTCCAAAACTAAACCAAAAATAGTGATTGAGGCATGCAGAGATGAATATTGGATGAAGGAAATGGAAGAAGAGTTGGAACAAATTAAGAAAAATTAGACTTGGGAACTAGTTCCTAGACCTGAAAATAAGAATAATTGGAACTGAGTGGGTATTTAGAAACAAGTTAAATGAGAATGGAGAAATGGTAAGAAACAAAGCAAGGCTTGTGTGTAAGGGTTACTCACATGTAGAAGGAATAGACTTTGAAGAAACATTTTCCCCAGTGGCCAAAATTGAAGCAATCAATATGTTTTTGGAATTTGTAACACTTAAAGACTTTAAAGTTTATTAGATGGATGTGAAGTCTACTTGCTTGAATGGAGAGTTAGAAGAAGTATACATGAAACAACCAAAAGGATCTTAGTTATCAAATAAACCTAATATTGTGTGTAGATTGAAAAAGGAATTATATGGATTGAAGCAAGATCCTAGAGCTTTGTATGCAAGGTTGGATAAATATTTGATACAGTAAGGATTCAACAAAGGAATTTTAGATAGTAATCTTTACTTTAAGGTTGAAAGAGACCAAATCTTGATTGTAGTTGTGTATATTTATGACAATTTTTGGAGGAAATGAAGCTATGTGTAATAATTTTGTAAAAGAAATTCAAAAAGAGGTTGAGATGTCTACGTTTGGGGAGATGAATTTCTTCCTTGAGCTACAAATCAATCAAATAGATAAAGGTATATTCATTTCACAATCAAAATATGTTACATAAATGTTTCAAAGAAGTTTGGAATGGATGAATCCAAGCCGGCATGTACTCCTATGGTTATTGGTCATAAATTGAGCAAGGATGATGAATAACCTAAGGCTAGTCAGAGCAAGTATAGATCTATATGGTTGGTGGAATTCTATACTTAACTATTACTAGACCGGATATCGTGCATGCAATTTGTCTTGTGGCTAGATTTCAAGAAGATCCTAAAGAGTCCCATGTTGCCACAGTAAATAGAGTATTCAGATATATAAAAGGAACTTTGGATTATGGCCTATGGTATCCTAAAGATACTTATCTCACATTAAGTGAATACACAAATACAAATTGGGTTGGGTGTGTTGATGACAGGAAAAGTACAAGTGGTGGTGCATTCTTTCTTGGATGCAAATTAGTGGCATGGCTAAGCAAGAAGCAATATTGTGTTTCTTTATCTACTTCAAAGGCTAAGTATATTGCAACAGCATCTTGTTGCACACAAGTATTTTGGATGAGAAAGGCATTGAAGGATATCAGAGTAGTGTATGATGAGCCTATTTCTATCTTTTGTGATAATACATGTACAATTAACATTTCAAAGAATCTATTGATGCATTTGAGGAAAAAGCATATATCAATTAGGTATCACTTTTTGATGGAGAAAGTTGTGGAGAATGAGTTGAAGCTTGAATATGTACCTACAAAGGATCAAATTGTTGAAATATTTACTAAGGCTCTTCCTAAAGATACTTTTGAGTATCTTCAAGAGAAGTTGGGGGTTATTTCCCCTCCTTTGAACTAGATGCACAAGGAAATGCATCATTCCAGTGGATCTATGGATTAATTCTTTGTTTGGACTGATGTCGATGGCTGCCTCTCAGGGGGAGTAGGTAGTAAACATTGTTGTAAGCTAAATTTTACGTTGTCATAATGTAGAGATCGTTGATTTGATTAGTGTGTAATCCTAAGGGGGATCATTCAGAGTTGCAAGTATCTTGGTTCTATTTCAAAGGGTGAGAATAATGAAAAATACCTTATCATTTCCCATTAATTTCAAAGGGGGGGGAGAATTCATGTGAAAAAGTCAAATGAAGTCATGTGGAGAGAGAGTGTACTAAGATAGTTGTTGTGTCACTAAAAAATTTATAGTTGACATTTTTACACTCACTTGAGTCTTTCCAATGGACTTTGGATTGATTTTGCTTGGGTTTAATGTTGTAATGCAATCAAAACATTCACATTAGGTCCTAAACATTCAAATTATGGCATCTTGTGAAGGTGTTGTGAAGTGTTGTAAGACATTTATATACATTTCTAGACTATATTCATTAAAATTCATCTAAAAATCACCTTTTCATTACTTATTAAGTCATATTTTGAAGTGTTGTAAAGTCTTGTAACAAGATTTCACACTTTTCTAGGCTTGATTTCACTATTTACACCTTTCTTATGCTTTATTTGACCCCTTAATGTACTTTTCGACCATTTTCAAGTGTTTTTTTGAGAACATTCCCATTGGAAAACTTTTAATGTCCCAAATTTTTTGACACCCACTTAATTTATTTAAGTGGTACTAAGTTGCCAATAGGGGAAACTTAGTCCTTTTTGGCACAAAACTCAAAATAACTTTAAAATTCTAGTGGGAATTTGTCTTCTAACCCTTGAGGTTAAAATTTTAATAAAATCAGGTATAAATAAGTGTTTTTCTCCTCATTCATATCTCCTAATTCATTCAAGAAATCTCCTACAATCTCCTCATATAGTCTCCTATTTCAAGCAATCAAGCATTATCAAGTCAATCTATTGGATCACTTCATTGCATATCTTTAGATTTTGAGCATCAAAGGTGTGGTAAGTTTATGAAATTTGCATTTTATCTAGTTTTTCATACTCTTCATTTCATTTCATTGTTTAGGGTTTGATTACCAAAGTGAGGTTTGACCAAGGCAAACCCCTATTCTCTAACCCTCAACCATTTTCCCCCTTTTGCATGTGTTTGCAGAATTTTGTATGAAAATTTATTAAGAAATTAGGTGTTGAAAGGTGGTCAACAAGTCTACAAAGTTAATCAAGTCAACACAACCCTAGTTCAAGCTTGGAGAGGCTTTATACCCCATTTTCTACATAATCAAGTATGGACACCTGTCAGAAAAGAAAGTGCAGACCTGAGAATTTTAGATTTTGTCCTAAATTTCCTAAGATTTGGAGGAGGACTAAGTCATCACTAGTGGAGAATTAGTCCCACTTCTGGGCTTGAAAACTAATTTTGACATTTCTAGATACCCATTTAGTAGATTCTCGTTTCAGCAAAGCTTCCCAAAACTAGGACTAAGTCACCCCACCTAGCATAAGTGTCCTAGTTAGCATTTTCAATCAATTTTTCAGGATTCCAAAATCTCCCAACATCAAGCTTTAGATTTCATGTGCTCCTCTTTCATTTTGTTTTGTTATTTCATCATTTAGTTGCATTTCTAGGCATTTTTGCATATCACGTGTTTTCCAGCACTTTACATTTTCTAAGTTTTGCATCATTAGAACATTTCAATTTCATATCAGAGCATTAGGACATCTTACATCTCATTTACATAGAATTTGAGTGTAAACCCTTACATTTTGGACCCCATCCAATCCCCTTTCTCCTTTTAGGTGAAAAACCCTAGGAGGAGCAAAGTATTGTGAGGGCAATCCAAATCACCGTTTACATTTTGGTGAACCTAAAATTTGAACATATTCCTTTCTAATTTGAAAAGTGCATCCTAGGTTTCATTTGAATTTCATCTTGCATTGATTAAATTGCATCCAAGGTTTTTAGCATTGGGTGTGTGCAAGAAGTTGAGTCCACTTTTTGGCCAAAAAGTGGAAGTGTTTTCCCTGATTTTCAGTATTTGACACATTTGACCTTAAAATTTGAAGCACTTAGAGATGAAATTTTTAAAAAATTCACTAATCATAAAATGTAGTGCTCGGAGTCTAGTTTCCAAATATGTAATTTATTTCAATACCCAGATTGTACAAAATTGAGTTTTAATAGGCATTTCTAAAACCACTGTTTAAAAGTCTTTTTTTTTTTACCATACCATGCACATACGACATCCATATTTGACTTAAATTATCTTATTTTTCTAAATCCTTTTTGGGAAAAGTTTTATGACTCACTGAAGCTTGCTCTTGATATTTTTTGTAATTTTTATTGAATATTTTTTTTGTTAATTTTTTATTAGGTAGATTTGTTGTTTTGAAAAATCGTCATGTACGACATGCATAAGATGACCTAAACTTATCATTTTCTGATTTTCTTTTTTTTCAAATTGAAAAGAATTGTCTGAAGTTTGCTCTCGTGCAATCCGTTTGTCAAAATGTTATGTTGATTAAAAGTTATTAAAATAGTAAAAAACTTTGATATTTAAAGTTTATGGACCAATTTTATTAGAAATTCATTGAAAAATGAAAAAATAATTCAATTGCAAAAAAAATTACATATTTAGAATCTGCATTGTTTCATCTAAAATGGTTTTTAATTTTTTCAGAAAATTTTGCAAAAAAGGTCGTCAGCCATATGCCCAAAGTCGGTATTTTTCTTTGACATTGTT
>VDFB02000017.1:10184724-10215439 GCA_007258455.2 Sequoia sempervirens
AGACCCCTTAAGACATCTAATTAACACGTTCTATTATGACCCCTTTAGACATCCCTTAAGACATATTATAACCCCTTGAAGACATCCCTTAAGACGTTCTATTACTTAGTACTAGACACCTTAAGACGTCATTATTTGTTTTGACAACTTATAAATTAGTGTTAGATGAACTATTATTTATAGTATTTATTAATGCTTTTATTCTCTAATCTTCTATGGTATTGTTATGGTTAGGATTAGAATTTTAATTAGAGTTAGAATTGAACCCTGATTCTAACTGTAATACTAATTGAACCCTAACCCTAACCGTTATTAGAACCCAACCCTTATTGAACCCTTACCTTGTCCTAAAATTAATCATATCCCTAAGCCTTGTTGTATCTAACCCTAATTGAAACCTAACCCTAACTCTAGTTGTGTCCTAATCCTAACCTTTACCCAAAGCTTTATCCTATAACCCTAACCTTAATCCTAAGTTGCTATATTTTTGTACAATAAAACCTTTAGTAAAGGCTTAAAATTTTAATATTTATTTACATATATATGTTAATTTTGAATAAAATAGAATATTAGTGATTTTTCCTTTTTGAAATGTTCTTAATTTTTTAAAAAATATTGAAGATTTTTATGTTGGAAGATTTCTACTATTCATGTACAGTGTTAATTCATGTGTATTTTGAGCAATCATTATTATAGTTGAAGATTATTTTGATTTTATAACTATTTTTTTCCTTTTTGAAATGTTCTCAATTTTTCCTATAGTTAAATTTGACATGTTAAAGACTTTCATTACCAACTTGATATTAATCTAAATATGCAGTAATCCAAAGACTTTACATTCACATGATTATTTCCAAATAATATTAAAATAATAATTATGTAGATTTTGGAAGTGCATCTACACATTTTAAGCATAAGATCCATGTCCACTTGACCCATATTTTAATGCAATTCAGGTTTAGACCCTAAATTTCTGGTATATAAATAGATTGCTTTTGTTTGTAAATTATGATTTATTGACTAATTATTGTAAATTTAAAATGTCCTATAGTAATCCATGTATGAGATCACTAAATTTCACATCAATGTCCTATATTAATGTCTTGACTATGAACATAAAATGCATAAATGTACATGTGTAAATTAAAATTTCAAACAATAATAAAGTCCATAATTTATGTAACATATTAAGTGCATGAAACCATTATATTAAGCGCACATGAAATAAAGTCCAACAGAGTACATGATAAACAAGAAATATAGTCCATGAAATAAACAAATATAACACATAAAATCACATGTTTCTAGGTCATGCACTATCTCTATAATCAAGAGACCTCTTCACACCATGTGGACTATGTGGATGACCTGAAACACTCTGTACATAAGAGAAAGATGAAATTAGATGTAAGACGATTTAATGACAATTTAATTTATAATCCATCATAAAATTAAATTACCATCATATCTACATCTGGATGCTCTGGTGCGCCTAAATAAACCTCTAAATTCTCTAAATCAGTCTACATAAACAAGACAAAGAAATTTGAAATTAGAGGTGAAGGTGTTGGAGATGGATGGCGTGGAGGTGGATTGCGAATATTATTGAATGGATCCATGTGATCTTTAAGATATGAGTGAACCTGCATTAGATTTGTAATTTCAAGATGTAAGATACATGTTTAGGAAATACCTTTAAAACATTCAATATAAATGGCCTTAAATAATTGAATACAAATGATAAAATTATATGTAAGCCTCATTTATATGTCTAAGGCACATGTTATTTGAATGAAAATACAATTAACTATTGATATTGTATAATCTTGCAGGATCTTATTATTGTTAAATTTGGTTTGGCCTTGGGCAACTTTGATCACCAAATTTTAAGAACTTCTTTGATCCCCTTAAGAAATGTCATATTGGAACCCCTTAAGAAAATTGAATTACGATTTAGGGTGACAGGATTGCTTAAGGGGATTTATGTCTAGTGAGGTCCTAGGAGAAAATGGCAAGGCTCAAATGAATAAAATTTGGTGAAGTTTCCCAAGGCAACCAAATTTCATTAAGAGCCTTTAAAGAAAAAATGATGGCTTTAGGGTTTAGGGTTTAGACTTTAGAGTTTAGGGTTTAGGGTAATATGATAGCTTAAGGGGATCTACATGTAGTAAGATCCTAGGAAAAAATTACATGGCATAAGGGAAAGAAATTTGGTGGAGTTGCCTAAGGCAACCAAATTTCATTAAGAGCCTAAGAAAAAATGATGGCTTTAGGGTTTACGGTTTAGACTTTAGAGTTTAGGATTTAGGGTAATAGGATAATTGAAGGGGATATATGTGGTAAGATCCTAGGAAAAAATTACATGGCATAAGGCAATGAAATTTGGTGGAGTTGCCTAAGGCAACCAAATTTCATTAAGAGCCTAAGAAAAAATGATGGCTTTAGGGTTTACGGTTTAGACTTTAGAGTTTAGGGTTTAGGGATTTAGGATAACTTAAGGGATATATGTAGTAAGATCTTAGGAAAAAATTACATGGCATAAGGGAATGAAATTTGGTGGTGTTGCTTAAGGAAACCAAATTTCATTAAGAGCCTAAGAAAAAATGATGGCTTTAGGGTTTAGGGTTTAGAATTTGGAATATTTAATGAACTTGCAAGTTAGTGAAGAACATTTTCTTGTGGAATAGTTGATTGAGATCTACTCTTGTTTCAACTGACCAACCTAGATCATGATGGAAACTTTGATCACCAAATTTTAAGAACTTCTTTGATCCCCTTAAGAAAATCAAATTACGATTTAGGGTGACAGGATGGCTTAAGGGGATTTACGTCTAGTGAGGTCCTAGGAGAAAATGACATGGCTCAAGTGAATAAAATTTGGTGAAGTTTCCCAATGCAACCAAGTTTCATTAAGAGCCTTTAAGGAAAAAATGAATGGTTTAGTGTTTAGGGTTTAGATTTGAGTTCAAGGTTTAGGGTTTACAAAACTTAAGGTAAAGTTTTGGTTCCCCTTGGAATATTTAATGAACTTGCAAGTTAGTGAAGAACATTAAATCTTGTGGAATAGTTGATTGAGATCTACTCTTGTTTCAACTGACCAACCTAGATCATGAAATCTCATTCATATTATAATCTTGCACGATCTTATTATTGTTAAATTTGGTTTGCCTTCACCAAATTTTAAGAACTTCTTTGATCCCCTTAAGAGAAATTTGTGATATTGGGACCCCTTAAGAAATCAATTTATGATTTAAGGTGATAGGATGGCTTAAGGGGATCTAGATGTCTAGTGAGGTCCAAATTTCGTCATACTATAGCCTCATTGGTTCCATCTAGCTCTGGGTCAAAAGTGTTTACCCCTCTAATAAAATAAAGTATCATGTTAAAAATGAATCAATCTATACATATCACAAAAATAGCAATAATCTTAAATGTAACCCATGCTCTAACAGCCAATAGAATGATAAATGATCCCCACCTAACCATATCTAATTGAATTTGCAAAACCCTAATTTGAAACTTAATTAAAATTATAACCCTTTACCTAGTCTTAAATGTATTCCTATATTATATTATATTTAGAAATTAATTTATATTTATTATAATTATATTAATATTTATTATATATTCCTAATTGTAACCTAACTATTTACTACAAACCTAATTGAATCTTAGCTGAAATCCTCATTAAAACCCAAGTAAATTTATGGCTTACTATCATGGTGGCAATCTTTTCATATTTTGTGATATTGAAATATTTATATTATTTATTATATTATATTGTCCTGTTATTAAATAATATAAAATTTAATACTATTCTTTATATGAATCATCTCCTATCTCTAAGTGTAATAATAGTATGTAGCTTCACTTAAAACTATCATAATGTACCTCCCTTTCCCATGTAATAGATTTGTACCTTGTAGGTGTTAAAATGGTTCCATCTTGGTCTCCTTATTGATGCAGTTCTATCCTTCCACATAAATCTATATAGTATTAAAATATAGGTAATTTTATGGTTATTGAATCTCTCTTAATTGCTAAAGAATCCATTATGATTGAGGGTGGGTGGATTATTATCTAGGATCACATCTTAAAAATCCTATAGAGGTCATGTGGTATGTTTTTTCTTAATACATATATTCTCATACAAACCTCTTTCCATGTATTATCAACTCTCCTATATAATAGACACCTTCCTAGATTTAAATTTCATATGATATATATGTACCAAGTGTTTCAATTGGAATTGCTATAATATACTTTTATGGCATTACAGACACTCAAGATAGTTTTCATAAATCTACCAAATAGACCCATTCTTGACATTGAACCTACATAATTTTAGGTATGTCCAATGTAAAGATTAGGGTCTAGGGTTCCATAAATTTCAAATGCTTTAGTGTTGAGGGTTTAGATTTTTACAGTTTAGGGTCTAGGGTTTGAAACTTAGGGTGAAGTTTGGGTGGCCCTTGGCATAATTTAGACTTGCAAGTTAGTGTCGGTGGAATCGATTGTTATGCAGCTTAGATTTCACAATTTGCTAACTAAATTTGCAAAACAAACATCAAGATAAACTTTATGAATTTTTAACTTTATTCTTTAACATATTGATTTCTAATCTAATTATAATTTAACATTCGGACTAAAGTTTAATATATATCGTTTTTTCCATACAAAGCAAATAAAATTTAAAACACTTAAGCAATGTGAATGATTTTTTTTAGCTCGAAATTACCTAGTTTTCAAAATCAAAATGATTTGTTCGATTCCAATTTAGGGTTTTAACAATTTCTTTGTTCTAATTCAATTTAGGGTTTCAATTTTAAACAATTAGGGTTTTTAATGCAATTTTTTCATTTCAATTCAAACTAGGGTTTTCAAATTCAATTTTTTTCGTTTGATTTGAATTCAAGGTTTCAAAAAGCTTGATTTGGATTTGTAAATGCAATGCTTTTATTTCATTTCGATTTCTAGGGTTTTGAAATGCAAATTTTTTTGTTTTGTTTCAATTAGGATTTTGAAATTCAATTTTTTTGGGTTTAATCGAACAATTTAGGTTTCAAAAGTTAAATTTTGTTTCTAAAACACAATTCAAGGTTTGTTTTTTCATTTTTATTTCTAGATACCCATTTCATAGATTCTCATTTTGACAAAGCTTCCTGAAACTAGGACTAAGTCGCCCCACTTGGCATAAGTGTCCTAGTTAGCATTTTCAATCAATTTTTCAAGATTCCAGAATCTCCCAACATCAAGCTTTAGATTCCAAGTGCTCCTATTTCATTTTGTTCTATTATTTCATCATTTAGTTGCATTTCTAGGCATTTTTGCATATCACATTGTGTTTTCTAGCACTTTACATTTTCTAAGTTTTGCATCATTAGAACATTTCAATTTCAAATCAAAGCATTAGGACATCTTACATCTCATTTACATAGACTTTGAGTGTAAACCCTTACATTTTGGACCCCATCCAATCCCCTTTCTCCTTTTAGGTGAAAAACCCTAAGATGAGCAAACTATTGTGAGGGCAAATCGGGATCCCATTTTCTTAATGCCAATTTCAATTTTTTGGTTAAGGCAAAAACTTCCACGTTTCGTGGACTCAACTTTGTGCACTTACCCCATTGCATTAGTGAAAACCTCGCTTGGATTGCATTATTGCATCGTTTTTGCATTACAAAACACAAAAACCTTGCATTTACATACTGTAATTCCATTTGTGCATCTAAAAAACATAGAATTGCATTTAAAATTTCTAAAAAAAGACAAAAAAATCATCAGTGGGACTAAATCGCCACCCTGGGTGACTTAGTCCTTTGCATATTTTTCATTGTATTTTCTGGTAATTTTTGGTTATTTTTTGTACTTCTATTTCTGGTACTACATCTTTGTTTCAATTTACAAAATTACTGCTTTTCATATTTTATTTCCCCTAGATTTCATAGCATTTTCATCCACCCTATATTTTTTGGTACTTGTGTGAGTGTTTGGTGCCCCATTGATAATACCTTAGTGAGATGAAGTTCTAGACTCATGGCTTCCCACGATAACACTTCCATTGTGGACCTTGGGATCTCAAGAGCTCCTACTCGTACTATGGAAAATGGTGTATTAGGCATGGATACTACCACTCACATGCCTTAACCTTCCCATCCTATGAATGTTGACACACAAACTAATATCATTTTGCAAGAAAAGGTGATTATCATTCATGAAGATTTTGCACATTTACAAGAAGACTTATCCCTTGAAAGCATTTCCACAACAGCCATACTTGCCATTGAAAACCTTCATCGTTTAATTGAAAGTGATGATAGACTACAAGTAATGAAGATAATTTCTAAAATATACAACAAACAGATTCCTTCCACATCCCAACCAACAAACATTGTAGTAAGTCAAGGAGGATATCACATTCCTCCCCCTTCAACCATATCATCTATACCAACTTATACCACTCCTCGAGTTACAACTATGCAACAGGTTAGTCATGTGACTCCTTTTGTATTTCCAACTAGCATCCATTGTTCTTTTGTGGCATCACATATTCCTTCTTCCACATTCACCCCTATTAGTGTCCCTTTCACTTCCCCTAATACTACATACACTCCATCACAATTTTCCCTTCCACCTCATACGATTTACACTAATGCCATCATTACAGAACTCTTTAACACAATCTCATCCATGCAACAACAAATCTCCACCATTAGCCAAATTCAAAATGGTCCACCCACATATCATGTTCATAGTAGTCCATTATCCCTTGATATTTTAGTGCCTAGATGCCACAAGGAATTAAAATTCCTAGGTTTGAGAAATACGGAGGTAAAGGAGACCCTACTAATCATGTCAATGCTTATACAGCCTTATGAAATGACTTTGTCCTCAACAATAAGTTGTTGGCCAAACTTTTTCCTAGGACCTTGAAGGACATTGCATTGGATTGGTTTTCAAACTTACCCAATCATTCAATCAAATCATTCAATGAACTTGTGGATGCCTTCATAAGTCATTTCCAAGTTCATATGACTCCTAAAAATAAATGGTTGATTTAATGAGATGTAAACAAAACAACGATGAAAAAGTAACTAACTTCATTTCATGATATCAGTCATTATATGCTCAAATTGATGTCAAGATTCTTGATTCACATCTGCAAAATATTTTTATCAAAAAATTGCATAATCACCTTCACGGTAAGTTAACTATGATGAAATTCCCTTCATTCATGCATTTATGCATGACCCTTTGTGACTATCACAATTTGGTTTATAGTCGTGACTCAAATTCCACTTCTAACCGAGCTGAGAAGTCTGAGCAAAACAACCAAAACAACATGCAAAACTTTAGAAAACCAAATTGAGGCTTTTTATAGTTCAATCAGCCTTCTTTGCAACCAGCCCAACCAATTCCAAATCAAGTGGCAACTATTAAATAAGTGGTGCCTTATACTTATGGGGACCCAAAGAGACAATTCACCCCCTTACCTGATACTCTCCATAACACAATGAACCAATTGCTCCAGCAACAAAGGATCACTTTGCCTACTATTAAACCACTTGATACCACCAAACAAAATACTTATTTTCATTTTCATCGCCAAAATGGACATGACACCAAACAATGTAAGTGTCTCAAACACTTAGTTTAAGACCTCATTGATCTAGGTCATCTATCCATTGCAGGTGTTAATGATCAAGGCAATAAGTCTATTGCACCCCCTAACTAGAATTTACAAATCTTTACCAATCCCATGCCTAAACACAATGTTTCATTTTTCAAGGCTAGTGAACCTTCAAACACTCAGGTGATGAAGATTGATACAAATAATGAACAACCTGATATCACTCCAAATTTTGCCCAAGTTAATCCTATGGATGAACTTGTGGGTGCAATAGACATTGTCCCTGATAAGGGCCCAACCAATAAATCTCTTGATATTACTTTTTCTTCTCATTATATACTTAAAATCCTTCCTGATGGTCCTCTTTACGTAGCTGAGAGAACCTATGATAATCCCACTAATGGGATGTTAATAGATCCCACTTGTGGCAAGAATGCGATCACGAAAGAGTTTTTAGTATTACATGATCTTTATCAAGATGATTATAACAAACCAACTACACGGATTAAAACACACATTGGTTTTGTGTGCCCTATAATTGGATCGATCGTACTCCTGTTACAAATAGGACCCAAAACTTTGGATGTAACATTTTCTATTATTCCACAATCGGATCAATTTCATCTATGACTAGGTCATAACTTCCTCCACTTGATGAAAGCAGTCCCTTCATTTGTTCACAAATGTTTGAATTTTCTACGTGGAAATGAAATATTTACCATATACCATAGTGGTTTTAATCCATTACCCTCTAAAGGTAATTTTTCCTTAGAAGCCTTTTGGCCTAAACCTATGGAACCCATCACCCCCCATAAGGACTTCTTTTTTATAGCCTATCAAAAATTCAAAGCCAAATGAATAGCCAAATTGTCTCTTCGTAACATGTCCCCATCCACTTCCACTCCTCCTATCCTAGATGAAACCATGCTTCAGCCTAAGTTCAACATTGACCAAACAATACAACCTCATGAGCACCTAACCATAGACACTTCCCATCCATCGTTTAAATGACCAAAAGAAAATGAAACAAATCCCATCATGCCTCCCTGGATTAAACAAGTGTATAAAGCTAATGAGAAAGTGATTGACCCATCTTCTTTGGTTTCTTCTGTTCTTCCCCCTTCAAAAGAAAAGGAACCTATGATGGATCAACCCACTCTTACACCTCAACAACTTCAAAATAAAATTAAAATAAATTGCAGTGCTAGGGAGCGTAGGCATCATCGTCGTCTCCTCACTCGTCAAATGAAAAATGAAAACAATAAAGAAAACCAACCTCCATCTTTGATAGAAGCAATAGATGATCACCCTCTCCCTCTTGACCTATCACAAGATACTATAGTCCAACTTGCACAACAAACTGAACCGATCCAATAGCTGTAGCTTTTGATACATCCTTCCTTAGAAATAACCCCTCGTCCTCCTATCGTAATCAACCTTGATGATGATGATGAAGAGATCACAAAAATAGATGAATTGAAAAAAAATTCTAAAATATTTATTCTCATCTACCATGAGCTTAAATGATAAATTGTCTATACCCAGTGAAGAACTTGGTACATCTCCTAGTTTGGCACTTGCAATTCTTCCTTTGGATAGCCAACCGCCCTCACAATACATTGAGCATGATTGGGAGGTAGATGACTTGTTAGATGGTTGACTTACATTCACTTTACTATCCTTTTACATTCATTTTCCTTTTTCCTTTTTTTCTCTTTGATTTGATTTCATGTGTGTATTGTGTTCCCCGTAACATGTGTTTGATGTTTTCTCTCTCTTTGTACACTTCCTCTATTTGTACCTCTATTCTTCTATATGTCGTACTTTATCTTTTCCTTTTATCTTTTGCTTTTGTGTTTTTCTTTTGAGGATGATGCAAAGTGTAGAGACACCATATGTCTCTTCCATGTTGACCCAAAAGGTCCTTCTTCCTTTTTGTTTTGTGTTTTCCTTTTGGGGATGACACAAAGTGTAGAGATGCCCTATGTCTCTTCCATGTTGACCCAAAGGTCCTTTTTCCTTTTGTTTTGTGTTTCCTTTTAGGGATGATGCAAAGCATAGAGACACCCTATGTCTCTTCCATGTTGACCCAAAAGGTCCTTTTTCCTTTTTTCTTTTGTATTTTTATTTTGGGCATGATGCAAGGCATCGAGACAGCAATGTCTCCTTCATGTTGACCCAAAATATTTTTCTTTTTGTTCGCCTTTTCATTTTATTTTTGATTGTGTTTTCCTTATGGGGATGATGCAAAGTATTGAGACTGCAATGTCTCTTCCATGTTGACCCAAAATGGACTTTATTTTTCCTTTGTTTTCGCTCTCTTTCTATCATTCTTCCAGTTCTATGTGCTTTGGGGAATGATGACAATTTCGAGCTCTTTAATCAAAAACATTGTAGCAACAAACATACTAACCCCAAATCCATAGATCCCTTATGCGTTTGGTGTGTTCCTTTTTGGGGGACAACCTTCTTTTCTTTTTCTTTCTTTTTTGTTTACATGACGTAGCCTAACTCAGAAACATATGACTTGGCATAGGGATTTCCAAGTTGGCTCACATGTCTTGTTTTATTTTTGCATGTCTCCTTTGCTACTTTAAAGTAATTGCTCATAGAATATTATGCAATAATTCCTTTAAAGTGTGGGGCATAGATTGGCACCATTCCATTTACATTTTTGGTTCTCAGTGTAGCCTTGTCACTTCATACGATGCATTCGTGACTTTGTGGATGACATTGGGTGTGATGTCTTTCATAAGTGTGATCTATCTTAGCATATTACATTCCTCTTAGTGTCTTAATGTGATGCACTACATCCCCTAAGTTGTGAATATACTATTCTTTGATTGGTCCTCTCTTGGAGACATTAGACACAATTTTCCCTAAGTTATAGACCTTGCATGAACTTAACAAGACTCCTTTGAGAATTTTACATTGCATTTTTACATTTTACATTTTACATTTATGCAAGGGTTTACAGTTGTGCAATGGGGAGAAAAGAGAAAAGGAATGTATGCTTAAATCTATTGTGTCTTTGATGGTTTTTCACATCTTTTATTTCATGAATTACAAAGGGGGATATTGTTGAAAGTATGAAGGTGTTTTCATTGATGTCAACAAGCTTTTGTTGTCATTGGTGATAGTAATGTGGTGATTGAGAAGAGATTGTTGCTTTGATTAGTTGCATTATGTTTTCATCAATTTATTTTTTGATGCTAAACTCTGGTGTTGTTTTAATAAGCTTCTATTTATGATTCAGATGTCAAGGATACTGATAAAATTGATAAAATAAGGAAACAAAGTGTTGCCGAGGTGCTCTAGTTTTTCTTCACATTTCTTCTAGGCTGAAGATATGCTTTTGTGGTTCGGATATATATTGATTAGATATGTTCAAAGTTTCTATATCTAGAAATTTAGCTTCTGGATCAATGGTCAGAGGAAGTTATGTTCACTAGTGTGTGAACTGGTGTTGCATATAGAGGTATTTGGGAGAAATGTATTTGCTCCACATTTCTCCACAATTTTTTTTTAGGACTTGTAGTTCTAAAGGAGACTTGATGATGTTGTTCTCTTTCCTATTTCAATAGGATTCATGGTTCAATGTATCAGAAGAAGGTCTTTTGAGTTATAGATTATTGTAGTGTTTGGTAGTGTTGCCTAGATAAACAAAATGTTAATAATCTTTAGGTGATATTTGATGTGAAGGATTTTGTTGGTTTCCAAGATGTTCGTGGATCGTATTCAAATGAATTTTGTTGTCTACAAGTTTTGGATTGTTTAAAGGAAGCATGCAATTCAAAGTTTGATGTGTTTGCATGGGTAATGGTCAACTTGGTGTTTACACTACATTCAAAGATGTTCAAGTGCTAATGAAGGCACAATGTGGCATGTGAGAGTTAATTTGGGTCCTAGATAAGTTTTTTTTGTCTTCTTTTCATTCATATTCACCGAGGGAATGTATAGTGCCAACATAATTTGAAATTGCAAAGTGTGAAGTGTGTATACTTGACCTTGGAGAAGGTTTTCAAGGTTGGAGATAGTATAAGTATGAGTTGAGGTGTTGAGGATTGATAAGATAGAAAGGATATATGGGTGTAATGCAAGTGATGTGAATTACCAAAGGGTAGTAGACCAGTGTGAACTT
This sequence comes from Sequoia sempervirens, assembly GCA_007258455.2. NCBI lineage: Eukaryota > Viridiplantae > Streptophyta > Pinopsida > Cupressales > Cupressaceae > Sequoia > Sequoia sempervirens. Next base: position 10,196,496 of record VDFB02000017.1, read on the forward strand.
CAAAGTGTTGGACTTCTGAAGGTAGTGAACTGTAGGTTTCCACAATCATTCAAACAAGACTAAAGGTGTTGGAGTTATTGTGGTGGATTCTTTGTTGCATTGAGAAGTTGTTCTTTCTGTAACATTTCTCTTATATCTTCTTTCTTTCTATGGTAGTGAACCCTGGCTATGAGCCTTTGTGGATAGTGTGTTCTCTTCTAGAAGTGATCCTTTGTACCAATTTTGCATTTACTTATATTGTGAGTTAATCCTCACTGCGGTTTTTCCCTCATTGGGTTTTCCACGTAAATCTAGTATTCTCTTGTGTATGGTTTTGGTTGTTTTAGTTTTTTTATCTACTCTTCATGCTTAAATATTATAATAGATTAAGGGTTTAATGAATGCATGTAGATCTGATTATTGTTGATGGTTTTGATGTTTTAATTGGATACAAATAATTCACCCTCGTCTCAATTGTCCTTTTCATTTAACAAGATGAACCATCTTATGCATCTAGTTGAAAGAATGAGGGGAAATTACCATTTAAGATACTCAAATGTATCTTTTGGAAGTCTTTGTGAAAATGTCTACTACTTGATCCTTTGTAGGTGCATACTCTAGCTTCACTTCATTCTATGCAACTCTCTCTCTTAGAAAGTGGTACATGATAGATATATGCTTTGTTCTTGAATGCATTATTGAGTTCTTTGAAATTTTGATAGCACTTGTATTATCACGTAAGATAGAGATAGGTTCATCATATTATACTCTGATACCTTTCAATGTCTACTTCATCCACAACACATGTGTCTAGAATCATGTTGTAGCAATGTACTCTACCTCTGCAGTAGATAATGACATTGAATCTTGCTTCTTACTTAACCAAGAAAATAATCAACTTCCAAGAAACAAATCATCTCCACATGTACTTCTTTTGTCATCTACAATACCTTCCTAATCTACATATGTATATGCACTCAAAGAGAAATTAGTATCCCAAAGACACCATAGATAAAATTCTAGAGTGCCCTTCGAGTATCTATATATCCTTTTTACTATTGCCACATATGATTCCTTAGGATCTTTAAATTTTGCCACAAGACATAATGCATGCATAATATCTGATCTAGTAGCAATTAGGTATAGCAATCCACCAATCATTGATCTATACTTACTCTGATCTATCTTAGGAGATTCATCATTTTTTCTCAGCTTACAACTGATAGCCATAGGAGTACATACTACTTTAGAATCCTCCATTTCAAACTTCAACATTTCCTTAACATACTTTTATTGTGAGATGAATATACATTTTTCTTATTGATTGATTTGTAGCCCAAGGAAGAAATTGATCTCCCCAAACATTGACATCTCAAACTCATTTTGGATCTCCTCTGCAAACTTCTTACACATTTCTTTATTTCCTCTAAATATTATGTCATCAACATACACAACTATAAACAAAATTTGATCTCCCTCTACCTTGAAGTAAAGGTTCTTATCTGTAGTACCCTTTTTGAATCCTTGTTGCAATAAGTACATATCAAATCTTGCATACCAATCTATAGGAGCCTATTTGAGCCCATATAATTCCTTCTTCAATATGCTAACCATATCAACATCTTCTAACAATTGAAAACATTTCAATTGTTTAATGTAATCCTCTTCTTCTAACTCATGATTCAAAAATTCAAATTTTACATCCATCTGATATACCTTGAAGTCTTTATGTGCTACAAAATCCAAAAGCATCCTAATGAATTCCATTCTTGCTACTAGGGAAAAAGACTCATCAAAATTTATTCCTTCCACATGTGAGTAGCCCTTACACACAAGTCTATCCTTGTTTCTAATAACTTCTCCATTCTAATTCAACTTGTTCCTAAAAACCCATTTAGTTCTTATCACATTCATATCTATTGGGTCTTAGGACCAATTCCTAAGTCTAGTTCTTCTCAATATGTCCCAACTCTTCTTCCATAGCTTTGATCCAATTCTCATCTTTGTATGCCTTGGTAACTATTTTAGGTTCTATCTCAAAAATTAAACAAAATTTTACTTGTTCCTTTGTCATAGCAGCTTTTCTTCTTGTTAACACACCTTTTCTCTCATCTCCAATGATTTGATCTTCAAAATTATTTCTCTACACATACTTAGGATACTTTTTCAGAGCTTCTTCCTCTTCCATTATCTTCTCTTTCTCATTCTATTCTTATTTTTTTCTTCATTGAAAGGGGGTTCATTAGATACATATCCTTCTACCAATATTGAACTTTGATGTGGTTCTTCATCCACTTTAACATTTTCACTTTGGTTCTTTATCCTTTTTAGAGCATTTGTATGCCTTTCTCTTTGTAGAATATCTAAGGAAGATTTCTTCATCTAGTATTGTATCAAACCTTCCTAAGTTTTTTTTATCCCTCGTGATATAACATTTATATCCAAATACTCTAAATTATTTCACAGTAGGAGGTTTTCCATACCATATCTCATAGGGATTCTTTGAGTTGTTCACTCTTGCTTGTCCTCTTTTAAGAATGTATACCATACTATGAATAGCTTCTCTCTAATAGAAATCTAGTAGGTTTTCTTCATCATATTTCTTGTTGCCTCTTGAATTGTCTTGTTCTTCCATTCCACAACTCGATTCTACTGAGGAGTCCTAGGAGATGACAATTGTCTCTTTATTCCATGATCTTCACAAAAACCATTAAACTCATATGAAGTAAACTCGCCACCTCTATTACAACTTAAGAACTTGATTTTCAAATCCATTTCATTCTCAACCATAGATTTAAATGCTTTAAACTTATCTAGAGCTTCTTATTTTCTTTGAGAAATGTTACCCAATTCATTCTAGAGTAATCATCTATTAACAACATAAAATAGTTGCCACCCTATGAGCTTCTTGTTCTAGTAGGTCTAGACATAGGTTTGTATGCACCAACTCCAAAGGTCATGTGATAGAATATTCCTTATTCTTTAACCTCTTATTTGTCTACTTTCCAAACAAACACTCTTTATAGATTGCATTGATAGGCTTTGTAATTCTAAGCACATCTCTCACAACATCAGTAGAGTTGATCTTCACTAGGCTATCATTTGGCACATTCTTCTATGTCATAGCCAACTTTCATTCATTTGAGACATAAAGCATTTAACACCACCACCTTTGAGTTGATAAACATTTACTTATGTCCTTGTTCCTACAACAACCAATGTTCTAAAGCTTCCTTTCCTAATTTCACAACCATCATCCTGAAACACCAAATTGTATCTTTGCTACACATTTGTCCTACAATGAGAATATTATTCTAGAGATGCTTGACAAAGAGAACATTATCTATCTTATGCTTTCCATCAGAGCTAATTGAATATTTTCCACAGAGCTTAGGAGATGTATCATCACCAAACTTAACAAGACCACCATTTCACTTTCAAAGTTTAAAAAACTTACTTTTGTCACGTATCATATGAGTTGAGCATCCACTATCAATTATCTAGTAGTTTCTTTCTTCTCGCATGAAAACTATTCAACATAGTTCATTCAATATTGTGACCTATTTCTAGAGTAACATCCTTCACACATTTTTCACTATTAGTAGAATTAGTTCCAAAATTTAAAGCCATGAACAAGCATTCATCACTTTCATCATCTGGATAGTTTGATTCATCATCATCAAATACACCATTGTCTTCTTTAACATAATAATGCTTCTTCACATATTTACATTTATGATCTTTATGTTTGTCATTTAAAACTTTGATTCGACATTTAGAAGCATAATGACCTATCTTCCCACAATTGAAACATTTGAAAGGTAACTTACCTTTGTATTTTTTGGTGCCATTTTTCAATCTTCTTACAAAATTTGCTTCCAACTCATCAAGATCATCTGGATCAGATTCATCATCCTTATCTTTCTTGCTAACTTTAAAGGTATTTTATTTCCTTGTAGCATCTTTTTCAAACTCTCTTAATTCAAAAGAAATTAAAGCACCAAGCATTTGATGTCTAGAATATTGATCCAAATTTTGAGCTTCCTCAATAGCAGAAACTTTAGAACTATAATATTTAGGGAGATTTCTCAATACCTTTTTCACAACTTCACTTTCTTCCAGCTTTCCACCAAGACCATTAATGGAATTGACAACTTCATCCACTTTGAGCATGTAGGTTTCAAATTTAGCTTTGAAATTTTACATATTTTCTTGCTTGACCTTATCACCTCCTTCATAAATGCTCTATAACTTTGTCTAAACCTCTTTAGCGATTTGGAGGCTTATCACCTTCCCAAGTTCAAAATTAGAAAGTCCACTCAACATAGCATTTCTTGCTTTTCCATTATTCTCATAATCCTTGACCTCGTCGTCACTTTTTGAACCATTCGTAGGCATAGTATATCCATTTTGAACTAACTTCCAAACAAAAACCCTAGAGAGACAAGAAATTTTTCCATCCTACATTTCTAGTAAGCATAATTCATTCCATCAAACATAGGAGCTTTGACACCCTTCCTGTGTGCCATCTAGATATACCTCAATTGGTTAAGCTTCTTCCAATGAACCACAAATCTAATACCAATTGTTAGACACACGTGACAACTAAGATGGGGGTTTTTCTGTTATACATTAAAACCTTCAAAACCTCATTAACCAATAAACCCTTATTAAGCATCAACACGAATGTAAACAACTAGAACTTAAACAAATTCATAACCATACACCATAGAACATGAGATTTACATGGAAAACCCTAATCAAGGAAAATCCACGGTGAGGATTAACTCACATATATGAATAGCAACACCAAATACAATAGCCTCATTGTCGGAAGGGATCACTACCTAGAAGAAAATAATGGCTCATTTTCAAGTGCTCACTACCCAAAGGAATCACTATATAGAAGAAGGAAGAATAGAAGAATACTACTATAAGGAGGTTCACTACATTAGAGTAATAGGAAAATCCACCACTGCAACTCTATACCATCCGTAACCACAACTAAAAATGTAGACACCTTCTTCTCATTATGTCCAATAGCCTCAAGCATTCAAGATTGCATCTAGATCACCACACTTGTACATCTCAATAAAAATGTCACCTTTCATATATACCATTTGTGACCTCAAACAACTTAGTTAAGTTGGCCTCAATGAAATGTATGCACCTCAAACATGCAATCACCAAATAGGTCAGCACCAAACACCTCCATGGTGGAAATAATATAAGGAAAACCACACCAAGGGTTAACCAAGACCAAAATCTACACCAAAATGCAATGCCACAATTCCACAAACATCGAAGCACCTCTGCAAATAGCACTAGCATGCTAGGTTAGCCAAACTTGCACTAACACTACAAGCAACCACATACCCGCTTCTCCAAGTCTAAAAATAACATGCAGAGCACATAACATCACACATCATCAAGAATATTCCAACACCATTAGAATATTCACACATACTTGTACAACTATTTGAAACTAAACATTCTACTATTTTGTGCAACCAGTCACACTATTATAGACATGTATCTCATAAACTCAGCTTGCAAAACAATTAAACACTAAACACTCTAAGGGAAGGTAGATATAGACAATATTAGCATGTTCCCAAATTTGTAGGACAAGAAACTTCAACATGGAGAAATGTGGAGCAATTCCATTTCTCCCAAATAACCTTCTTTATAGGAAACACACAATCAAACACAACTTTTATTGCCGCACAATCTAGAACCTGAAACTCTAGATATAGCACCTTTGAACACTTTTGATCATCATGTCCAAACCACACAATTACATATTCAACCATGAAAAAATGCAGAGCACAACATAGAACACACCTTTATCACCTTGCACACTCTTTTATTCAAATTTTCTCAAAATCACTTGAAAACCAAGTGAACCTACTACATCTACAACACCTATTGAACACCATAGATCCTTCTCATCACAACCACACTAGAGGTTGACATCAATGGCAACACTAATGAAAACATAGTGCAACAACCTCCAACAACTCCAACACAACCCACCACAAACCATCCACCTCCACCTAATGCCTTTTTCCTTCTCTTATCTTGTGGGATTTTTCTTACCATAAACTGAACACTTTCACCAAGTTCCACTCTCATCTTCCTCTTTTTGTGATAATTATCCTACCATGATTTTTCCTCCACCAATAAAATTTTCCTCCCTTTCCTCCTTTTTATGGGATTAAATCCACTACTATTTGTCCACCTCCACCAAGAATCTTCCATCCACTTCTCAGTCACCACTACACATGCATATATACCATAATTATAGATATTATTGAAATCAAAATCTTCTATCTTCTCCTTTCACCTACTTCTTCCTCTTCAAATTATTCTTTCTCATCATCTCCTCTATCTTGTCCTCTTGCAGTTAACTACATTACGTCCATTATTTCCTCCAAAGGACCAAAATTTGTCATAAAAACACTTTTCTTTGCCTCAACAATACTACCTTCTTCATTACACACTTTTTCATCTACCATTTCTATCATTTCATCAACATCCAATTCAACATCAATTTCATCTTTATAAAATTATAAAAAGTAAGACATTACCTCTATGATTTCTCATCCCTCCTTTCCTACTATTGTTGCAACTCTATCCTTTGCACATGTAACTTCCTTATCTACCACTTTCATCCCTTCAAAAAGACATATTATAGCTACCTTCTCCTTATTTACCTATTAATCCTCTAGCATGAGGAAGTCTATTTCTCCAATGCCATCAACATGACTCTATGTTGTCCCTTCCTTTCTTGCTGCACATAAAATAATGTCAACATTATGGTGGGATTCATTTTATCCCATATTCCCTTGCTTCCTCACTCATCTAAAACTCATTCTAAAAATGTTTCTATTCTTCTTATCTCCTCTCCCAACAAGGAGTCTTTATCATCTTCACAAATTTCTTTGTCAAACATAGGACCCTCAAAGTCCATCTTCCTAAATTTTTCTTTCTCTACTCCCTTTTCTTCCTCAAAGAGTCTTCCAATTTTTGCATCTCTTCTCTCAAAAGTAGTTTTTCTTCATCTTCATTAACTTATTCATTAAATATAATACTCTCCAAGTGGGTGATCCCACAATACTGGTTTACAAATTTTGGCCAAACTAGACACTAAACTAATTTTTTCTAACTAAATCTTCACTTTCGGACTCCTATAGTGGCTAAACTGTGAGGCATTTGAAGATGATACAAGCTAGTGATTTGTGACATTTTATCTGTGTATTATAAATATATTTTTTTCAAAAATTTTGGAATCAGATTGCACTTCCTTTTCCATCTCCTTCGAAACTACTTTTTTTTTAGTAAACACCATTTTTGAGTGATGCTCACCATATACAACATAACTTTTTTTCCATGAAGGATAAAATTCTTTTTTTTTTTAATTTAGATTTGTAACTATGATATCTAGCTCTTTCATTTGGTTTCATAGTTTTTATTAAATATTTTTTCCTTAATCAAGTTTTGAAGTCAAACCAATTACAATTCAAACATAGGCAAACTGTATACAACATAACTTTTTTTATATGTATCAAATTCTTTTTTTTTCTTGGATCAAGGACTTCAATATCTAGTGCACTAATATTTTTCAAAAAAAAATTGATAATCTATATTTTTCCACATGTAGAACAGAGAGCTTGATTTTTGATGTAAAACCTACATTCACAAGAAATAAAAAATAAATATAATAATTAAATTAAATTTATTTAAAATTATACTTTTTGGAAAGCTTATAATAAGAACTACATACTTACAAAAAATAAATTTTAAATGAATTTATTTGATTCCCCAAAAGGTAAATCAAAAGTGGTTTTTTATCAGCATTTTGATAGGTGTAAAGGAGACTTTGTTATAGGTGTGGTTTAAAACTAGCTAGGTTCTATCCAAGGGGGTTTGATCTAAGGTAGTTCGATCAAACCCTCTTCAATTGGAATCTTTTAAATGAAAATTTTCAAGGATTAAATCATTATATTTTCTAAAAATATGTGATTTTAGGAAAAAGTGGGATCTCTCAAAAATTGTAAATCAATATTGTGGGATCACCCATGTCCATTTTCTAAACTCCTCCATCTTCTACCTCAACCTGTGGTCTACTATCACCTACTCTACACCCTCTATCTTCATAGTTCTTAGAAATAATTACTTTATGGTCTATAGTGACCATTCTCTCTTCCTTTTTCTCCTCTTTTTTTCTCTTTCTTCATCTCTTTTCTTTTTTTCTTTGAACTACAACTTTGTGGGTTGCTCTCGCATGTTTCTCTTCTCTTCCAATGCCCCTTCTATATGAAGACTACGACATTTATTCTTTTCACTTCTTCTCCAATTGTACTATTTCAAGAGGATTTTTTCTTCTCAAATATATTTATTTCATGAGAGATACCTAGTTATTACCCTTCTTAAGAATAGTATTTTATCCTTTATTCATGTCTTTGAGCATCATTCCCTTTCTCTTCCACAATGCCAGCTTCACATAACTTTTCTTCATATTTTCTTTTACTCACCTCAATTTATTTGTCTTAAGTTATTTTCAATACATCTAATGTAGCTTGGATTTTCTACAATTCTTCAATAACCAATATCTCACATCTTTTGATTTTCTCTCACTCTTATTCCAAGAATAAAATTCGCATTGGCCTCTTCATGACCATTTTTTTCCTCTTCTTTGAAGACATCTTCTTTTACTTCTTCAAATCCTCCAGAGACTCACACATCTCTTTGTAGTTACAAGATTCCACTCACAATAATCTCTCCAACTTCTAGGTTGTAAACCCTCTACAATTGCAGGACACTACCTAAAAAAAATTCTCTCATAATTATCAATCAAATAAACATAACTTAGAACTTCTCATTCCTCCTCTATCCTCTGCAATTATAGGAATTTCCACATACCTACAACAAATCCTTTAGAACTCAAGCCCTTTGTAGTTACAAGTCATTTCTCCCCTACAAAAAAAAAAAACTTTGAGCTCAAGCCTTCTACAATTACAAAATCCTCTTCTGCAATAAATCCTCTAGGGTTTTTATCGAGACACCTTCCAACTTCTTAGGCAATACTCTCATCCTTCCAACAATATCTTCATCTTCCATCTAGAAAACAATTCATTTTTTTCTTTAATTTTTTTTCTATTAAGCTTCTCCTTTTCTTTCTTCTCTATTCTTTTAGTAGTGTCTTTGTTCATCAATGAACCTCTTCTCTTTCTCTAACTTCATTCTAGGTGATCAAATTTATCTAGCAACAAAAATCATCCACTAACTATAAATTATTCTATCATAAAAGACTCTAGAAGATGTAACTACCACAAGAATCCCTCTACCCACTTTGACACAATAGACAAAATCATACATGTTCTACCTAGCTTTATCTCTATTAGAAGAAAATCAATCACTTATGTATACCCTCTAGGATTTGTAACCTTATATCTTTTAGCTTTGTTACCTAATTTTTGGGCCCTCTCATTTTAAACTCTTAATACCCTTTAACCTACCAAATCAAAAATAAAATTTAAAAATTTTAAAAATCTGATAAATTTGGTGCAAAGTCCTTTTGCAAATCTAATCCTAACCTCTTTTTGTCCAATGTGGTCAGTTTTCATGCCAAGATGCCTTACCATCGGTGGGATTTTAAAATTTTAAGTTTTTGGCTAGCAATATATAAATGATGTTAGATCTTGGAATCCATGCATCTAGAGAAAAATTGATTCCTAGGTCTTATTCTAGAGAGTTCATGTTTCTTGTTGTTCAAATTTTATGGAAAACAGACCTTTTAGTTGAAAGTTATGAAATTTTTCATCTTCAAGCTCAAAGAGGTGATTACAAAGTTAAAAAATTTACATAATCCCGCCAAGTGGAGAGTTAGAAAAAGTTCCCAAAACCCTACCCGGTGGAGAATTAGTAGAATTGTTCAAAATCCCACCAGGTGGAAAGTTAGCAAATGTTCACAAAACCACCCTAGAGTTAGTAGAAGTACATGAAATCCCACCAGCGATTTTTGAAGCTCTTTTTTTATTTTTATTTTTAAAGGACAGTTACCAGAATGTGAAAGGTCATATTATAATTGATTCTTTAAAGATGAACAATGACGAAACCAAAAAGTATCGGGGTGAAATAAAGACTATATATATTGTATCTTTTTCTTAGTATTGGAGGAGGAGATCATTTTTCTAAGCTCAATATTGTATAGACTTTGCTACTATTTTTCTGAGAATGAAATCACTACTTGTCTTTGTGCATTCAAATTGTGAGGAAAATTTGATGTTCTTAAATCTTTGTGTTTAGGAGTATCTTAATGCTATGCTTTACCTTTGTGTGAGTTGTGTAATTTCTTCATGATACATTTCATTTTCTAGATAATATTGAGTGTATCATTTTATTCTCTGTGATTTTCAAGATTAAACTGGTCTTTGTCCCAATATTTTATTATTTGTATCTTACATTTGATATCGAGATTATTCTTGATATTGGGTTTGGCCTTTTTTGCTTTCTGGTTAAAAGCATACCTTAGTTTTATTTTTCAGTTTTTCTAATTCCCTGAAGATCATAAGAGGGAGGTGTACTTCTAAAATTCAAAGGATGATCGCTAATCCAATAGCGATCTCTGAAGGTGTTGGTAATTGATTTGTCTTCATTGTTGGCATATTTGAGTCATTTATCTAATTATTTGAAGGGGACAATCTGTTTACTAAGAAGCTTCTCTTTCTTTAAACTCTATTGTATCTCCTTTCTCAACTATCAACACTTGCCAATGAGAAAAATTTAGCTCTAATATCTTATCCTCTCTCTGATATATTATCACCTCATCAATCTTCACTTTCTTCTTAACACCTAACAAGCAAATGTCCCTGATACCAATTGATGTAGTCGAGACTAGGGGTCCTTACTAGGCTACCCAACCACAGCCACAAACATGCAACAGAAGAAATATTCCTTAAATAACTCATTTGATTATATTCCATTTCAAATTTAGTATGATTTTATTACAAAATAGATTTTTTCTCTATTCCATCTTTCTTCTTGATCAACATCTCATCTTCCTAGTATTCTCTCCTTCAAACTTTATATACTTTATACATGGCAAGTTCTACATTCATGGTAGTTGTAACCCTCATTCTTCATTTTTGTACATGCTAAGTATTTCCTTAGCCAAAAAAATCCCCAAAGTGAAGACAACAAATCCTTTTATACTTCATGCCTTAGGATGTTCAATCATTTCAAAATTTGACTATTACAAAATTGAATCACTACAAAAATGTCAAACTGAAGATGCAAACCAAAAATCTAAAAAAATTGGATGACCCCAAATCCCATAAGGTGTAGATGCCAATCAAACTTTTGTAAATGTAGATGGAAGAAAAAACTATGCGAGTACAAATACAAATGAAAATTCCACGATCGGAAAATTAATCATGCAATTCCAATTTATGTTCAATTGGACAACACTTTTATGCAATCCTTATAGTGTCATTAGATTATCATTGATTCCATAAGTAGAATCATTCAAAGAAACTAATTTGTTGTATTGTTCATGTCAATTACACATAAAAAATTTACAAATTTTAGATGAATATAAAGTTCTTGCAATTTGTACCAAGTAATGTCATCAACACATCATGCTCTCATTATCAAAAATATTCATCTAAACTGGTTTATGAGGTTTTAAAAGGTTTAGATTACTTGTCTTTATCCACATATCTAGATGACTTGACAAATTATGTAAGTGTTCATATATACATGGAATTCTCACAAGAGACCAATGATGTCATAATTTCCACATGATGATATGCATGTATATGTTATCCACAAAATGTAGGTGGTTTTAAATTTCTCACAAACCACTTGGTCAAGTGATTCCAACAAAGGTAGAAAAATACATATGAACATGTTCATAAAACATAAAGGTGTAGTTCACTTGAAGTACTTTGAAAATCTAGATGATGTTGAACAATCTCTTCAAACCACTTGGATCCCGAATTCCCACAAGGTGGGAAAACTCATCAAAATGAGTTTCAAACATAATGTTCAGATCACTTGAAATTTCTCATAATTCTAGATAGCCGTGAGTTTTTTGCACACATTCAAATGTAGATTAAATCTCCACATATGTCCAATAGTGGGTAAATGACTTTGAACTAGACCAAACCAATCTAAATGGCCATTAGAACCTTACATCTAGAGGAGACCCTTCATCTCGCATACAAATGGAGCCCAAATCTCTACATGTCCATAACTTGGTCAATTTTCATCCTTTCTCCACTAAATCTAAGTTGGAGATACCCATTTGGGCCTTCTACAAGATGGAGTCTTTACTTGGCTAAATTAATCTTCAATTTTTTTCAAGTAGACTAGAAAAAACCAACAAAAAGAAACTTCAAAACTTAACTAAAATTGGTTGATGTAAGATTGTCTATCGACCCAAATGCTCCTACATTAGAGAGATATATAGAGAGGTATAGTGAGGGAGAGATATAGGGGTAGAGACATATGAAGAGATAAGGATATGGAGATAAAGAGAGTGAGATATAGAAGGAAAAATATGGAGAGATAGAGATAGGGAAGAGAGATAGAGAAATAAAAATAAAGATATAGATATAGAGGTCTAGGAAGATGGAGAAGGAGAGAAAGGGATAGGTGTCTAGAGATAGAGATGAAGAGTGGAAGATAGAGTTAGAGATGGAGATAGAGGTAAAGGGGGGGAAATAGATAGAGGGATAAGGAGAGGGAGAGGGAGAGATAAAGATAGCGAGAGGTAGGGGGTAGTATTGGTAATGGAGCTTGATTATCTTCCTAATTTAGATGTTTTTATTTCATTTATGTTTGGATCTTAATTCTTGATGGGGGTGTAGGGAGGCTTGCCCCTCCCACTTTTTGGTCTCTTATATTAGAATAGGTCCTCCTATTTCTAAGAAGAGGCTTGATGATGTTTTTGAATGGTTATAAGTATCCTTAGACAATTGCAAGATGATAGAAGCCTATTGATTACTAAAATTTGACTATCTAAGAAATTATAAGATTCTCCAAAACCTAGAATCTACATTATAACTCCTAGATATTTGAAACCATTCTCAAACATCTTAAAACTATATACATGAAATATAACTTTAAGTATAAGGAAGTAGAGAATACTTATTATTAATGTTTTTTTCTTGTATATAACCCTAACCTAGCCTTGTAAAATAGAATAATGGCTATATAAAATTGATAGAGAGAGGGAGATAGAGATGGAGAGATATAGAGGAAGAGGGAGAGTGAGAGGTATGTAAGGAGGTAGATAGAGATGGGAAGAGAAAGAGAGAGGTATTTTTTCTTCTTAGAGGTGAGAGCACATTATAACATGCTTGTGTTATGCCCTAGAGATGAACCAAAAAGTGGTTAGATGCCCATTTTTATTAAATGGGCCTAAGATACCATGACAAAATGTTTTTATCATAGCTAAGGTCATTAATGTTGATAATCGCAAACCCTAAGTATAGGGGAGATTCAATTACATATTAACTCAAAATATTTGAGCTATTTGGTATTGCAATGCCTAATTATTGCCTTTATGGTGGCTATAATATAAAACTTACACTCACAACAACTAGAGGTGTCATGCAAATTCACTATCAACATTATTGACCGCCATGAAATCTTGAATATGAGCTCTTTGTGAAATTTCCTTGACAACTAGATGGATTTTATCCTATGACATGAAATCTATGGGGTTTTCATCCCTTGACCTCTTAAATTTGTGAATTTTCATTTTCAAACTTGGGCACTAGAACAACAAGCGCTCTCTATTATTTTTTCATTAGGATTTTTGGTGGTTATTTCCAAGATGGTCTTCAATTCATCTCTACACAATTAATATACTTAGAGAGAGCATCAAAAATAACATAGTAACCTTTATCTCGGGTTTATTATGTAGACATGTCCTCTTATACCCATAGATCATTATTTCCTTTTTCTTTGAGCTAGCCATAATGTCCTCCTATGCAAAAATCAAATTGATAGGTGTATATTAGGGTCCTCTCAAACCTACAAATGTTCTTACCTAGAATGGGGATGAACCCTTTTAGATTCAAAACCCTATCTATTGTATTGATGGAAATTGTTGGATCCTTTGTAGCATTCTTAGCTAGATGAACATGCAATTTTAGTTTCAAGAGTACTTGGATAGATGTTAGAGATAGTTGGAATCACCCATGGAATATCATCAACCTTCTAGAAATTAGCAGTGTCCTTATTGTGCAAGGTGGTAGGTGGAGTAGAATAATGAATTCTAGAGAGAACAATAAAAAAAAAAAAGTTTGGATTGGTGATAGGAATGGTTGCATGTGGAATTCAAAAGTTTTGACAGAGAGAAGAGTGAAAGGTAGAGATGGTCAAAGGGTGCTAAGGGAGAGAGAAGTATAACATCCTAATGGAATTAGAGACAAGCAAACTTGAGAAAGGAGGCATGTCAAGAATCACTCTAAGATATTTTATATGCATTTACACTTAGGATCTATGGGTAACTTAGGTTTATTCTAAGGAAATGAAGGGGTAGGGTCTACATGTACAATGGGATTATAGAAAGAACAAGAGTTGGGAATTGGGAATTTTGGTCCATTACATGAGTTACATAGAAAGGAGACATGACAAGTTTTTATGATTTAACCATGCTTTGGGTTGATCCATGGGTTTTTCTTCCTCAAAATCCTCATACTCCTTATTCCTTTGATCATTTCTATTATTTGAATCACCTGTATATTATAATGAACACTTCTCTTTAGCAAGTAAAGTAAATGGTCATCCAAATAATTATGTCTTGTATTCATTCTAGCCATAAGGACTTCATTGAAACAAGCTTCTACCTCTCTTATATTCCTTTCTCCTTCAAGATCATTTACAAATTCTTAGTATTTAGCAACATGTGATTCTTCCTTGGTGCATTGATTAGAATATTTAGAGGAAATAATACCATTGTGGTATACATTTGGGTTATCTTGTACTATAATATTTATTACATCATTTTTTAAAATATACTATAGTAGAGGCAAAACACTTACTTTTTTGCTTTCCATGTATGTTGCTCTTTCTTTTGAGGTTCCCCTCCCAACATTTTGTTAGAGTTTCATCTAAACAATGATCTTGTATCCATGTTGAATTTTTATTATACTTTTTATTGTAACAAAATAGTTTCCACTCCTTGCAAGGAAATGTAAAAGAATGGATAAATCAACACTACCCAAGAAATTCCTTGAAAATAAAATTGATGCCAAAGAAACCAAGACACTCCCTAGTAGAGTCACCAATCGATTAGTGTTATTTTTTAAATAACCCCTAACCTTAGGACTCTTAATAGTACATAGAAAAGGTTACGAGCATTATTAAATAAGAAGACACATATCCTCAAATCAAGGGTTGAGAAGGCCAATGAACAAGAGGAATGTGGACCTCTTTTGCACCTTGAGCCCTACCAATCTTGAGAGGGTATTCTTAGAGATTCTTTCAAGATTTAAAATAGATAAAATATTAGAGGGAATCCACACATAAAGATGACTTTATATTTAGCTTTGATAGTTGTTCTTTATAGAGGATTGCTTGTAAATACAAATCATAAATCTCTTATAGATGTATTCATTGGTAGTTGCTTACAACATTGTTAACATAATAACATACATTATGCTATAGTCATTTAATGGTTTAATCGGCTATAGTCTCATAATACTTTTATCAAAGATATACAATAATAGACTATGCACAATGGTAGAACAAATAAAATACAAAGAACTTATTACAAAGGTTTAAAATGTTTTTTATTGATCTTAGATAGATTTGATGGTTGGCTTTTAGCAATTAGATCAATGCCTATGTATACATAACATAGAGTCAAATTTGGATGAAACCCTAACTTTTAGATGAGTTTAATATGCTTGGCCCTATCTTGTAGAGATTAAACCCTCAAATGCCCTTCTATCCCACAGAAACACCTCTACTTAATAATACACAAATATTTTAAGAGCTTGATGAATTAGCCCCCTAAAAGAGTTTTTCCCTAACATACATTTTCACACAAAAAATAGTTTTACAACACCCTTTGTATGTAAACTAACATGTGTCAATTAAAATGACAACAAATGTGAACTTAGGAATTCCTTCAACCCCTTAAAAATCTCAAATAAAATAGGAGATAGAATGTAGAAATAGAGCAAATGTAATGGATTATATAAAGTTTTTGAGAAGGTTGCAAAACAAACTCAAAACATGTTACATTCATATACACTATTTCAAATAAGATTTACTACTTGAACCAGATGAGCTTGCTCAAGAAAATGAATAAGGACCAACCCATTATAGGAGAAATAAAAACCCATAAGTAGATCGAGAACTAGGGAACATAACCATTGGAAAAGAAAATGTAGTTGCATAACATTCATAGGAAAGAACCATATCTTTGACATCACGAAATTCAAAATCCATGCACCAAAGTCATCCTCTCTAAACTTGAAAACTCATCATATAGGTATCAATAATAGATCCTCCTATGATTCTCCATGATTTTGATCAACGGTGCCCTCTAGATCTATCCATATAGGGAAGATAGAGTCTATGAAATTTTCTATATAATAGTCTTTGGAAATGGCATGAATATTTGGGTCCTACACTCTCAATCATTTAAATAAATTAGGGCATGAGTATCCACACCATTTTCTCCTTCAAATACATTCCAACCTACATAAAAAATGATATCTAGGCAACATTATATCTTATCTAGTGGTTATAGGGCCATATCAACTCATTAGTTCCATCCTATGTTGTTTTCTTCCATATCACTAGAAAATTGTGTGCAAATCATGCCCAAATCTAGTATACATTTTTTGGGTAGGAAAAATCCTTTAATTGGTGGTTGGTCCATCAATTCTAGTTTTAAATTAATTTATGCACCTGTAAGGGAGTGGAAGAGAGAGTATAGGAAAAAATACGAGAGTTTCAAACCATCAAGGGTCAAGGGTTGTGAATACCTCATAACTCATGCTAGTCATGTGAAGTTAGAGCATCAAAGAATCAAAGCTGATTAGGGATTCATGTTGATGGAGGGAAGTCCAAACAAAAAATCCTGATGAGATGAATTAGTGTTGGAATGTCGAGGATCAATGTTTGGAGATGACTCATACTTGGTACCACTTTGAAGGGAAGAGTGCATCTCAAAGTCTAATAGGAATTATAAGGGAAGTTATCAAATGATGGATTTTTAGAGAAAAGCATTACAAGGAGTGTTGAGGTAAAGCGAACAAATGAAATTTTGAATCTAAAAAGGTGAATGAACGAATCAATGGGGTTCAGGAGTCAGGCATGACAAGGAACAAGTACCTAGGTAAAGGGAAGGTTATAACTTTGACTATAATAGATTACTTAGTGAAAATATTGAGTTGGGAGTCAGGGAAGTCAAAAACATGGTACTTGGATACTAGATGGCTTGAAACTCTAGTGTAAAAAGGGACTTAATGCAAAGGATTAAGATTTTGGGGCTCAAATGGATGGTTTGTGGGTAAGGGGAAATTGATAGTTTAACAACTATACTTAGACAAATTTTACGAGGTTAAGAATTGGATTGTCAAATTTAGGTGGAAAGATGTTCTAAGCGGATGAATTCTAACAACTCAAAGGACAAAGGAAAAATTGGATATGGATGGGATGACATACTAGGATGGACAACCTTGAAAATCTGAAACTCCAACAACTTTCAAAAACTTAAGGGAAAAGCCCAAGCACGTCCAATGCTTAAACTTTTTTGAATTTTTTGTAAACTTTGCAACATAATGAGAATACAAGAGGCAACATAGGGTAGACTTATAAAAAAATTTGACAAAGGAAAGCCCCACTTATATTATCTTAGATTGGTTATAAAAAGTAGGCTAACAAAAAGACAATTTAATACATAAGGAAACATAGCCGAATCTACAATTTTATGCCTACATAACTAGGCTCTAATAGACTAATTGTAGCAACTCATTTGGAAATCTATGGAAGTGTCTCCCTAAATCTCCTTGCTCGTCCAAAACAATTCAAAATACTTGTGCCTAGGAAAATGTCCTAGTTGACCACAAAACCCCCTTAGGAACACCCTAAACTAGTAATGTCTAGGAAAATGCCCTAACTAACCACCAAATTTCCTTAGAACATCCTAAGCTACTCATGTCTAAGCAAATGCCCTAGATATCCAACAATACCTATGAATCAAAACACTCAGGTAGTCACAAATACACCACTATGCAATACTTTAGCTATGAATGGAGACATACTCAACTATCCATAGCAACACTCCTCCCTTTGTGGATTGAGATGTACTCAACAACCTACAAACCATAGAACTATCAAGACCTCATTCCCCTTCCTTTGCCTCCTCCCCCCTTCCTCTATGAAGGAACACAAAAAGATTGTGTTTCTCAAACAATCTACTATCTCAAAGCAAGAAACTAGCTCAAGATGATAAGATTCCTCTAACCTCTTCTATGACCTTCTTAGTCAATACCTTATTTTAATATAGACACATAAGTATAAACAATACCCAAATTTGAACCCACCACCACTTAAAGTAACCATCTAGTCCATGCACCATACATGATCAAATTCAACTGACAAGTAATTTATCCTCGTTGACTTCCTCTAATTCATTCACACAAGTTTGTAAACTATAAACTTCTCTCAGAATAAGAGAATAGATAGATAATACAAACCATAAACTTGCCCCAACAAATAAGAAACAACTCAAAGCAAAGCAACCTCATGATCCTAGTGAGTATAACAAATACCAATTATCAGCAAGCCCAATCATGCTTCCAACGACCCCAAAACATCTCCAATATGAACAAGAGCTGTGGGGCAGCAAAGTTCCTGCCAAAAACTGGCAAACAGTTTTGGCCTAGGGAAAATGTCAGAAATTGAAGGGGGAAATGTTAGAAATGCTAGGG
>VDFB02000017.1:10815539-11034894 GCA_007258455.2 Sequoia sempervirens
TCAAACACATTCTTGAGCATTCCAGCATTTCATGTGAACATTGCAATAGCAATAACACTCCATCAACTCCACATTACAAGTGTGAGGCCATCATCGATATTGCAAGCTTGGAGTCTTGCGAGACCTCCCTTCACTATGGTTGCAGTGGTGGTGACTTTTCCAAGTTCATAGCTTGCTTTCTCCTTCCATTGGATAGTGATATTTTGGGTGGAGGTGGTAACGCTTCACTCCCCTCCTTTTTGATTTGATTGAGTAGCATAATATTACATTTGTAGTGTCCTTTTCTTTTACTTCCTTTCTTTATCACATTTTCTACTATGTTTCTTTCTTGTTTTTCATGGAGGTGGAAACACCAAAATGGGGATCTAACTGGGGAAGTCTCCTATACAGCCCCAACAATTTTCCCTCTTGCTTATGTGTACATGGACGTATGTGTGGAGCTGGCTAGAAAACTAGATTTTGTGTGATTATCTTCATCACCTTAGCTATTATCTATTTTCTTTATCATATTCTTCTTTACTTTTTGCACTTTCTTATTTTATTTTTTTCCACCTAAGTCAACTAGCTATGTTGCTAGTGTGTTTTTCGGATGTCCCTATTGTACCTTTTGTTTTATGGCCGTATAGACACCAATGCACCAAAGAGACATTAGTGTGTCATGTTGTCATCCTAGATCTACGCTGCCATCCTCAGACAGAGAGTTTTTTGAGGTATAATACTAACTCCAGAAACTAGCTTTCCTATCCTAAACCTAAAATTCAAGTTTGTAGGGTTATAGAAGCACGCCATAGTGCTCTTCATTCTTGATCCTCATATTTAGAGATATGACCCTAGTCATCATACAATTTAGACAAGGTTACAACATGTTTTTCAAATAGATATTTTTTGAGAAGAATATCAAGGTAGAATGATAATTGTGCCAAAATTATACCACCAAACACCTGAACAATAAAGAATACCTTTTTATCATACTAAATTGCAAACAAAAATAGTGATAAGAACTAACATCAATGAAAAACAATGTGAAATCTACCAAAACTCCCCCTTTAGTATTGATGTCAACATCCAATCATTTGTTGCTCCCCCTTTGAAGATAACCCTGTAAATGCACTTAAAAACACTTTTCATGGAGAAAAAATTAACCATTAACAAGCATTCACTAGAATCTACAAAATAAAATGCATTGTCACTATCAAAGCAACTTGATTTATTCACTAAAACTATAAATACCTTGAAAAAATAAAGGCGCTAAAAGAAATCTCATATACCATACTAATAAATGCACTAAATGCATTGTAAAGGAATTGAAAATGAGAAACTATACTAATAGATGCACTGAATGCACACTAAAATGCTAAATCCAATGAAACCACTGCAAAAGAATCTCTCACTATCCTCACATCACTGTGAATGCATGCATCACTTGACTATCTTCTTACTATCATCACTTAACTGTCCTTTTAATATCTTGATCAAATATTTTGATCACATGTATCACCTATGATAAATGCAATATCATGATTACAAATATAATAACACATGCAACTATCCTCTTTCCTGTCTTGAGAAAATCAAATCACATGGCTGTCCTCTATGTAAATGAAATCACATGGAAAATGAAATCACATGACTACCATGAACACATGTTTTTCTCCCCCTTTGGAAACAATGCCAAAGGAACAAAAGCATATTGTCAAACTATGCAATATAGATCTATTGCTAAAAAATAAACATAGTACCATTAGGAAATGAAACAACAGTCAAAGCAAGAGGAACCCAATGATAGAACACATTGTCTAGCAAGAATGAACCACTACACCAAACATAATCCAATCATATGCCATAAAAAATATGCATAAATCATCATTGAAACCACCTGGAAAACTATGACTAAACATCAACCAACACTGTTAGAGCAAAGTAGATAGCTCACAAAGATTGAAAAGAACAATTGAGAAGAAAGATGTATAAGTCTCATAAAGCAACTAGAATTAGTATTGAGCATCAAGACATGCCAATATCCACTATATTTTCATGATGCAAAATATGACAAGGAATCACAAACTAGAGCATTGAAGGAAAGAAATAGTCTATCATTGTTGTAATAGATAAGCATAAAAGAACACAAAATGAAGACATCAAAAACTATCATATATAAGCTCAAACAACTAACTTAAGTGTTGTTCTATATGTTAAATATCTGATCATAAAAAATAAGAATCGATGGCAAGAAAATGAACCATTCATGAGCTAGGGATAAAGAATAAGCTTTGAATCTTCCCCTAAAAATTGGCATATATAAATTGTGCTATTGAAGAGAGCCAAGGGGGAGAACACCAAGTGTATCCCTTAAGTTTTTAAACACCTCTTTTTCTAATGGATTTTTGAAGATATCAGTCACTTGATCACATGATGCCACATAGTCTAATACAACTTCATTTGTTAGAAATGTTTCCCTTAATAAATGATAGCAGATAGCTATATGTTTGGTTCTTGAATGCATCACAATATTTTTTGAAATATTTATAGTGCTAGTGTTATAAAAAAAATATGAACAGGTTGAGATACTTCCACTTTGATATATTTAAGTATTTGAACCATCCACAAAACCTGAGAATAGCATGTGGTAGCAACAATGTATTCTGCTTCAGCAGTTGAAAAAGAAACATAGTCTTGTTTCTTGTTGTGACATTCTACCAACTTTCCACCCAAGAAAAATGCTCCTCCAAAAGTGCTCTTTATGTCATCGGTACATCCTACCCATTCAACATCAATGTAAACAAGAAATGTGAAATCAACATGTCTTGGATACCACAAACCATAATCATTAGTACCATTGACATATCTTAATATTATTTTTATTGCATTAAGATAATAAAATTTGGGAGAAGACTAAAATATTGTGACCAAGCATACAACATGCATGATGTTAGGCCTTGAGATAATCAATTACAAAAGACTACCTATCATAGACCTGAACATGGTATGATCTACATCAGGAAAATCAACATCTTGGCCTAATTTGCAACTAGTTTCTATGCAAGTTCCAACTGGTCTACTTTTTCATCCATTTGAAATATTTTGAGCATTTATTTTGTATATTTTATCTAAGAAGTAAAGATACCCTTCATAAGCTGAGAGACCTGTAACAAAATAAAGAAAGACAGTTCTCTAAGCATGGACATTTCAAACCTAGATTTCATAATGTTAGGAAAAGAATAACATAGACAAGGAGATCCTATTTCTCCTATTTTATTCACTATTATGGCTGAAAGTCTTGGAAGAAATTTGAAAAGGTTGATTGATAATAGATCCCTTCTTGGTCTCAAACCATCCTCAAGCAATCAAATTTTTTTTCATCAACAATTTGTTGATGATACCATGCTCTTGGGAAAATCTTATGTCTCAGAGAGAAAAACTTTGAAATCTCTGTTGGATGAGTATGGGAGGGCATCAGGACAACTAATTAATAAATAGAAAAGCTCTCTTTTCTTCTTCAACACTCCTTTTCATAGACAAAATAAAATTGCTAGAATCCTTGGTTACAAGGTGGAGTCCTTGCCTACTAGCTATCTTGGCTTACCCTTAAGCCTTAAACCCCCAGAATCCTTTTGGATTTCATTGGTTGAGAGGTTCAGTAAGAAGCTTGCTGGCTGGAAAGGAGCTCTGTTAAGCCAAGCGAGTAAACTTCAACTCCTCAAAGCTACTCTTCAAAAAAAATTGATTTATGCTCTGAGCCTCTTCAAAATCCTTGCTAAGTTAGCAGATGCTATTGAAAAGATTCAAAAAATATTTCTTTGGTCAGGTGTTGAAGAAAAAAAAATAATTCCTTTAATAGGATGGGATCTGGTGTGAAAACCGAAAAAGGCTGGAGGTTTAGGTCCTAGAAAAATTAGAATGTTAACAAGATTCTTCTAGCTAAAAAAATTTGGAGAATATTTTCATCCACAGGGGAATGGACTAATATCCTAGCAAGAAAATATTTGGAGAATAATAGATCCCTTATAATTATGAAAGAATCCCATCTTCTTCCCAAAGGCTCAACCTGCTAGAATAATTTGATTAACAGAAGAAAAGTTGTTGCATCTGGAGTGGGTTGGCAAGTTAGAAATGGAAACCAAACAAGATTCTAGGAGGATAGATGGTTGTTTAATGAGCTCCTTATAAAAATTGATTCCTTTAGTGAGTGGGCTGAGAATTGCAAAGCTCTTTTTGAATCATATGTGAAATACTATCATGTGGATGGAAAATGGGTGGATCTATGCCTTGTCAGTTAGGCTCTTGGTCCTATTCAATCTTCTTTGCTGGATGTCAAACTCTACCCTGATCAGATGGAAGATCATCTTGTTTGGAGTGATGAACCCTCATGCAATTATTCTATTTCATCTGATTTTGTCAAGATTACTTCTTTCCAAGATTCTCCTCCCTTCTGGTCGAAGGCTTGGTTCAAACATCTGGTCCCTAAAATCAATATCTTTTTCTGGATCCTTCTCCAAAATAAGGTGCTCACAGTTGATAACCTTTGCAAGCGCGGCTTTCAAATACCTAATAGATTTTTTTGTGCAATATGGAGGCAGACTCAGTGCGTCATTTTTTTCTTCACTGTCCTTTTGCTGCCTCAATTTGGGAAAAAATAATCTGTTACTGGCAACTATCTTGGGTTTTTCCCTTGTCTATTGAAGATTTATTCTTGGAATGGAAAGCCCTAACTAACAATCCTATACTTTGGTACTTGTGGGATTTCTCTTTCCCTCATGTTGCTTGGGGTCTTTGGAAAGAACAAAATAATAGGATTTATAGGATAAAGAAGCACTGATGGATATTGTTTTTGATAAAATAATCATATTTCTGAAAGAAAATGTCAATGCTATCTCCTAGAAGGTTAGCAACTTTGAGAAAGTGGCTCACTCATCCTATGATCTTAAGGTTTCTAAGGAAGGGAATATAAGTCTTGATTTTCACTATGCCCCTAAACAAGCTAAGAAGAATAGAGAGGGTGTTTGCTGGTCTTTTCTTCCTAATTGTTGGGTCAAAGCCAACTTCAATGGAGTGGCTAAAGGTAATCCTAGGGTGGTGGGTTGTGGCGGAGTCATAAGGGATTCCTTTGGAAACTTTCTAGGTGTGATTACCACTCCCCTTGGATCTCAAAACAATCACATGGCCGAGGCTACTGCAACTTTTCATATTATAAATTTGGCCCATAGCCTAAATTTTAAAAACCTTTGGCTTGAAGGGGATTCCAAAAATATTATTGATTTCCTTTTAGGTAGGTCCCCCCCCTCATGGACTATTAAGTCTTGGATTGATGATGCTATCTCGACCTTAGCCAATTTTGATAATATAAATATTTCACATGCCTATAGAGAAGCCAATGTTGTGGTAGATTTTTTTGCGAATGAAGGGGTTAGGAGCAAAGGATAGTGCACCTGGCTAAATATTAGTGAATTAAGCATTAATGTCTATGCCTTATTGAACTATGATGCTTCACATGGGCAAGAAGTGTGTCACCTCATTAATGATGATAGGATGGGGTAATTACATCACAATCATTAGATTGTGTGGGACTGAGCTTAGTCACTTAATCTGTAAGCTCACCTAGCATGATTTGTCGGCTCTTAGATTTGGTAGGACCATTTGAAGTAAATATTTTGTCTCTGTTTGCCCCACTATGCTTACCAAAATGGGTGGAGACGAGAAAAGAGTTGAGTCGGACAGCTTTGAGATGCATACAAGAAATATTAAAGCATGGAACAAAGTAAAAAGTGGGATTTTACTCCCTTTTCTAGAAAAAATCAATGGGTCTAATTAGGAGGCTATTGAGTATTTTGAGAAGAATTGGAAAAATGGGGAACTTACCCTTTTTGGTAGGAAAGTTGAGCTTGATGAAAACTTTGTAGTTGAAGTGACTGGAATGTCCACTGATGGACACAAATTTTTTAGGGACAGGGTTTTCTCTGATGAAGCAGTCATCATATTTCTAAAGAAAGAGAAAGAAAGAATGAAACTGGTGAAAATTTCTAAGAGCTACTTCAAAGTCGATACCATAAAAGAACTTTGGAGAAAATTTCTTCGTGTTATCATGGAGTACATTACTGTGGATGGTCGCTTCACTAGAGGCTACAAATAACACTTTTCCCTACTCAACCATTTTCCGCTACAAGGTCAGGGTTTCTATTCTCTACTATATTCTCTATTCTTTGAGAAAATTTTTGGATGATCACAAGAAAAACCCAAAAAGATACCCTATTTTGCATACTAGTATGATTAGGTTAATTGTTGAACATTACCAAAATATGCTTGCTCCTACTAATTTGGATGCCACTCCTGATTCTAAGGAGGATGATACCAAACCCAACTAGTCAAGGAATTTTCCCAATTTGTGCCTGGTTAGGATGGTCCTTATCTCGTCCTCTATCCAAATTGGTAATAAAATCCTTAACCCCGATTCTGTGAAAGCTTGCACTGTGCCTAAGCTAGGAAGTTCTACCCTTAAAACTAGAAGTGTTGGTAAGAATCTATCGGCTACAAACTGTGTGTTGTACTCTAAAGACTCCTGATTCTGAGGATTTTGGTGCTAACAATACTTTGTCCTTTTTTGCCTCGTCGTTGGATAGAGATGCTAGAATTTGTTCCCCTATTACCCCCAACCTTGCTAATACTTGCTTCAACCTAGAAAGGGAACCCACTATGGATGTCTTGGGTTTAGCTAAGAATAATGTTGTTGACCATTTTAGAATTTCAAAATGGATCTTTCATGAAATCAACAAGCTAAAAATAAAAAACTAGGCCTTTCAATGTAAACTAGAAGAAATGGGAGCCAAGGTTATGGTGCTTGGCAAGAAAGAGGTTGAGCAAAAAGATCATGGTGCCAGTAAAGAAACCCAGAACCAAGTGGGCATGGACAAAAGGGTTTAAATTGAGTTGGATAAAATGAAAAATACTGTTAAAATTATAGCCGAGTAGAACAATAGGATAGCAAGACAAAATGCCATCATCATCAATGCCATGACTGAAAAATTGGACAAAGCCCAATAGGGGTCTCTGGTGGTTGATCTAGAAGTGTTCAATGATAAAAACTAGGATGAGGATGTTGGTATTTCAAAGAGAAATAGGGCTAATTTGAAGAGGAAGGCCCCTCCTACTCCACAGATGATTCAAACCTTCAAGAAGGGTGTTCAAGACATGCAGAGCCTGGAGGCTGAGACCGAGTTTGTTCTGAAGACTCTGGGTTAGTTGCAACTAGTCTTTTTGTTGGCTTTTTGGTTGGCTTTTTGTTTGACCCTCCTGGTCTTTTGCGGGTGGCTACTGCTTTTTCCAGTTTTTTTCTTTTGTGTAGCCTATTTTTTCTGTTGGAATTTTTAGTCCTTTCTCTTTTGTTGTAAACTTGGTGGTTTCAGGTCCTTGTAAAACCTATTTTTCCCTTTATCAAAAACATAGATTATCATCATTGCTGCCAAAAATAATGTCATCTACATAGATAAAAACAATCATCATATTATCACCTTTTTTCATGAAATACAGATCATTGTCAACAAATCCTTTTGTAAATCCTTGACTTTGGAAATGCTTATCCAACTTAGAGTACCATGCTCTAGGGGCTTGTTTCAAGCCATACAATACCTTTTTCATTTTATAGACATGATCTTATTTACCTACACATTCAAATCCTTCTGGATAATCCATTTAAACTTCTCCCTCAAGATCACCATTTAAAAAGGTTATTTTAACATCCATTTGAAACACTTTGAAATTTTTATAAACAAAAAAAGTTAGAAATATCCTTATAGCTTCAAGCCTATCTATAAGGGAAAAGGTTTCATCAAAATCAATACCCTCAATTTGAGAGTATCCTTTGCATACAAGTCTTTCCTTGTTTCAAACTGCATTACCCTTGTCACCAAGTTTATTCCTAAAGACCCATTTTTCTCCAATAACATTCTTGTCCTTGGGTCTAGGAACAAGTTCCCACATGTCCTATTTTTCTCTATCTAACCTAACTCCTCTTCCATTGCTTTAATCTAGAGTTCATATTTACTAGCCTCTATATAGGTTTTAGGTTCAAGTTATGAAATAAAACATAAGTGTACCTGATCACTTGCACTAGCAAGCTTTCTTCTGGTTTGAACACCAACAATTTTATCCCTAATGATTTGTTCTTGAGGATGTTTCCTTTGCTCTATCTTTGAAGGAGTTTTAGCTATTGACTTCACAAGTTTTTCAAGAGTATTTTCTTGATCTTTCTTCTCTTTTTTTGGTTTCACTTATTTTTCTATTAGGTGAACTTCATTATATTCTTTTTGTTGGGTTATGTGCAGGATCATGATGGGCCAAAAAGTGGTGATATGATGGGTATGTGTAGGGTATGTGGTTGATGACTTTTTTTACCCAAAATTGATGAAACAAAAACAATTTTTAAAGGAGATTCTTGGATTTCCACCAATATAAATTTTTCTTTACTTTGAATTTAATAAATTATTATTATTCATTTTCTATTTGAAATACGACTAAATTCTTGATTGATAGGCTGATTGAAAAACATCTATAGCTTTCAAATGATATCACAATTTTTGAATCTAAAAAATGTGTCACATTCTATGCTTCACATACTATAGGATTAAAAAAAATGAATTTCATGAAGTTTTAACCAAGTTAAGGTGGTCAGACATACGATTTTTTATATTTTTAAAATTTGTAATAAAAAATTCACAAATAATTATTTACTTGGAAAAAAATAGAAAAAAATATGCATCACATTAGGATATGAGTCCTCTACTTATATCTAAAATCTTATAACAAAATATTATCATTTTATTGTGGTTAGGGTGTTCATACAAACACCTATTTCTTATTTTTGCCCAGAAATTTAAGTCCTATTGCATTCAAATTTCAAATTTTCACCAAATATATATATATATATATTAAATAAACCTATTAGTTTAGAAAATACATTCAATTTCCTACATATTCTATTGTTACATATTTTTGAAATAATATAGATAACTTATTCAAATTTTCATGTCAAGTTGCCTAATTCTGATTTTTTTGAATTTTCACCACTTAAGGGCATATTTTTTCCATGATGATCTTGCACATACCCATTGTTCACATGGTTGTAACATTTCAAAAAAAATCATGTTAGTGCCTGTGATATAGGGGGATTCACTACTCACGAGTTCTCTTCATTCAAAGATCCTCACAAGGTGAATTTCCCTATATTACCTCAATGGAAGAGCATGGAAGTTTTAGATTCCAAAAGAGCAGATCACAGAGGTATTCTGGACAGACTGACAAGCTCTTATCCAAAGGATGTTAGTGCAAGAAGTAGATAACAGTGTGGCATATTGGCATCTCAGAGGTGCACTGGCATCTCGTAGGGACCAGAAAGTGAGTTTATCTTAGAAAATAGCTAAGTGAATACTTCTATATGATTGCTAAGAACCTACAGAATATATGAAAATGACAGAAAGTGATAAATTGATAGAAATGAAGTAGAATGAAGTAAAACTAATGAAGATTAAAAGGAAGAGAGGGAAGAAATACTTACAAGCACAAAATTGATGAAGCCTCCACCAAACAAGTGTCTTCACAGCCTGCAAGTGTGGTATCGAGAGAGAATGTTGGGGTTGTATAGGGGTTTTCCTTAGTCAAACCCTTGTTTTGGTGTTCCCACCTCCATAGAAAACCAAGAAGATAAAGAGTGTGATGAAAAAATCATGTGGTGAAAGCAAAACCTTCTCAAACTAGAACCCGCACCATAAATAAGTGTGTGATAAAAGAAAACTTTCCCTGAGGAGGAGAACCTGTATCACGAAGTAAGTATGCAAATAGTAGGGTATATGGAATCCAAAGATGCTCGCAAGCATGAAATCAATGAAATGAAGTTGCAAAGGGTGTTGTGAAGAGAGCTTGAGAGAGCTAGAAGCTACTACAACAAGTTGTTATCAAGTTGTGCAAAATGATAGAGGTCGAAATGAAGCTAGAAATTGGTAGAGTGGAGCTAGTTGTAGAGGGTCTTCTTAGAGAGCCAAAACAAGTTGAAGGGATGGCTTAAAAAGAGAGAAAAGAAGCTTCTTCAACCATTTTTGGGCGTTACTAGTTGTTACCACTGACAAAACTTGCTAACAAGTGGAAAACACACACAAAAAAAATCATTTGAGCTTTGAAACATTGCAGGATGCTAGCACAGGGCATGGACATCTGCGCAACGTCCTAGTGTCTAGACACATCATGCTACAAAAAGATGAAAATAGGAGAAGCATCGAGTCCAATGGAAAGTTGAAACACAAAGGTAACTACTAAAAAGTGGTGTTGGAGCATCTTGAGAGGGGAAAAGGCTAATGCAAGGGCCAAAATGAGCATACTCAAGATGCTAAAGGAGTGGACACTAAAGTGGCAGCAAGAATGTAGGAGAAATTGCAAAGGTGCAATTTTTCTCTTATATAGTGCTTTCAACCACTCTTTTCAATATTTTATTAAAACATTTGTAAGATTTAATATGAGTGGATTAGCCTATGAAAATACCTTCATGACAATGAGATTCAAAATTACCTATAATTTCATTATCTCTTTTGATAAAAAATTTAATACCAAATATTTTAAAATACCCAACATTTGTATATCCGCCATACCACAATTCATAAGGAGTATAATTAGTTTTTACTCTTAACTAAACTCTATTTGAAGTATAAGACTATTGTATGGACTACTTCTCTCCAGTAGATGTTAGGTAGACTTGCATCTTAGAGTGTTGTTCTTTCCATTTCTTTAACTATCTTGTTTTTTCTCTCTGCTACACTATTTTATTGTGGTGTTCTAGAGGTTGAATATTGCTTCGTAATCCCACGTTTTTCACAATAGTCCACAAATTCTTTTGAATTTTACTCTCCACCTTTATCTTACCTTAGGCACTTGATTTTTAATATTTTATTCCCTTTCAACCATATTTCTAAATATCCTAAACTTGTCAAAAGCTTTTGATTTATGCTTCAAAAAGGTCACCCAAGTCATTATGGTATAATCATCAAGAAAGAGCAAAAAATACCTTTCACCATTCAATACCTTTGTCCTTTTAGGACCACATAAATTATAATGAATGAGTTGTAAGGGTTTAGTTGAATACTCTTTAGATTTAAAACTTACTTTTTTTTTTGCTTACCTAGTTGGCTTTCCTTGCAAGTATTGTTGCTAGGTTTAGAGATGACTGGTATATTTCTTACATTTTAATTCTTCTTAATCTTGACAAGATTGTCATAATTGATATTCCCAAGTCTTTTATGCCAAATTTTACTCTCTTCAACTTGACTCATGAAACAAACATATCCATCTTTACTACTATTTGTGGTCTCATGAAGATTATAGGTGATATTTCTTACAGTTTTTCCCGATTTCTCACTAATTTCATAACCTTGAGTAGTAAATGTGACTTTGAATCCATTGTCACAAATTTGACTCACACTAAGAAGATTGTGGGCCATACCTTCTACATAGTAGACATCATGTAAGGGAGTATCACCATCTAGAAGTATGGTTCCTTTTCCTTTTATCATAATACAAAAATCATTCCCAAATTTGATTGAACCACCAATGTAATCTTCATATTTGAAAATTTTTCTCTTATCAACAGTCATGTGGTTAGAGCACCCACCACCTACAATTCATAGATATTTCTTTTGGATTTGTAGAGTTGTTTGAACAATCATTGCTTTAGCCTTTTTGTCAACCCTCTTTGGTTTTCAAACTAATTTTCTTTTGTCAGTACCAAAAGATGTCTTAAGGTGAATGATAGTTTTTCTTTGCTATATTGTAGAGTTATATTCACAAAACCTAGCTATATGTCCAAGGTTTCCATAGTTAAAACACTTCAACTTATTCAATAAATTAAAAATATTTCCATTT
Organism: Sequoia sempervirens; assembly: GCA_007258455.2. NCBI lineage: Eukaryota > Viridiplantae > Streptophyta > Pinopsida > Cupressales > Cupressaceae > Sequoia > Sequoia sempervirens. The sequence goes on from VDFB02000017.1 coordinate 10,827,435, forward strand.
ATAAAGCTAGATCTCCTTCTAGAAATAACCCTACATTCACTTACCTTTGTGCCCATATTGATTACAATATAAGAAATAGCCAAAGAAATGTAGATTACATCTAAATGGATTATCTCTTTTTTCAATAAACATTTCATTTGTAGCATCAACATACTGAAGTTCATTGGAATATGAGCATTTCCCTTCTACAAATCCAAGACCAATCTTATCCTTTTATTATTTTGGTTTACCTAAAAGGTCTACTAACTTGTCATTGTTGTCACACATGAATTTTTTTTTCTCAAGGTAACAATTTTTGCCTCTAAAGCACAACATTCATTTTCTTTGGTATTCAACTATTTTTGAGTAACTTCTATAATTTTCTTGTTTTCTTCAAGTTGAAGTATCATACATGAATTTTGTTTTTCAAAATTAGAAATTTTGTTAATTAAATTTTTAGTATCTTTTTGAGTTTAGTTTTTTTGCACTATGGCTTCCTTTTTAGTTTCTTGATTTCATCAAGAGCATTTCTTAGCTCACCCTCAAAATCCACTTCAAGTTTAGATTGATATGCAATCTTTTTATTTTGGATCTAATTTGGACTAATTATTTTCATAAACAGGTTTCTTTTCCTTCTTATGGATGCTTCTAAACTACTATTTGTTACATCAACATCTTTGATGAACAGGATTTTCTTCTTTTTGAAAAAAAAATCTTTTTAAAGTTATTTTGTTTTTTCTTTCCCTATCTCCAATTATCTTCTTGGTCACTTTCAGAGTTTTTGTTAGGGAATTGAGTAGCATAATGCCCAATTTTACCATAACTGAAGCACTTAAATAGAAGCTTCCCTTTATATCTACCCAACCCTCTTCTTAGTTTTCTCACAAGGATGGATTCACTATTATCTAATTTTTCTAAGTCAGAACTTATATCATTGTCCCTTTTTATAGATTTAAAATCATCTTCTTTGGTAGTGGGTTTATCACTACAAATTCTCATTTCATAGGTTGTAAAGGCACCATGAATTTCATCTAAAGTGAGTATTTTTGTGTTTGTATCTTCTACAACAAAGACTTTAGGATCATATTTAGGTGTTAGTGACCTTAATACATTTTTAACAACTCTAAAACTTCACTAAGACCATGAATTGAGTTTACAATTTATTGGACTCTTAAAAGGTAATTAGCTACCTTCTCTTCCTCAATCATCTTTAGGCCTTCAAACTTGGCTCTAAAAGTTTATAATTTAGCCTCTTTAAATTTTTCATCACCCTCATAAATACTAGATAGTTTATCCCAAATAGACTTTGTAGTTTTACAATCAATAATTTTAACAAGTACATCATTAGTCAATCCACAAGAAGTAGCATTTGCAGCCCTAGCATCACAATCACAGGCTTTTTTTCCTCTAGAGTAGAGGGTGTTGGCTTGGTAGTGTACTCAATCTCAATTGCACATTCCAAACCTCATAGCCTAGTGAATTTATATGATGTTGCATTCTATACTTCCAAAAATCATAGCTAGTACCATCAAATAATGGTGATTTGGAAGTAGAAAAATCTTCCTAATTTTCTATGGCAAGTACTTAACTAGGAATCTCCTAAGTTGGTTAAAATTTTGGCAAGGGTATGGCTATGATACCACTTGTTGGAGTACAAAAACATTGAGAGGGGGGGTGAATCAATGTTTTAATATCCAAAATCAACTCAATTGTTTCCCATAACACATTGTTTCTTTGTTATAATTGGATTTTCAATTACTAGAATGTATTTAAATGTGATAGCCAAGAGTAGAAACTTGAATAAAATGAAAGTTCAAATGTTGCAAAGTACATAACTAAAACAACAAGACTGAATTACATGTGACATGAAAACCATATGAACCATAACACCACAACACAATGATTTATAAGTGGAAAAACCTCATAGGGATAAAAAACCACTTGGGAAAACTTGCCTGAGTGGCTTAAAAAATCCCAATGATTACAAAGCCTCACTAGCTATTTTTGTGCCTTGTTGGAAAATGAACCTCATTGGTTACAAGTATGCCTCACTGGAAAATACAAATTTCACATCAAGATGAAGAGTAAAAGATAGAGGGTCTCTCTATTTCACTGAATCTCATGGCATCTTTCTATCTTAATGCATTTCATGTCCTAAGGACTCCATTTCATTTGAAGTCTAGAACACATAAAATACATTAAACTATTCACTATTCTTTTGCAACAATTGTTTTAAAGCACATGATTCATTATAGCATATTCTAGAATATTTTTGATCAAGCAACTAAAATATAGGGTTTCAAAAGAAACCTCTTTCTATAGAAAAAATAATCAAAGCAACTTAATCGAATGTATTTTATTGTCTTAAGTTTTCATCTCACTATCTAACCAAATGTTGAGCTTAAATATCTTATATAAATAGAAATCATTAACCTAGTAAAACTTGATAAATCCATACCTTGATTCCTTAGAGAAAGCAACTACAATAACTTACAAATACCAACTCCCCAAACTTCCAAATCTTCCAACTTTCCAAAGCTACTACCAACTATCAAAGAAATCTTTGAAGAACCTCATTGTTTTCAAAACTTTGACTCATGTCACTCAAAGCCTAATTTTTATGCCACATACGCCAAGCTTCTAACCTATGTTATACCTGATACATAATCTCTTACAAACCTTACAAAGTTTCCTTGCTAAGTTGGTAACCCTAGAAGGGGTTGGTAGAATACAATGATATAAACACTCTTTAGCCCTTTCACAAGAACCTTTAACCTACTAGTGCAAGTCACTCCCTAATAATAACACTTTATTTTGATATTTAGAGTTTATAAATAAATTACAAGCATTTCAAAAATGCCTTCAAGGTATACATATGCCCCTAGTCATCATACACTTTAGACAAGGTTACAACAAGTTTTACAACTAGATATTTTCCAAGAATAACATCAAGCTGGTAGAATGATAATTGTGCCAAAATTATACCACCAAACATCTAAACCAAAAATAATACATCTTTATCATAATAACTTGCAAACCAAAACAATGATAAGAACTGACATCAATGAAAAATAATGCCAAAGCTAACACACCTTCCATTCTTCTCAAAGTAGAGAAGTATAATTAATTCCTAGTGAATCTAGGTATCTTTAAACACACCCAAAAAATACTAATAGCCAAAAAAATAGGCCTTTGATACCATTTTTTTGGCATGGGGAAGCATAAAATAAAATATCACTACTATTATATAATGAAGGATAGAAAAGAAAAACACAAAGAGAAAGACAACATAGATTCTAGACACAAAAAAAATAGATTTATATATTCCTTAATTTATAAAATTAAATAAATGCTAAGTACATGCTCTATTTTACAATACAAATTATTCCATATTATATTCATAAGTTGTTGTCCAATACTTGGTCACACACCCAATTTGATGTTGATTGTGGTGTTGTAGTTACCTATTGTTTGTCAACTGTTTCAATTGCATATTTCCTTTTTCTCTCTATTTTTGTTTCCTTGTTCTCTATTGAATATTCTCCTTCTACTAATGCAGGTTCTTCTTCTCTCCAAAAAATAATTCCCAAAAACTAAATGACACATTTTAGTTTTTTGTCTTGTTTTCAAGCTCATGAAAGTGAGCACTCAAATTTTAAATTTGAAATTACCTACAAAAATTAATTGTTAGTAGATCAAATAGTTTTAGTTTGGCATAGGGATGAGAGGTCCTCTAACTAAAAATGAATTTCCAACAATTATCTCAATTATGCAATAACAATTGAAAATGAACAACTACAAATGCAACATTATTTACTTGTAATATACATATATACATTACAACATAATATTTTATATATAATTATTATTTAATAATTTCAATCAAATTTGGAATTATCAAATCCAAATGATTATATAATTTTTCTAAATAAATATAAAATTTAAAATCTTTGAAATTGAATTTTAAAGATAAGTTTAATATTAAGTCTATCAATTAAAGATATCAAGTTTCCACAATCCATATTGTAAATTAGTATTGCTTTTGGTTTTGATTGTGTAGAAGATCACACTCTATGATCATCATCAGGATTTAAGGAACCTAAATGCTTATGTGGGACCTAAATCTCTACCTAAATAGGTACATACTCTAGGTCTCTGCCTCAACAAAGTTTGGATTTAAGGTACCTATTCTATATATAGTTGTAACCTAAATGCTTATGTGGGACCTAAATCTCTACCTAAATAGGTAAATACTCTAGGTCTCTACCTCAACATAGTTTGGATCTAAGGAACCTATTCTATATATGGTTGTTTTCCCACAGTATAATTTCTCTCAGTATAAAAAGCCAACTCTTAAATATTTTTTATTTGATTATGTAGACACTAAAAAAATGGCTTAGGCCTACGAATGCGATTTTTAATATCCATTCCTCCTTTTCTTGCATAATTAAATAATTTTAATTATTAACTATCTTCCAAGGTCATATTCCTCTATTAATTAAATAATTCTTAATTATTTAATCAATTCATTTTCTCCTTATTCATCCCTTGATTAATTACATAAATTTTATTTATTTAATTATGTCACTAATTAATTCTCTTTTCTTCTATAATCAAATAAATTATAATTTTATTTAATTATTTTCCATTTTTCTACTATAATTAAATAATTTATTTTTTTTATAGATAAGTGCTACCAAAACAAGGGGTAGCTCCCAATTACATCCCAAACAAAAATACATTATTCAGCAAGATATGCAATACAACCAAGTGCTAACTACTAAAAGACCAACCCACAAGAACACCAAACAACCCCTAACAACAAATGCACTAAAAACTGGCCTATTATAGCCAAGAAACAATCCTCCCAAGAAACAAGCATCCCATCAACTAGTACTACAACCCACAAGCTACTCCAGAAAATGCTAATCAACTAAAGCACTAGACACTAGTTAATAATAGCCAAGTAACTTCCCAGCGTAGAGATCCGCCCAAGACTCCCTTTGCTAGGCCAAGAACGATCAAAATCCAAAAATTGGGAAAAGGCCTCCATATTTGCATTTTTTACCCTAGTTTGGAAAACTTCCTAAGCATTAGCCATAAAGTTCACCAGAGCCACAGCTTCATCACCCTCTGCGACCTCCTCCAAAACCAATGGAGGATAAAAAATGAGTGTAGGGAGCTAACCCAACCATTTGGTCTCAAATCCATGGTAACATTTGCAATTACAAGAACATTCGAGAAAACCACAATCCTATTTAGCCACACAGACACCCATTCCCTTGATTCACTAATGTCCACAAGAGTGCCAACCATAGTCTTGTATAATTTGCTACCGCACTAGTGTTGATTCATGTTTAACACCCGTGAGACAATTTCCACAATTGCATTATGCACATCTCTATTCTAGATTACAAAGATTCAACTGCACTAAGCCACTAGGGACTCCTTAGCACATACGCAAGCTAATCCAAACTGGAACATCATAATTGATCGACCATAATTAGTGCTCAAAACAATGTACCACACATGCCAAATATAGCCAAACTTTCCAGCATAACCCAAATGACCAAGGCAGGAACCTATAGCCCAAACAACCATGATACCAAGCTACGAAAAACTGTAACCACTAGCTAAAGCTGAAATAGGCCTCATGGGAAAAATGTGTCCTCAAATTTTAGTTGAGCATGTGAGTGAAGTGAAGTAGTCAAATCAATAGCCAAGCAAATCAAAGTACCACTCAACAATGATGAACAAATAAGATCCTGCTAGTCGCGCCCACAAAAGGATATGAAAATCATAGTAAAACCTTTCCTAGGAATTGGGCATTTTGACAGGTGACTAATATCTCTCTATGGATGTTCATTTACTTGTCAAACCATGGGACATATACTTTAAATGGCGCAGCACAATATATGCACTAAGAACTAGTTTCAGTCAAAACTTAATAGAAATAAATACTGGAAAGGAATTCTATCTAGGCTATAGGAAGGTAAAGCGAAGTTCTTTAACTCAACTATGATTTGATTAAAACAAAAACCATAACAACTATGACTGAAGCACAAACTGTGAACTGGTCTTATGTTGCAGGAACAGGCACAGGGATGGACTCCCTATGCTGTAGGAGCAATACAAGACTGAGTTTGTATGAAAACTTCAAAGATGAAAGCTAACTGATGGTCAACAGAAAAGAATAGCTAACTAACTAGCTACAGATACTTACTAAGTGGGCCCCCTTAGCAAGCATCTACTGATTACACAGGTGTTGAACTCAGAACTTCATCAAACTTTATTCATGAAAATAGAATGGTATACATTGCTCTGTTGATATGGAAACTAACAACAAACTCTGTCTCTTGTCAAATAGATTCTGCTTTTTATTATCATATTGACTCTTACATGGTATTTGTTATCTTTCTATCACTATGCTTCTATCTTACTCTATATATCATCTCCTTCCTCACTCGCATAGGAGGAGTACTTTATTTAAAATCAGGAGAGCAACTAACTAATTAACATTATCAAAGAAAGATGTGGAAGTAAAGTGTATCCCAGAATCAAGGAACAAACTTCATAAATGAATTTATGCATTCAACCTGATTCAGAGAGAATCTAGCGCTCCACTCTTTCTAGATTGACTGTCATTAAAAATCTTTCCCAACGGTTTTGGTCAAAGAGTCTTCGCCAGAGCTTCCTCGAAGTCGTGCAGGAAATAGACTTTACTGTAAGGCCGAGATTGGCTACACTTGACTCGATCATACTTCTTCAACAACTTGTGAAACAAAAGGTAACAGATGCGAAAGAAAAGGTGCATGGCATACACAATATCCATTCATTAATCACACATTTAAATCTATTTCATCTTTCAAAAAGTGTATGTGATATACCCATCATTTAGGGAGTCCACAAGGTAATAAATGTAGTCAAGACAACACAATAAGCTATAGGAATATGAAAGTGTTTTGCTACAGGATATCCCCATAAAAAGTTTCAAAAGAGTTTTAAACAACCACGAATAACAATAGTAAAGGCATTAAAATTTCATCATAATATCCAAACTATGAGCACATTTTGAGCTCATCACTCTGCCCCCTACTTAGCCTAATGCTAGTCCTCCAGTATTAACTTTCTTGGCAGTTTCTCTGAAATTAGTGGTTGCGGCATGACTCTGAAATGGAGTTCCAAACCTATAATAAAATCCTCTGAAAGCCTGGCACCTTTCATACCTACGGTCTTCTAAATCATCATTAAGATTTGTAGCATGGTGAGGATAAAGGGGCCACATTAGCACAGGAGGTCTGAATGTCAATGGCAACCATAGTTCAAATCTCTTTTGAAGTACCAACTATATATATCTGCTTGATCATTTAAGAGCTGCTGTGAAATTTAGGGGACTGTGAGGTTTGAACCTTCTTAGCCCAACAGTTAATCTTTCCCACCTTTTCTCACTTCTGGTGTATGACAGTCTCCAAAATGAATACGACTGTGCCTGAAATTCATCATATACCTATTTCCTAAGATCAAATATTTTCTCTCTGGCTGTAATATTATTAATGTCATATGTTAGAGTAAACCAAGTTTTCAACATTGCATGGGGTTTTGAACTTTGAGAGCGTAATGGAACAGGCTCATTCCTTTTGGCTTCCTCATATGTTTCCCATTGCCTACCATAATTTGTTTCATTTGCTTCCCATGACATAAATGATCTCAAATGGATATCACCAATATATAGAAGAGCATTCCATTCTGTTTCAAATGGAATTAAGAAGCCATGTAAATAAAATTCACACAGAGAATTTCTTAACCAATTAGGAGCTACCTGGTATGCATCGTAAAATTCTTTAGCAGTGTGAAGTATAGGATCTTGATTTCTAGAAATTCTCATTAGTTGGAACCATAAGAACTGTTCCTTAAGGCACAGAGCATAAACTCTGGGTGGTGGTCTACATTCCATAATCTAACCAGTTACTTTTAACATTTCATCCATTTTTACTTTTAACTCAAAAATTTCCTATTTCTGACTTTCAATTTCCTTTTTTAGTTTCTTCCTTTCTACCTCCCATAGACTTTGTTGCATGTCAGTCTGGGCTATGTGCCAGAAAGTCAGGGTTTGCAATGTAACTATTTCCCAGTTAGCTTTGACATATTCCAGAAACTTAATCAAAAACATCTTCTTATAAACAACAATGGCTTTACAAGTTACAGGGTGAAATATAGCTTCACCAGGCACATTCAATTGTTCAGTCTATTCCTGCTCTTACTGCAAGGTGAATTCTTGTTGTTGCAATGGAGAAGACTGTGCTTCCTCTAAAAATTGCATAGTAGTGGTAGCCACGTCATCAAGACTTGGTAACCCTTGCTCATTATGCCCCATTTCCTTTGTCTCAACTTGTTCCTCTTCAGGAATGAATGAACTCTGTGCAGCATTCTCAGACACATTCTGAGAAACATCAAATTCAAACTCTGCAGACCCTTCTAAAATTACAATAACCTCTGGTTGAGGTGAAGTAGGGGAGGTCTTACACTGTTTCCTTATGGAAACTCTTCTTAGCACTGGTGCGGCTGTAGGAGGTCTTCTGGGAGCCTTCCTCTTTCTGGTATGCTTAGAGGGCTCTGCCCTGCCATAGGATGATGGTGAACTAGTGTTAGCAATAGGTGTTGCTGTAGGAGAGACGGCTACAAGGGAAGGTGCTACATGAGAAGAGCATTTCCTTTTTTGAGAACGAGGGTTAGACTCTGGGGTTTGTTCTACCTTAGATGACTCACTTGCCTTTGTTTTTCCCTTCTCGCTCCTAGTGGCAGACCTATTTTTTACCCTAGCAGAAGATTCTAGTGGGGGAGCTATAGGACCAGGTGCTACAAGAGTAGATGACTCTTGCCCTATTCTACTGGTAGACACAATTTCTTTCTTCTTTTTATGAGGCCGTGGGGTAAGTACCCTAGGGGGTTATGGAATTTGTAAGCTCTTTTGGGCAATGAATTGTTGCCAAGAAAGAGGTGAGACATCTCTCAAAGAGTGTTCAATTAATAATTTGATAAGGCCATGGTGAGAAACAAAACTATCTTTCCCTTGTTGGGTTTCGTGGGCACTTTGTTCCAAAAATTTTAATAGGAAATTTGGAATATTTACAACTGACCCATGCCTCATATGACTTAATAATTTGAAATGATAAGAATGCAAGTAGGAGAAATGGCCTTCACAGGTTAAATACCTGATTATGTAAGTGGTGTATTCTGAATAAGGAGGAGGCAATGATACCTATTTGCATCCTTGCTTGGAGACTTCCAAAGGTCCATCAGTGGGTATTGAAAACTCGGCCCTTGCAGCGGCAACATTTGAAGAAAAATTTTCTTCAATGGCTGGAAGCTCGGTTACTTCAACAATTCTGTCTTCAATTGCAACAACCGTTAGACCCCACACAGTAGCTTCCCCTTCAGAAAGGGTTCTCAAAAATTCTGCAGCAACCTCCTCATCAAAAGCCTTTAAACTCAAGAAGTAGTTTAACCATCCACAAAGGCTGAATGCATGGACTGTTTGAGGATTTTGCAATAATAATTCATGAGCTACAGGCTCATGTCGCACCAACTAACCACCTATATTCATAGTTTTCCTCTAGCTTAACTCAATTCCCTGCAGAAAATTCAAATTCTCTGTTTCCCTTTCTGTTCTGGTTTTTCTTTTGTCATGCCATCACATTTCTTTCTTTTCCAAAAATGAACTTTTTGAACAAGCAGTTTTAATCGTAATTTACAAGAAAAACATGCAATAAAAAAAAATGCGATCATATTTGGAAAGTACCAAAAAAATAATAAAGAAAGGTTATTTTCCCAGTTATGGCAGTAGTGAAAAGACAGGTTTTAAAAGGTGGATTACCCCGCCCCCTACTTAGAGTATGACATGTGTCCTCACATGTACTAAAGAATATGCGGAGATCAGGTAATAATGACTAGTACTGTCATAGCAGTAAATGAATAGAATAAAATAAATCAAATATGTGATAACAAAAGATATGGCGTACCTTTGATAATTGTATGTACGTGTGAAGAAAGATGATGACGTCTGCATGAGTTGACAGTTGGGAATGATATCATAATTAAGGGTGATGTGGATGGATGAAGTGGATGGGTGACGTGGGCGGATGAGATGAATGGATGGAATGGATGGATGGGATGGATGGATGGAAGATAAAGAAGTGGTATGTGGCGACAAGTGAGAATGGAGAAAAAGCGGTTTCCTTTTAAAAAGAAAACCTTTATTATGAGCATATTTTTTTCAAAATTATGATGAAGCTGTAGGAGAAAGGCTAAAGCCTTCAGCTATAGAAAGAGTAACAGGAGGAACCTGAATGAACTATTGCATAAATTCTTCTTTTGAGACTAGTTTATGGTACAACATGAGTCGATGGCCATTAACTAGCAATTTAAAATAGACTGGATCAATTGTCACTAGCTGTACAGCTCCATTCTCGAACACATTCTCAACTTCATAGGGGCCAAGCCATCGTGTTGTTAGCTTACCTTGGTTTTCTTGATATCGGGAATCATATAACAAAGCCCAATCACCAGCAAAAAATTTCTTGGTTTTTATGTGTTGATCATGCCATTTCTTCCATTGCTGTTGGACTGCTTCTGTATGTTGTAGGGTAGCTTTTCTCATTTCGTCCAAAGCATTTAACTATAGGAGATGGTCCTCCTATGCTTCAGATATTTCCATATTGAGTTCAAGAGCTGTCCTCAAGGTTTTGTGCTCAAATTCTATGGGCAACATGGCTATTTTCCCATAAAGTAGCTCAAAAGGTGTAAACCCAGTTGTTGTCTTCCATGTAGTTCTGTAGGCCCAAATTGATTCAAGAAGTCTATTGCTCCAATCTTTTCAATGGAGCTCCACTGTCTTTGTTAGGATCACCTCAATTTCCCTGTTTGTAACCTCAGCTTGACCATTGGCTTGAGGGTGATAGGGACTGGACTTCCTATGTTTAATTTTATAGTCATTCATTAGTGCAATGATCAGATTCGATGTGAACTAAGCTCCCTAATCAGTTACAAGCTCTTTGGGAACTCCAAATCTAGTGAAAATTTGTTCACACAGAAATTCAGCAACCTTGTTATCTCGAGCATGAGTCATAGCTTTTACCTTAACCCATTTTGTTACATAGTCCATGCAAACTAAAATGTATGACTTTCCATTTGATGGTGGATTGATTGGTCCCACAAAATCCATTCCCCACTTATCAAAAGGGGTGACTATTACCTATGAATATAGTGGGATTTCATCTGACTTGGTTGGTCTTCCCATACGTTGACATCTGTCACATTTCCTTGTATAGGCTACAACATCCTTGTGTAATGTTGGCCAGTAGTACCCTATTGTAAGAATCTTCATTGATGTTCTCTTTGCTGCAAAATGTTCCTCACATGGTTCATCATGGAAAGCATGCAATATATCATAAGTCTCATCTTCTCTTACACATCTTCGCATCACTTGATCAGGTCTAGTATAAAACAGACAATTTGCAATCCATGAAAAGTTAAAAGTTCTCTATTAACAATTTCTTTTCTTTTGGATAAAAGGGAGCTGGTATTCTGCTTGCTGCTAAATAATTGGCAATGTCTACATACCATGGAGTATGTGCAATAATGGAAAATAAGTGTTCATCTGGGAACCTATCATCAATGACCTCATGTTCAATAGGTGCAGCTAATTGAAGTCTTGATAAAAAGGCAGCTACAACATTAGCTCAACTTGGTTTATCAATTATTGTAATGTCAAATTCTTGTAACAATAGGAGCCATCTTGCCAATCTACCAGAGATGGCAGGTTTGTTCATCAGATACCTGATTGTTGCATGGTTAGTGTGGACAAATATCTGATAACCTATGACATAATGTCTAAATTTATTCAAAACATACACTACTGCGAACAATTTCTTTTCTGTAATAGTATAGTTGAGCTCAGGACCTTGAAGGTTCTTGCTGATAAAGTAGATAGCATGCTCAATTGAATTTTCTTTTTGACTTAAAACTGCTCCTATACCAAAATCAGAGGCATCATGTATGTGAAAAGGAAAATTCCATTTTGGACCTTGAAGAATAGGGGCTTTAGTAAGCAAGTCCTTTAGTTGCAGGAAGGATTTTTCACAGGCCTCTATCCACTCAAATTGAGAATCCTTAGTTAACAAGGCATAAAGTGGGCTGGCAATTTTACTGAAATCTTTTATAAACCTTCTATAATACCCTACATGGCCAAGGAAACTTCTGACATCTTTTTGTTTTGCAAGAGTTTGTAAATTTAGAATAACTTCAATTTTAGCAGGGTCGACCTGAATTCCATTCTTTGAAATATAATAGCCTAGAACAATACCTTCTTCCATCATTAGAAAATACTTTTCACTGTTTAGAGACAAATTTTGCTCTCTGCACCTTTTCAATACTTTTTCTAAATTCACCAGTGCTTCTTCAAATGTGACTCCATATGTAGTGAAATCATCCATATAAATCTCCATACAGTCATGAGATATATAAGCAAAGATACTAATTACTGCTCTCTGAAATGTTGCTACGCATTGCATAGATAAAAGGAAAGACTGAGTAAGCAAATGTTCCCCATGGACAAGTAAAAGTGGTATTATCTTGATGTTCAAGGGCAATTTTTATCTGATTGTACCCACTATAACCATCCAAAAGGGAAAAATATCTTTTGCCAGACAGTGAATCTAGTACTTGGTCTACAAAAGGTAGTGGAAAGTGATCTTTTTTAATGGCATTGTTCAACTCTCTGTAATATACACACACTCTCCATTTTCCACCTTTTTTGGGGACAATAACTAATGGAGAAACCCATTGACTGTCAGAGATTGGGTAAATAAAACCAGCATCAAGCAACTTTTGAAGTTTATATTTAACTATTTCTCTAAGTGTTGGATTTAATCTTCATTGAGGCTGCCTAATTGGTAAACAATATTCTTTGATATAGATCTTGTGAGTACAAACCCGAGGATCTATTCCTTGTATGTCCCCATATTCCCATCTAAAATATTTATACTGATCTTGTAGCATTTTTGATAAGTCAGCCTATTGAGACTGTGACAGCTTGCTATTGATATTCAAATAGTGACCTGGAGACAATTCTATCTACTTAGTGATCATAGAATCTATAGGTGATGTTTGTACCTCTTGTGGAAGAAAGTTATGAAAAATTGCTGGAAGTTTAGGTAGTGAACTCTTAGAATTTGGTTGCTGCAGGAAACATTGTAGATGGCTGCCATTTGGATCAGATGAACTACCCGTATTAGAGTTAAACTGCAGAATTTGAAAAAGAAAAGCATCCTCATTCTGAAGTTGTGAGAATGGATCATTTTGAAGCATCATTAATTGAGCCAAAGAATTGGCTTCTTCAGTTTCTTCCCCCACATCTGGCCAAACAGGTTGGGAAAATTTTGGTTGAGGTCTAACAGGTGGATACAAAGCCAATTTTTTTGTGGACTATCCATCAGAAATGGTCATATATCTAGAACGACATCCTATAAAATCATTAGTAGTTGCTAACCATGGTCTACCATGGATAACTGGATACCCTCCTAAAGTTGCCTTAACTAATAATATTGTGAAATCAGCTCGATACTCCCAAGATTGAAGAGTAACAATTACATCTTCCACCATTCCATCAGGTTTAACTATGGAGCTATCTGTAAGCTACAAAACTGTAGGTGTAGACCTAATGTTTGAAATGTTCAAGGAGTCCATAGTATGCTTTGTCATGACATTAATTGTAGCACCTAAGTCAATCAAAACATTTTTTACAATTTGGCCATTTATATGTATCTGCACTACAGGACTTCCAGGGTCAATATACTTTGCGATGACTACATTTCCCAACATTATATCAGCCAATTTTCCTAAGACTTGAATTGTTTGGGGATCCTTTATCTTCAAACGGGCCTCTTTAATAGCTTTTCCAAAAATGAGAACATCTTTAATAGCCTGAAATAAGGGGATTTGAATTTGTACATTCTTGAGCTGATCTAAAATGTCAAAAGTGAGTTATTCCATGGATTGAAATGCAGTACTTTGCAACCTCTGAGGAAAAGGTGGTTTGTCTTGGCATTGCAAAAGGATCCTTAGAAACCGTATCAGGTATAGGCATATGCTTAGTAGGAACAGCAGGTGCAGTAGATTCTTCAAGGGGATAATCTGGTATTTTAGTAATTAGACATGGTTTTGGAGCGGGTAAAGTGGTTCCAGACCTCAAATGGATGTCATTAACGTTTAAGTCATAAGCTTTATATTGGTTGGCTTTGGCAAGATACGTAGGCTACTTTGGCTATTGCTGTTGCTTATTATTGGAATTTGGAAACGGCTGGGTAGGCATAAGCATTTGTTTTAGTGGGCCAATATTTGTAGCAGTTGATGTAGGAGGTGGCATGAGGGCCTATGGTTGTGGCTGTCGAAGCTGCAGGAATCCAGGGGACTGGTTTTTCCATTGTTGAGGACCTCTCCATTGAGTATTCTGCTGCCAATTACCTAAAGGTAGGGTCCATTGTCCTTGTGGTTGTTGCCAACCTCCTTGAGGAGATTTCTATTGCAGGGTCTGATAATTAGGCAAACTTTTTTGAGGTGGATTCTAGGGCGGTGGTGGTCCATATATAGGTTGCCATTGGTTATTATAGCTAGAATAAGGATTACCAAAAGTTAAAGGATCTTGAGGCATACCTTATCTTTGTGCCCATGGTCTCCTTTGTGCAACAAAGAACACTTGATCATCATCACCTTCTATTGGCTTGAAGTTAGTAGGTAGTTGCTTAGCTTCCAAATTAGCCACCATCTTGCATCTACAGTCATGCTTCTTCTATCTTTAGTATGGAAAGAACTTGGCCAAAACTGCCTCAGCTTCCTCATGTTTCTTCTGAGCTTGCATAGTGTCTAGTTGTGTAGCCATATTATTAATGATGTTCTGCTTGAAGTCAGATGTTCTGCTTGAAGTCAGACAGCAAATTTGTTATCTCCATCTGAGAAACTCCACCAGAAGAAGTCTTCCCCACTGTAGCATAGTGACCTCGACCTTTCTTAACTATTGCTCGAAAGTAGTTAAGACATATTTTCTTTATATCATCTCAAGGCAGTTGAGTTATATCACCTCCTCCCATTAGGTCTAGGGCATCTATACAGGAATCACTAATTCCCCTTAGAAAGAGTAGTTTCTGAGAGTCTTCATTGAGAGTATGGTTTGAGTTCCTTTTTAGTGAAAACGAGAACCTTGAAATATAATCTTCTAGACTTTCATCTTCCTTCTGCTGAATTTGGAATATGTCATTACCTTTACTGGCACTCTTACAATATTCCTTATACTTCTCAAGGAATTTCATTTGCATGGCTGCCCAACTATCAACAACACCTCTTCCGAGACTCATGAACCATCTGAGAGCTCCCTCCTTCAAGGTGGAAGGAAATAACTTCAGTTTATGAGCATCTGAGTTGTAGTCATAACTGCAACAAAGGACATCAAACTCAAATAGAAAAGTTTCTGGGTCCTCTGTAACTAGGCCATAAAACTTGGGAAGTAATGAAGAGGGAATATTTTTAAGATTGTCAGTATCTCGCTGGGGAACAATGGGAAACTCAAACGCTGGAGGTGGATTTGGTGGATTATTTGCCATGTTTGGTTGCTCAAATAACAGAGCGAATGGATTTTCCTCAGGTTCTTCATCAGCTAGGTTAAATGGTAGTTCAACAAACAGGTTTTTCAGGGAGGAACCTTCCCAGTGCATCTCTTCTTCTTCTATGCATGCAATACGATGAATGGTGGTTTGAAAGATTTTGAAAATTTTGATGAACAAACTAAACTAATACTAAAAATGACTTCTAACAAATCATTAGCTTGACGCCATCCTTGGCAATGGCGCCAAAAATGGTCACGCCCACAAAAGGATATGAAAATCACAGTAAAACCTTTCCTAGGAACTCGGCATTCCAATAGGTGACTAATATCTCTTTATGGATGTTCATTTACTTGTCAAACCAAGGGACATATACTTTAAATGGCATAGCACAATATATGCACTAAGAACTAGTTTCAGTCAAAACTTAACAGAAATAAATACTAGAAAGGAACTCTATCTACGCTATAGGAAGGTAATGCAAATTTCTTTAATTCTACTATGATTTGATTAAAATAGAAACTGTAACAGCTATGACTGAAACACAAACTGTGTACTAGCCTTATGCTACAGGAACAGGCACAAGGATGGACTCCCTATGCTGCAGGAGCAATACAAGACTAAGTTTGTATGAAAACTTCAAAGATGAAAGCTAACTGATGATCAACAGAAAATAAAATCTAACTAACTAGCTACAAATACTTAGTAAGTGGGCCCCGTAGCAAGCATCTACTAATTACGCAGGTGCTGAACTCAGAACTTCATCAAACTTTATTCATAAAAATAGAATGGTATACATTGCTTTGTTGATATGGAAACTAACAACAAACTCTGTCTCTTGTCAAACATATTCTTCTTTTTATTATCATACTGACTCTTACATGGTATCTATTATATTTCTATCACTATGCTTCTATCTTACTCTAACTATCATCTCCTTCCTCACTCGCGTAGGAGGAGTACTTTATTTAAAATTAGGAGAGCAACTAACTAACTAACCCTATCAATGAAAGACGTGGAAGTAAAGTGTATCCTAGAATCAAGGAACAAACTTCATAAATGAATTTATGCGTTCAACCCGATTCAAAGAGAATCTAGCGCTCCACTCTTTCTAGATTGACTGTCATTAAAAATCTTTCCCAATGGTTTCGGTCAAAGAGTCTTCACTAGAGCTTCCTCGAAGGCCGAGATCGGTTGTGCTTGACTTAATCATACTTCTTCAACAACCTGCGAAACAAAAGGTAACAGATGCGAAAGGAAAGGTGCATGGCATACACAATATTCATTCATTAATCACACATTTAAATCTATTTCATCATTCAAAAACTATATGCGATATACCAGTCATTTAGGGAGTCAATGGGGTAATAAATGTAGTCAAGATAACACAATAAGCTACAAGAATATGAAAGTGTTTTGCTACAGGTTATCCCCATAAAAGGTTTCAAAAGAGTTTTAAACAACCACGAATAACAAAAGTAAAGGCATTAAAAGTTCATCATAATATCCAAACTATGAGCACATTTTGGGCTCATCACCTGCCACCAAAATTCCTAGTGTGACACGGTACTACCCCACATCCCCTTTGGGATTTTGATTACATATTTTCCTTGTCTCTAACCACTAAATCCTTGAGTCCAATCCAAAAAATTTCCTTGGAATCAATGATAAGCCCATCCACTTGACATACACCAGTGTTCACTAGACAATTTGTAGCCTTATTAGCTTCTCTAAATGCATGCCCAATATTGTAATTATCTAATTTTCTAAGAAGTAACTTAATCTAGGCAACCCAACAATCAATCTGCCAACTTGGGGACTAGCCATTGATTATAGTTTGGATGAAAACCATTGAATCACCCTCAATCTCTATTGATAGGATCTCCTTACTAATACAAATATATAAGCCCAACATAAGTTCCTCAAGCTCCGCTACATTGTTAGTACACACCCATAATTTCTTTGAGGCTGCCCAAACGGAAAGCCCTGCTTGGTCTCTAATGATACATCTGGCTCCCACAACGTTGGGGTTCCCCTTAGCCTTCCCATCGAAGTTCAATTTCCAAGGGAGATCCATTGGCCTCCTCTAATGTATAGTCTTTTTTTCAACCTTGACAACCATAGGTAGACACACCTTCAGCCTTTTCAGTTTATTCCATTCTTTTTTAATATCTTCATCCCATTTCATGAATCTCAAATTAGCACTCAGCCTTGTCCTATTATTAGCCACCTCGATAATTTCCTCCTTCAACCTCTTTATTAGTCTATTATTAACAAGTATTTCACCTCTAAAAATTATCCTATTCCTTTCTTTCCATATATGCCAAATCACCAACAAATGTGCCAATAACCAAAGACTCTACCAATACCCATTCTTATTGCCAATTTTCCATGCATTTAGGAAATCTTGCAATTTCTCCTATCTCGAGCCATGAACTTGAAACAACTTTTGGAGCCATTCCCAACATTCCATTGTAGTAGGGCGTGATAGAAATAGGTGATCGACCTCATCTTTAGCTTGTTCACACATCACACATTGAGTTGGGCCTACAACTCCCAATATTTTTAATCTATCCTTTGTTAAGCACCTCTTATGAAAAACCACCCAGAGAAATGCACCAACCTTGGGGAGCACAACATGGTTCCAACATAATTTAACCATCCAGTCTCTTATTGCTCCAATTTCTACCTATATTTGATATCCCAGCTTGGCAGTGTTCACCATATTTTTCCCCACACCATACAATATTGTCCTCTTCTTTGGACACACACAACCCGATTGTTTAATTCTTCTGAAAGTGCCTCCAATGTCTTTTGTTCAAATTATAGATGCATCAGATTTTTCCACTTCACCCTCTTGCTACCACCAGTTTCTTCTGAGTTAATATACTTAGCAACTTCAATTCCCCATTCATCCTCAAGTCATCCAACTTCTAGATCTAATTTGAATTGCTTTGCAAAACTCATTTATTTGTTCCAAGAATCGAACCAGAACGTAGCCTTTTTTCCATTGCCAAGTCTCCATGTAATATGACTTGTGATCAGTGGGTGACATTTTTTTATAAATCTCCGAAAGGTCAAGCCACCCATGAGATTGTCAATTGTTAAAATCCTAGAGGGGGAGTCATTGTCTAAATATTTCTTCTGGGCTATGCGGAACCACAACTTCTCCAATTGTCTATCCATTTTCTATATCATCTTTGCTCCTAGTGTAGTATTTTGCCTTCCAATCCACCTTAATTTGGTATCACCTTCAATTTTAGGCTTGCAAGCAGCATCCCAACCAATCAATGGAATTTTCCTCTCTTATTTTGACCCTTCCCATAGAAATCTCTTTAGAATCTTCTCTATACCATCTTCTATAGTTTTTGGAGCTTCATACAAGGCTAGTGTAAATATTGGTATAGCTGAGAGAACTTCCTTGGTCATAGTGATCTTGCTAGCCAAAGTCAACCATTTATTTCTCCAAGACATCACCTTGATTCTGCACTTATTCATCACCTCTTCCCAGTTCTTAGATCTATAGGCCCTCTCAAAAATTTGAACCCCAAGGAATCTGGTAGGAATCTTATCAATTTGAAACCCCAAAAATGTAGAAATGGCTTTTTGAACATTAGCCCTTGTGTTGAAGAAATAGATTCTTGATTTCTCCTTATTCATTTTTTTCCCTGACTGATGTTCATACTCTAGCAAAGTCACTTTGATGATCTAGCCTCCCTCATGCTTGCCTCACCAAACAAAGTAGTGTCATCAGTGAATTGAGTGTGAATAATTTGTTCCACATTTGGAATTGCAGTGATTCCAATCCACTCAAAATTATGTCTTCACCATTTGATTGTGCAACTTAAAACCTTTTCCATGATAACAAATAGAGATGGGGATAAAGGATCCCCTTGGCACAGACCATTGGTAACCACAAAGAATCCATGCATAGAACCATTAATTAGGATAGAGAATCTAAATGAAGATATACAATGTGTGATTAATAAGCACCATTGGTTGCTAAAGCCCATACGATCCATAAATTTTAGCAGAAAGTCCCATGAGAATTTTTCATACGCCTTGCAAACATCCAACTTAATAAACATTCTAGTCGTATGGTTTACCTTTAGCGAATGTACCACTTCACTGATGAGAAGAATATTGTTTGTGATTTCCCTCCCCAGAACGAAGCCATTCTTCTCAGGAGCAATGATCTTGCAGAGTATCTTCTTGAGTCTATTTACCATTACTTTTGCAATTACTTTGTACACTGTATTACAAAGAGAAATTGGCCTATAATCTTTGAACATCCAACATTTTTTCCTCCTAGGAATGAGTGCTAAAACTAAATTATTGAGATCCTTGATTAATCTCTTAGTCCTTCTGAAGTCCTCCATGACTAACCACAAATCCCTCCCAAGAAAGCCCCAACATTTTTGGAACAACCTAGCTGGGAATTCATCTGGCCGGAGAGCCTTATCGAGATGCATCTAAAAAAGGGTCGTCCTAACTTCATCCATCGAGACATGCTATTTAAGCATGGAATTTTCCTCACTTCCCACCCTTCTTTCAATTGTGTCTAAAATACCCCCTTCACCACAATCACCTGCATGCTCGCCTAAATTTTTTTTGAAGAAAGCGATCACCTCAAAGCCCACATCTGAATTGCCTTGCTTCAAGGTGCCATCCTAGGATTGAATCAATTAAATTTTGTTTTCCACTCTTCGGACAAAAATGGATGCATGGAATTTTTTTGAATTTGAATCACCATTGGTAAGCCGAACTTCTCTTGATTTGTCGCTCCAAAAAATTTCTTCCCTCTTGAGAAATTTGGCAAGTTCAAACTTTAGATCCTTCTCTCACAAGAATTCCTCATTTCTCATTCCATCTCTTATCACCTTCTCATTTAGCTCTTGCAATTCACCTTCAACTCTTTCCTATTCAAAGAATATATTCATGAATTTATCCATGTTCCATTCTTTAAGTCTTTGTTTTAGATACTACAATATTTTTGAGAATTTGAAACTACTCGAGCCCCCAACTCAAAGCTCCTTCCACCATATTTCTAACAATCTCAAAATCCCACCATCACACAACCACATATTCATGATCCTAAATGATGAATTTGATATCTATGATCCTCTACTAAGATTAAGTTTGACAGGAAAATGATATAATATGGAGATTGGCAGGATGTGGGCTTCAATGTTGGAGAAAATATTACGCCACCCAGGAGAGATCAAGAATTTTTCTAGCCTTTCTGATATTTTCATAAAATCTTTGCATTTGTTGGTCCATGTGAAAACTCCATTCAAGGTTTGACAATCATCCAATCCTGGGCTTGCAATGAACCTTCTAAAATCTATCATGATTTGGGATACTAACCTTATCCCTCCTCTTTTTTCAGACATATCTAGGATAGCATTGAAATCACCTCCAATGATGAGGCTTGAATTCACATGACACTTAATGATGTCTAGAACCTTTGACCAAATCTTAGCTTTCTCCTTCGTTCCAATAGGGCCATAGATGTTAATGATTGTGAATGTAAGATTTAGACTCATACTAAAAATTTCCTCTGCTAACCAGTTCCTTTGTGAACACAAAACTTTCACCGAAACTTTAGATTCCTTCCATATCATCCCAATACCCCTAGATGCTCCAACCGATTCTTGAAAGTGGTCATTCCATAATCTAATATATTTCAAAAAAGTGCTTTCCTTTGTTTGTGATAACTTGGTCTCTTACAAAATAATTTTATCGCTTGAACATGACTGAAGATGACGCCTAACCAGCCATCATTTTTCAAGGACCTTTAGACCCATAACATTCCATGTAGTCAACTTCATTGCTTCCCAAGGGAGGCCAACCCTCCCTTGGTACTTAAAAATTCCTTAATGCTAGGATAGTTTCTAACGACTGCCTCCTCTTCCCTCAATTACTTAAATGATTTTCTTCCTCTGGTTTTCCCTTGTTTTCTAAATTTACCCATACCCAAATGCAAAATCTCAGTTTGAGTTATTCTTCTTTCATCTATAATGTCTAGCTCATCCTCAAGTTCTAGCTCTATGTCTAAATCTGAAGTAGGAGCCGGATTTTCCATCTTGGCTTTATCCTGATTACCCGTAATGACTTCTTTTTCAGGAAGCCGGTCTATCGTGAACTCCCTAGTTTCACCTTGTTCCACACTCTACCCCACAAATTCCTTTTTCTTTGAAGCCTTTGAACCCAAGGCAGACACACTTGTTACATATGGAACAATTTTCATTTCATTGGCCTCTCTTTTCCTTTCCTTCTCCACTTTCTTGTACTCCTTCTTCCCTTGCACATTTTTGCATGTCATTTCATTACAAATCTGTGAGCCACATTTGAGGAAGAACCATTTTTCCTCTTCCACCTTGACTTCCTGATTCTAGATTTCTCCTTCTACCTGTAACTTAATTGACTGAGATATAGTGTTGATTGCGGCTATCTTCAGCCTCACATATTTGTATATGTCTCCATCTATAATCTCCATATCAATGTCTAGCAGAGTCCCCAATGACTGTCCAATTTTTTCCAAGAATTCTCCATTCCAATACTCAAATGGGAGATTGTATAGGTGAATATAAATTGGTTGGTCATATGTCTTTAACCTAGTGGGATCAATTTTTTTCCCTAGGGTTGCATTATAGCGAGAAATTGTCCATGTGCCACACTCTTCCTTTCATGAATCTTTTCATTATTTCTTTGTCTGCAAATACCACCATGAAAAAATTATTTGGTAGAAATTTGAGTAATACCTCCATCTATCACTTCACCTTTATCCATTCCCTGATCGTTTCCCTGCTAGGATTTCCCTTGATGAAACAACATATTAGAGTGAAACCCCTCAAAAAAATTGTATCATTTTTTATTTGTTGTGACACATCAATCACTGAAATTTCCTTCTCCTATGTCTCTTTAGGGTTTCATCCATGTTTAGACTTTGAGTTCGGCTTCCCCTCATAGGTGCTTCTACTGTCATTAGGGAATCTTTCCTTTTTCCTCAAAAATGGAGCTCTCTAAATCCTAGAGAGAGGAAGCCATGGCAGTGAATCCTTCCAAACACCATCATCATGCCAGTCATCCCTTGATTCCTCTAAAGGAGTGTCATGTCGCATGTGAGAAAGACCATGAACCACCTATTCCTCTATTGGTTACTGCTGAAAGTACATATGGTAGCAATCAACCCATCTTCCCTTGGAGAACACGCATTGCAAGGTGTGGTTGCCAGCCAGCAGCAATGACACTTCGAGATTTTCACGAATCACCTCATCCACCCAGTTTTCCCTAGCCTCACCCTTCAAACCTGGCACCTCCTCACCCCCCAGCATCCTATTTTTTTCACTCCCTATTTCCAGTGTATGACATACTATAATTATATAATTATTTTAATTATTTAATTATTATTTTTAGGTAAGCCCTACCTGTTAGATGGGGGGTAGGTCCCAAAATTTAGTTTAATTTAATTACTATTCTTAGTTAGATTAATGGCCTTTTCTAGACTTATTTTCCCTAAAACCATCAATCCCTTCATTTTTGTTTTGATTTACCCTATCAACATTTTACTTTCCTTGTGTTTAGGTAAGCCCATTTGTCTTCACTTTTCTTCTATATTTCAATAAATTTTATTTAATTAATTATTTTCCACCTTTCCCTCGACTATTAAATAATTATTTTAATTATTTAATATTTTATCATTTTCCTCCACTTTTAATTAAATTGTCATTTTAATTAAAATTCAACCTTTTTTGTTTCTTCTATAATTAAATAATCACTTTTATTTAATTATTGACTTTTCCTCTTAAGTTAAATAATTTTATAATTATTTAATTTTCTCCAACAACCTTTTTTTTTGTGCCAACCTCTTTATCCATGTCATTCTTATCTCACCCTTGATTGAATTATCTCATAACTCAATCTCAACCATCCATCCTTAACTAAGTCTTATCCTTGACCTTTTTTGACCCTAACCCTATTTCATACTACATCTTTCAATCTTGACAATTTATTATCATGTCATGTTGGCTTTTAATCCTAGCCCTTCATTCCAAATTTGGTTTTCTATAAAATATGCCTACCATTGTCATTTTGATAGAAAAATCTTGTATTTTAATGTCATGATGCTAGAATCATGAGCAACTGCATTCAAATATTCAAAAATTCAACATACTACATTCAAAGGTTTGTATTGCAATTTTTTTGATTTAAATTATGTTTTATGCATATTTCTATTACTTCCATTTAGTATGCATACATTTTGGTGATCCTGACATGAACCCCCTAACTAATTTTTGGCTCAAGGTTTTGAGAAATTTTGAGGAATTTTGGAATTTAAATTACTTCAATTGATCATGAATTTTGGTGTTGGAATTACTTCACTTGATCTTGCTTGCTTTTTTGCACGTTTTGTTAGCTTTTTATTGTAGGTTTTGCATCATTTTTGGACAAAACCCTAGTTTCAAATATTTCACCATAATTTTCAAATGGCCACGAATTTTTCTATGGGATTTTAGTTGAATTTTATGGATCATCTAAGGAGACTACAGAAGAAAAATTAAGGTCATATCATTTTTATTGGCAATTTATGGTGGTTTTAGGGTTTTTCATAAATTTGTATTTTTTGAAGCAAATTAGAGAATATTTTAGAATTATTTATATTTTTGAAAAGGTATTGCAATTTTTATGGGTTTTTGTTATTTTCATATTTATTTTTAAGCTAAAAATAATTATGAAAATAAAATTATATTTTCTTCATAAATTTGCATTTTTTAGAGAAAATTAAAGAATTTTTCAAAAAAACTTATATTTTCATAAATCTCTTGAAATTTTAGTGGCATTCTATTTTTTGCAGATTTATAGTTGAGCTAAAAATAATTATGAAAAAAATAAAATCTTTGTTAATTAGGGTTTTTCATAAATTAGAATTTTTGGGTGTAAATCAATGATTTTTTTAGATTTCTTTACATTTTTGGAAAGCTCTTGAAATTTCAGTAAGGGCCTATTCTCCATGTTTTTATTTTTGATGCCAGAAACATTTCAAAAAATCATATTTACCTTGCATAGGTAAGAATTAAAAAAAGAGAGTAGAATTATAGCCTACTAATGAGCATATTTGTCATATTCATCTATTTTGTTGCATCATTAATTATTTTCTAATTTTCTTGTAGGATTTTTTATTTTTCATTATCAAAACTGATTTATTTTTATTTCTTTTAAGCTAACCCTCTAATATTAGTGATCAATTATCTTGTTAGGGTTTTGGATTTTTTTTTTTGTTTTCTTAATATGCAAAAAAATAAACTACTCAAAAGGAAAATTAGATCAAGTGGACAAAAATTTGGAGCTAAAGAAAATATAGGTGCACACTTTTCAACTCATATCTTTATCTTAGTCTTTTTTTTTTATTCAAGGGGTAAACGCTTTTGACCAGAGCTATGAACTGGGATACAACCATTCAACAATACCACCCCAACGGGGTTTGAACTTTGGTGGCAAGAACAACAATGCCACCTTTAAACCAATACACCATGCCAATACTGGCTTATCTTTATCTTAGTCTTGTTTGCAACATCACATTTCAATTTGGGCTTAAAAGGAACAAGTGTTTGCATTGTTTGGTGATCTTGTTTGTGTTTGGAGGTGTGTATGCTCTTCCCTCACATTTCCATATGATCTTAGGAATCAAAAGCACTCTTCCAAACTCTCATTTTCACATCACACTTTTCAATTTCTAAGGTTAATGAACATTACTTGTGTGATCAATTACATGTGTATGCTCTCTCCTCGCATTATCATATAATCTTGGAGATCAAAACCATTATTTGCATCACTTTTGTATAACTTTCTTAGGGGGTCTACCTAGAGACGTGATCACTCTAGGGGATGGCCTCAACTCTAGCATTCCATCAGGGTATAAATAGAAAGGGGTGAATCTAAAGACATGCCTCTTGGAAGTAGAATCTTGTCAATTTTGGCTAAGCCCTAAATAACTTTATACCTTTTGGAAGTGAAGGTGGAGTGTTGGTTACCCTCTCATCCTAGCTGTTTGGCATTATTCTACTTTCAAATTCATGGAATTGGGCCTCATGTATCTTCAAGGTATATAGAGGACATCCCTAGATCCTTGTGCATCCTAGTTTAAGACCATTGGCCAATCTACCCACTTGAATAATTGTTAGGATTGTACTTGTGCTTGGAAGTGTCTTTTTATCATAATCATTTGCATTACATCTTGCATCAATTTTTTTTTTTTGCGGGTGTGAATGTGTATTTTATATTTAAATCTTAATCAAGCAAGAAAAAAACCAAAAATAAAAAAACCCAAAAACATTAGAAACATTTCAAAAAAAAACAAATCTAGGTGTCCTCCAAGTAAAAATTATCATCCTCATTCTCCATCCTAATCATCCTATCCTAGACATCCAATTCAACCCAATCATCCAATCCTAGTCATCATAACCATCCATCATCTCATCCAAATCACCTCACCCTAACTAATTCATCATTTCCATCCTAATCATTCCTTTTCATCCTAATCATCTCATTCTATCATAATAATCCCTCATCACATTAATTCCTCTTAATCATTTTAATTACCTCCATAATCATTATAACCTTTCACATTCATCCTAATTATATTAGAATTTGGGAAGAGACAACAAAAGATAATTAATTTTATGTAAAAAATAACAATTCTTCTTCATTTTTATTCAATACATTTACATATATAGAGGATGTACATATCCTATATTATGGGAGACTACCTATAACAACTTGCTAAATATATTAGTTGTTTCCACAACTCATAATACACACAAACAAATAATCATGACAAAATAACAAATAATCTATGAGAATGACATGTGATATTCCCAACACTCATAACCAACCTACTAAACTATTATATTATGCATCCTATAATGCAATATTTCCAAACACCTATGTGAATACTAATTCCCAACACACCCCCTTAGTGTGAACATGGGGTGAATGTACATCACAATACTTAATGACCGCACACACTAGCTTACCAAACAATATAAGATAAGAGTAGGGACATGCACATCTACTCATGTGAAGCAATAGTAGAACTAGCCTCACTATGCTTATTACTTCCATCCAAGGATAGAGACAAACACATCTACCCAAGGTAATACATCAAGTTCAGATAGGGAGAAACACATCTATCCAACATCAAATTCATGAACAAGGATAAACACATTTGCTCACAAAAATTATGATTGGGGAAACACACATCCAATCATAATTACCAACTCATGTGACTAGGGAAAAACACTTCAAATCACTTTACTACCTTGTGAATGGGGAAAAACACATCCATTCACATACAACCAAGAAATGTGATTGGGCATATACACATCCAACCACAATATAAAAGCTTGAACACCAAGCCCTCATTGTTGCGTATGTAGCCACCACTATAGATCATTTCCACTATGATCACAAATGATATGAGACGGTTTTTGTTACCACCTGGAAACTAATCTTTGCTTTAGTCATTTTCACGCAAGTTGTTTTGTCACTAAAAAAAATTGGCAACCCTGTTGCTAATGAATCACAAGATGTTGTTGAATGTCCTCCAACCTTCGGTACCTCCAACCTCTAGTTAGCTCTCAAAAACATAGGAAAAGTATCTCAAGAGGTTGCCAATCTCTTGATACATTTCAAGGTAACAGACAAGGCCAAATGATTTAAACCTTCTACTCTTCAGGTGCTGCCAGACCTAGGCAGGTGTACCTACAACAATGAAGCATACTTGACCAATGTTTATTTCCTAAAGAAATTTACCCACACAGGAAATAGGAGTGGATAAATGAGTTTTAATTTGATATAAATTGTATAAGAAATATCAAGGAAAAAATATAATGTGTTCATATGATAAAATGAATGAAATTAAATAGTAGAATGGTAGAGACTAGTGCCTTATTGGGTGCACAGAGTCAAATGAAAATCTGAAATGAATAACTTCTTTCTGGAAAAAACTCAAATTATTTGGCATATAGGTTTAACTTTATAACTAGTATAAACATGCAGGAATGTGACTATTGAGTTCTTCTTAATGATCCAAATGAGATTACCTAATTACTATGATTGATTTAAAGGATTTAATCTTTCCTTGAAAGACCCAATTAATCCAACCATACAAATACAAGAAGTATGCACTAATAAATAGAGAGATATCCTTTATATATCAGTTTAAACAATTAGAAAACATCAACCTTAGAGACAAATTCAGCAATAATTTTAATTAACACAACAAACAATTAAAATCAGAAAAATGCCACCAAATCAAATGAATTCAATTTTAATCTCCATTATTTTTACATGCATCATAGTCAAAAATATAAACATTCTGATCTACTATATTTTTCTTTGCCTCGTTCTTTGTCAAAAAATGAGTACTTATACATCAGTCATATGAAAATTCACGTCCATTCATATTCAAATCTTAGGCAGTCCTTTCA
Organism: Sequoia sempervirens; assembly: GCA_007258455.2. NCBI lineage: Eukaryota > Viridiplantae > Streptophyta > Pinopsida > Cupressales > Cupressaceae > Sequoia > Sequoia sempervirens. Next base: position 10,855,558 of record VDFB02000017.1, read on the forward strand.
TTTGAGCTTTTACTAAAATCCAATAGATATCCGCTATGACGTCCTGTAGTTCCGCCGATGTTCAATGTTACTCGGACCACCACAGATCACATATCGCTTTGGTGTCCCATAGTCTCATCAATTTTTCAAGTCTCCCCGATAGCCTATCAGTACCTTCACTTCTATTACCAAGTTATCTTGTAGTCCTGCCGATGTTCTGAGTCTCTCTGACTCTCACAAATTTTATATCACTTTGATATCATGTAGTTTTAGATAGATGTATTGAGTCTCACCGATAACTATCCCTTCAATCATGAGTGTATTGCTATGGAATTGAAGGTCGAGAAGATTTTCCTCTACTTACATTGTGTTGTGCCGAGATTTATCCTTTGTCAACTCTGATCGCTAAGACACAGTGGTTTTCCTACTGATGGAACTTCATTCAGAATGAGCTTCCTAGCTCTCTCTGACAAATCATGTCTCACCGATAATCAAACATATTGTTTTGACTCTGGTGCTCGGCGGAGCTCTAAGACTTCATATCGATGACAATGATAGAATTTATCATTGCTTTGTTGGCAAGACCAAATGAACACTGCAAGATGTTACTCTGATGTCTTGTGTCTCAGTGACATAGCTCTTTGCATTTCATTAGTAAGACACATATATGCTCGCTATGACTCATACCAATGAAAATTTTATCACTGATGTTTCTCTATGTCTTCGATCGGTGAGACAGAAATAGGCTCGATATGACTCACCTCAATGCATATTGTCTTGCCAATAAGATCTTTCCTTTGCTGAGACTTTGAATTGTGTCTTCCCGATGTGTATCTTCAACTAAAATCTCATCAGTATAACATTCTTGATCTCTTGCTGATAGACTGCAAAAGACACACATTAGTATAAAATGCTTCTTGGATTGGTGAGACCTGTATCATCTCTTGTCGATATGATTTAAACATTGAAATGCTCAAGGCCAGGTGAATTCTTTTGGACCAAATGACAGAATATGGGAAAAAATGATATGCAAAGTGGATTCTTATGCTTATGGTATGGACATCTTTGGAAACTCGTGAATATAAACAACTATAAAATTTTCAAAATTTTATAGTTCTAACAGTGGCTCCGTCTCGGGATGAATTATTGTGAGATCATTGCAAGGATCAATATTTTTGGGTGAGCAAACCAAACTTTCAAGGTGATGGACCAATGAGCAGGATAGAATGAATGGAAATGGAGATGAACATGACCCTATACTACTGTACATGGAAAGATTTATTTTAAAAAGAAGGAATTTTAGGATTGTCCATGTACTGGAAATTCCTGTTTGTTTTATTTCCTAAACTACTATGCATGGAAAATAATTTTTTAAGAGGATTGTCAAGAGTTTTCCATGCACTCGCAATCCTTAATCCTCTGTATTCCCTTTTTTAATAGAAAAAATGCTTCATAAATTTCCCATGTACAGGCAACTACTATTCTTCACCAGTCATATTTTGCAAATAATATGAATCTTCACCTTTCTTTCCAACAAAAATTAAGGGTCCTAGCCACAAAGCTTCAAATTTTTCATTTTTTCCCTTCTCCTGACATCTTGCATTCCACATTAACACTAGATCATTTTCTTTGAATTTTCTATCTTTTGCTCTTCTATAAAATAAATACTTCATTTGTGCCTACAACTTCACATTTTGGTTTTGAGCTACTCTTCTTATCTCATCAAGCTCTACAAGTTGTCCCATTCTATCCTCCATTGGTTCGGGAATGTCTATATCTTCCTGAAGGATAAATTTGTAAACTAGTAAAAAAAATTTGTAAAGGAATCCTAGCTTATGTTCCATAGACCAATTCAAATGGGGATTTTCCAATTTCCTTTTTCATAGTTATCATATCAGCCCACATAGCCAACCTCAATTTTGAATCCCAAGCCTTCTTATTTCCACCTAGCATCCTCCTTATGATTTTTAGAATACTTTTGTTGCTAGATTCTGCCTGACCATTGGCTTGCGAATGGTAAGGAGTTGCATAAGAAAAAGTGATACCATATGTACTGCAAAAATATTTAAACTCATTAGGACTGAAACACATCCCATTATCTATAATCAATCTTAATGGTGTACCAAATCTAGTAATAATGTTATCCATTAAAAAGTTGATCACAACTTTACTTGTCGCTTGCTTGGTTGGGATTGCCTCTACCCATTTAGTGAAGTAATCAATAGCTACCAGTATCCACTTATGTCCTCCACTTGATTTCTCTTGTATCTCCCTAATAAAATCAATTCCCCACTGATGAAAAGGGGCTTCAACCTGCAAAGGTTTAAGTGGTAAATCTCCCTGATATTTCATTTTCCCTAAGAACTTCTAACATGCTTCACATCTTCTTACATATGCAAAAGAATCATTAAAGACTTTTGGCTAGTAATAACCTGCCCTGAGAAACTTGTGTGTAGTTTTATTTATAGAATAATGGCCTCCACAAACCCCTTCTAGCATTTCTCTTATAACGTGCTTGGCCTGTGACTCATCTAGACATAGCAACAACATCTCGTCCCTATTTTTCCAAAACAAATCACCTTCCATGAACACATATTTGGATGCTTGCAACTTCAATATTCTTCTCTGATTATCACTTAATCCTTCAAGGAACTTCATGTATTTAAGGTAATACATGATATCTATATACCAAGGAGTATGCTTAATACTTGCAATTGCATTTACTTCATCTTCTACATTATAGATTTGATTTGCTTCAATATTTGTTTCTGCCATTAGCTTGGCCAAACCCTAACCTCTCACTAATTTAGTGATTTGTATTTCCATATTGAATTCCTTAATCTTGTTAATCCATTTGCATCTCTTCCTAGTTACCTCTAACTATGTCAAAATATCTTTAACAGCTACATGAGGGACATAAGCAATCACCTTAGCTCAAACAAGATACGGTCTAAAAGCTTTTATGGCTTTCACCAATGCAAACACTTGTTTCTCCATTATATCATATTTCAATTTTGACCCCTGCAATGACTTACTAAAAAAAGACATAGGCTTCTCATGACCTTCGTCATTCTTCTGTAACATGACAACAGCTATAGTATGCAATGAAGCAAATGAAAATATTTGAAAGGGTTCTGAAAAATTTGGAGATTTAAGGAGAAGGGCTTCTTTGATGGAATTTTTAATAGATATAAAAGCTTCCAATTCTTTTGTAGTCCATTCTATCATTTGTCCCTTAACATCTTTGATATGGGCTTAATAATTTCAGCAAAATTGGACACAAATCTCCTAACAAAATTGATCTATCCAAAAAATGATTGGATGGCCTTGATAGTTTTAGGAATAGGAACTTTATCTATGGCCTCAACCATCTTAGGATCTATTCTAATTCCATCCTTTGACACAATATGTCCTAAAAATTTTCCCTTTGTGACTACAAAATGGCATTTTTTAGGGTTTAGACTAATACCTTATTCTAGAGCTTTAATAAATATCTTTTCTAGATGTTCTACATGATCTTCAGCCCTTTTTGAATAAGTAGTAAGTTCATCTTGATATACCACCATGATAGCATTAATCAAATCTACAAATGCTACATCCATAGCTCTTTGAAAGGTTGCACCTTCATTTGTTAGAATGAATGGCATTCTCACATAAACATACGTTCCCCATGGAGTTGTAAAAGTTGTCTTGTACTACTCAGATTCTCTGACTTTGACCTAGTTGTAACCAGAGAACCCATCCATCATAGATAACAACTCACACCATATTACTTTATGTAGTACAACCTCCATATTAGGTAGAGGATAATTATCTTTGAGAGATGCCACATTTAGATTTCTGAAGTCCACACATAATCTGATATCCCCATTCTTCCTAATAGGAACTAGGTTTGAAACCCATGGTTAATGCCTGATTGGTTTGATAATACCCCCATCTCTGAGCTTTATCAATTTGTCCTACATTTTTTGTTCCAATGTTGGGTTAATAGGTCTTTGCCTCTGCCTAAATGGCTTTGCATATGGTTTCAATGGGATTTACTGTTGAAAAAAATCTTCCATATATACTTTGAGATCTTCATAAGACCATGCGAACACATGTTTATATTTTCTTAATAATGCAATCAACATTCTTTGAATTTTTGACCTTATTTTCTTTCCAATGTATACCTTTTTTGGTGACAGTTTAGTCCCTAAATTGACCTTTTCAATATCCTCTCTCTTGACTGGTGCCTGTTTCATGAGGGACCACTCATTTCCATCATATACCCTTTCCAATGCTACTAGCCCTTTGGGAAGCTTATTAGTTTTAAGTTGTAAGAACTCTTTCCCAAATAGTGTTTTCTTTCCATCTACTTCTTCAACAAGGGCATTGAAATCAATTTCTTGAGCTTAATATTGATCTATACAGTGGAGAAATTTCAAGAGGTTAGCATCATCATTAAGAACCTTCCAACTATATATATTTTCAAGCATAGTGGGTCTCATTTTGAACTCAATTTGAGACACTCCAACCAATGTGATATCATCTCTTCTCAATGCTGCATTGGCTAAAAGTTATGCCATTATGTTTTTCGACCTCTCAATCCATTCAATGGAGAAAGTGTCAAACAACTCGATTGTGTCCCATACATCATTCCTATATTTCTTTAGCCTCTTGTGTTTTGTTGTATATTTTGATTTAACTTGAGAAACAACTAGCTCAGAATCCCCTAGAATAGCTAGCAACTTGATCTTATGTTTTGCAACCATATTCAAACCTGTTAACAAAGCTTCGTACTCTACTATATTGTTTGTGCATTCAAATGCCAGAAAAAATGAATATGTAAAAGTAACTCCTTCAGGTGAAACAAACACTATTCTTTCTCCATTACCTTCTTGGCTGCAAGCTCCATCAAAGTACATTTTCCACACGCTATCACAATTTTTTGCAACATGCTTATCAATTGGATCAACATTGACTAATTCCAGTTGAGTTGGTTCTATCTTAAAATTCCCAAGACCCACATCACAAAAGAAATTGACTTGATTTTGAGGCATACAATCTACAATTTAGTTCATCCTCAGCTCCCTATACAACTTAACTTCTTGGCCATTCACTGGAATTGTTGCATAAGATAAATCAAATTAGATGTTTCCCCCAACTGTTGTCATCCACTGTCTTGATCAAAGCATCCCAAACTAAGAAGGGGTATCAATTACAGTTATATCTATATTTTATGCCACCTGAGGATAGGTAGCTAGTTTGACTTCAACATCTTTCATAACACCTACTACTGGAAGAGGTCGGCTATCCATTGCATAACACTCCCCTTCATTAGTATCTACCCACATACCAAGTTGTTTCATAACTCTTACTAGCATGATATTGATAGCAAGGCTAGAGTCTATCATGCAATTCCTCAATAGTTTTTTTTATAAGCAGTGTGGTGAAAAATGGTTCAACTTGTGGGGAACTTACCAATACATCATTCAGACACACTTCAGGGACAATCACTTTCTCTTTCTTGTTAACTGTTATAGTGGCCATCTGATTTTCAGAACTTGTACTTTTCTTGTTTTAATTTGATATCAATTGAATTGCACTATCCCTATACTCCTTAATTCTCATCATCTCGAGCAATGGGACAAACATTTTTACCTGAGATAAACCCTGAGAAAAGTCAAATGAAGAACCCTCCGCCTTAATTATTTTCTTTTGCTATGATGCTTCTTCTTTATTTTCTTCCTTTTGGATAGGTTTCTGCTTTTCTTTGTATAAATATTTATCCTCCTCCTTTTGAACAAACTTTTGTTCATTCTTATCATGTTTCTTTTTTTTTCCTCTTCAAAACTCTTGGTGTTATCTCTCTATCTTTCATGAGTGTTCCCTTTGGAGCACCTTCCTTTTCATTCACTTTTGTATTTCTTAACCAATACTTTCTCTTTGCTCGTTCAACTGTAGCAAAGGTTAACCTCTTTATTTCCTCTTCATTGGGTCTCCTTATATCACTTTGAGTAGGCACCTCAACAGAGTATTGTTCTGCATAAGGGTATATGTAGGATCATGATGGGCCAAAAAGTGGCAATCTGATGGTTATGTGGCTGATGACTCTTTTTTTACCCAAAATTGATGAAACAAAAAGGGTTTTTAAAGGAGATTCTCATCTTTCCACTAATATAAATTATGCTATACTTTGAATTAATAATTAATTATTATTTATTCTCTATTCAAATTATGACTAAAGTGTTGATTGATAGACTGATTGAAAAAAATCTATAGATTTCAAATGATATCACATTTTTTGAATCCAAAACATGTGTCACATTCTATGCTTCGCATACTATAGGATTAAAAAAAGAAAATTTGAATTTCATGAAGTTTTAACCAAGTTAAGATGGTCAGACATATGATTTTTTTATATTTTTTAAAGGTTGTAATAAAAAATTCATAATTAATTATTTACTTGGCCAAAAATTACAACAAAATATGCATCACATTGAGACATGAGTCCTATACTTATATCTAAAATATTTTAAAAAAATATTATCATTTTATTGTGGTTAGGGTGGTCATACAGACACCTACTTCTTATTTTTTCCCTAAAATTTAAGTACTATTGCATTGAAATTTCAAATTTTCACGAAATAGATTTTTTTTTTAAACAAACCTAGTAGTTTAGAAACTACATTCAATTTTATACATATTCTTTTCTTACATATTTTTGAAATAATATAGATAACTTATTCAAATTTTTACGTCAAGTTGCCTAACTCTAATTTTTCTATTTTTTTTGCCACTTAAGGGCCTGTTTTTTCCATGATGATCCTACACATACCCATAACTTTCTTTAGAATCAGAAAAAACTTGTTGTTCAGCCATGTGGACATTGCACCTTTGATTTGAAACATCGTACTCACAACCTTCATCTTCTAAAGATGAATATTCCTCCTTAGTAGGGTGAAAGGAATTTGAGGTCAAGTACACTGTGATCCTCTCCACTGTCACCCACTAGCATCCCTTCTTCTTTCATTTCCTGGGCTACAACAAAATGGTCTGGGGAGTGTGGCCCATTACAACCTTCACACCAAATATTACTATTGACCATATACGCCCCCTTCTTCCTTAATGGATCAGGTGTTTCTTTTTTCCTGGGTATATCCATTATAGGTTTTCCATCCTTCCAATTTGTATTGTAGGGAATGTCATGTAACCGAGGCCTCTCATTTCTATATGTGTTCTCTTGTTTGTACTGGTAATTATTGACTCACTGAGGAACCTTAGGATTGTCTCTTTTACTAATCATCCCAGCAACTTTCCTGTTGTTTTCAATGGTCAGTGCTATCTTTTGGGATTCAACTAAATCTCTTGGAAACTTGTTTCTTAGTTCATACCCTATTTTTGGATCAAATGCATTCAAATAAATACTCAATGCTGCAGAGTCTAGAAACTTTGACCCAGGTGGTATCTTATTTTGTAATTTTTTGAATCTTCAGTTAAAATCATAAATTGACTGATTCTATTTTTTTTGAATCCGTACTAGTTCATGTAAAGCAACATCTAGTGCACATGGATTTCCATAATGTTCAAGAAATCGATCCTGAAATTCTTGAATAGAATCAATAGAGGTTGTTGGCAAGCTATTGAACCAATCCCTAGCTTCTTCGGTGAGCAACATCATGAACAACCTCATATGTAAATCTTCATATGATATATACAAGTCTTGGAAAAAAGCATTAAAGTTCCTCAAATGGTCTTCAATAGTAATTGCACTACTCCCTGTAAACTTAGGAACAAGACTTCTCCAACTACTATCCATAGGGTAAGGGTATAATTGAAACCCTATTAAATCAAATTGTCTGATCATTGTTGTGTATTGCTGAGGGGGAGGGTTATGCAAGTGTTGATACTGTTACACTGGATTATTGTATGACATATATTGATGACTATGAGGTGGTTTCCCATTTTGTATGTTGTGATGCAACATATGGTGGATAGTTTGGCTATCTGTATTGATTTCCCATCTGATTATGAGGAACCTTTGGCTGATATGAAGGCCCTGCATAATTGTTTCCTTGCTTATGAGCCAGTTTATATTTTGGAAGATTAGTTGTCTAAGACTTAATTTGAGCTTCCTGCAATTTCAAGTCTTGGATTGCTTTTATCATTTGGTTCTTTTCATGTTTAGCTTTTACTCTTTCTACTTCTTGTTTATGAAACTTGAACTGTGCTTCTACTTCCTCACAAGTTGAGAACTCATAATTTTCTTGAGGAATTACATGATCAATAGGCTTAATTTGATTACCCTCCATTCTTTGATCATATTCTTGTTGACATGTAATCCGTTTAGCTTCGAGTTTAGCATCAAAATCTACCTATTTCTAAGGATTATAAAAATTATTTCTTTGTTCTTCATGGGTACAAGGTTTTGTACTTGAATTATCTCTCCATGTATCGTAACGGTCATATGTCTCATAGTGTGGTCTTGATGATTTGTCTTTGTTCATTATGCACATGTCATCATTTATCTTCTTACGCATATCAACCTTATCATCCTTATGTGTCCACTTACTACTGCCACTAGGACCTCTAACAGGACCTCCTTTATATTGGGATCTTCTACCATTCATGTTGAATTGATGCAATATTCTTGTTAGAGTCACCACTCACTTTGTTAAAAGTGAGAAAAATGAAATTATCTTGATTTTCTCCCCAGTGGAATCACTCCTTCTGAAACTTCTCAAACTATGAATATTTCTTCAATTACTCTATATTATAATCTTCAACCGGATATCCTACAATAACTCCCTAGTAGAGTTGCCAATTTGTTACCTTTCGAAAATGCAGGCAAAATACCTCAAGGGGTTGCCAATGATCTCTTGATATGTTTCAAGGTAATAGACAAGGCCAAATGATTTAGACCTTCTACTCTTCAGGTGTTGCTAGACCTAGGTAGGTGTACCTACAATAATGAAGTAGACTTGACCAATGTTTATTTCCTAAAGCAATTTACCCACACTGGAAAATAGGAGTGGATAAATGAGTTCTAAATTGGTATAAATTATATATTCAATATCAATGAAAAAATCTAATGTGTTCATATGATAAAATGAATGAAATTAAATAGTAGAATGGTAGATACTAGTGCCTTATTGGGTGCACGGAGTCAAATGAAAATCTGAAATGAATAACTTCTTTCTGGAAAAAACTCAAATTGTTAGGAATATAGGTTTAAGTTTATAACTGGTATAAACATCCAGGAATGTGACTACTGAGTTCTTCTTAATGATCCAAACAAGATTCCTTGAAAGACCCAATTAATCCAACCATACAAATACAACAAGTATGCAATAATAAACTAAGAAATATCCTTAATATATCAGTTTAAACAATTAGAAAAGATCAACCTTGCAGACAACTTCAGCAATACTTTTAATTAACACAACAAACAACTAAAACCAGAAAAATGCCACCAAATCAAAAGAATTAAATTGAAATCTTCATTATTTTTTACATGCATCATAGTCAAAAATATAAACATTCTGATCTACTATATTTTTCTCCACCTCATTCTCTGTCAAAAATGAGTGCTTATACACCAGTTATATGAAAATTCGCATCCATTTGTATTCAAATATCGGGTAGTCCTTTCATTCAGGCTTTTACTAACATCCAATAGATATCTGTTATGATGTCCTATAGTTCTGCTGACATTCAGTGTTACTCCGACCACCACAGATCACATATCACTTTGGTGTCCCATAGTCTCATCGATGTTCTGAGTCTCCTCGATAGCCTATCAATACCTTCACTTCCATCACCAAGTTATCTTGTAGTCCTACCGATTTTTTGAGTCTCTCTGACTACCATAGATTTTATATTGCTTTGATATCATGCAATTTCATCAATGTGTTGAGTCTCACCGATAGCTATCCCTTCAATCATGAGTGTATCATTGTGGCATTGAAGGTCAAGAAGATGTTCCTCCGCTTACATTTTGTTCTACTGATATTTATCCTTAGTCAACTCTGATCACCGAGACATAGTGGTTTTCCTACCGATGGAACTTCATTCAACATGAGCTTCCTAGATCTCTCTAACAAAGCCTATCTCGCCAATAATCAAACATATCACTGTGACTCTGGGGTCGGCGGAACTCCAAGACTTCATATTGATGACAACGATGGAATCTATCATTGCTTTGTTAGCAAGAGCAAATGAACACTATAGGATGTTACTGTGATGACTCTTGTCTCGGCGACATATCTCTTTGCATTTCATCGGTAAGACACATATATGCTTGCTGTGAGTCATACCGATGAAAAATTTCTCACCAATGTGTCTGTATTTCTTTGATCAGTGAGACACAAATAGGCTTGATATGACTCACCCTGATGCATATTGTCTTGCCGATAGGACCATTCCTTCACTGAGACTCTAAATTTTTTCTGCCTGATGTGTATCTTCAACTGCAATATCATTAGTATAACATTCTCGATCTCTTGTTGATAGACTACAAAAGACACGCATTAGTATAAAATGCTTCTTGGATCGGCGAGACCTATATCATCTCTTGCTAATATGATTTATACATTGAAATGCTCAAGGCCAGGTGAATTCTTTGGGACCAAATGATAGAATATGGGAAAAAATGATATGGAAAGTGGATTCTTATGCTTATGGTATGGGAATCTTTGGAAACTCATGAATATAAACAACTGTAAAATTTTCAAAATTTTACAGTTCTAACACCTCCAATTAATTTTCTACTTAGAAAGTTTACTTTTGAAGATCATTTTGTCAATTGTGAGGAAACAACATATTCTCCCCCCTTGATGTGAAATTATTACAAGGAGTGTCAGATACCACCGATCATGCATGCCAATTGACACAATTTTTTTTAGATTTTAGATTTATAAAATTTTAACACTTCTACATGTTGACACAACAATAGACTATTAATAATAATCTACTATTGTAAAACTAATAAAACTTGAGTACAATCTAAGATATTTTACCCCTTGCTACCATAATCAAATCAAATGGAATATCCAATCTCCACACTTGGGTGATCAACCTATGCATCAGCATTCTCCTTCTTCTCATCTCAGCAAAGAAACACTAGAGATGCATGAATTCTACTACTTAGAAATCATCGCATGACATCCACAACATTACCTTTAGTCAAAATAGAATAATCATAAAAAATTAATGTATAATATTTCCTTTTGTCCATCATTCATGTGGGTGACATAATCCTTCAGGGTAGTAATTTCATCACCACTTTTTGTGGAGTGGTATCTCAGCAAATCTGTCAATTCCATGTACTTTTATTTGTCTTCATGTAAACATAACTTGATGTATTTAGCAAAGGCCTCATAGATTTTGGAGTAGTCCTCATTATTCTCTACAATTTTAGAGAACATTTCCATGAATTTCTTAACCAAGTTCTTCCAGATGACCTTCAAAATCTTGTTTTGCTAGAAAGTCTCATGAAATATGTTAAGGGGAATATTCTCAGAGTCTACAACCCCCTTCACAAATCCTAGAGAATCTAGAATAATATATTCACACTTTTCCATGATAAACACCCTTCACACATCATATTTTGTAGCCAACACTTCCATAAACTCCTTGGTGCCATATTGAGCAATAGTACCAAGATTGTTGATAAGGTCAAATTTGGTCATGCCAATACCACTGTCAACTATGATCAACATGTTGTTGGCCTTGTCCAAAATGATATGAATAAATAGTTTTGGGTAAGAATCAAGTTTTATCTTATTCATCAGTTCTTTGAATCAAATATTATCCAAGGCATTAGAAGAATTGTTGATTAGTTCTCTGAGAAAAAAGTCCTTGTTGTTGTAAAATGTATTGATAATCAAACTCATCAACTAATTGATCTCCACCTTAAAAGAAAAAGTATTTGTCTTTCTAGCCATTTTTATAATCCAATACAATTATATCATAGCTTCTCTCAAGACTTACGTAGAGAAAACAAATATCAACTAGGTGAAATGATAGACAAGAGATGAAATGCCATTTAGAGCCATGATATTATGATTATCCTAATCTTGATTCAAGATCTCTTCCTCCGTTGTTTTCTTTCTATAAGAATGATAATACTAACCTAATAGATGGCAACTACAAAACCATGGATAATGCAAAAATTCTTGTCTTTTGGAGGCATTCAGAGTCCATTCTAGGTAGTACAAGCCAATTACGATGATGTACTTCAAAAGAAAAAAATGTGTGGGAACCAAACATGTCACCAATCATGGATGCCCCATTTCATTGTACTACATGTCATATTGGTATTCATTTTTTGTTAAATTTTCAACTGTGAACTCTTCATGTGGATGACATCCACTAGAATAGAGCCATTGGCCATGCTCTATATGCTTGCAGTTTGGACATTGCATTGCTACTTTGGAATTCAATCTCTCCTCACAGTCTGCATCTACTTCCAAGCACACCAAACAAGAAATTGAACCTGAGCTTAAAAATGCCACACCACATGTGACTACTTATATCTACTCCCCTATGTTAACTAATCCTAGATCTATATAGGATTATTATTCAAGGTTCTCTCATGTTCTTAGGTCATCTTGTGAGAGAGTTAAGCCCAAACCTACTTTGATACCATATTAGAATTCAGGTAGAGAAAACAAAAGATAATTATTTTTACGTAAAAAATAATAATTCTTCTTCATTTTCATTCAATACATTTACATATATATAGGATGTAAATATCCTATATTATAGGAGACTACCTATAACAACTTGTTAAAGATATGAGTTGTTTTAACAACTCATAATACATGCAAACAAATAATTACAGCCAAATAAAAAATAATCTATGGTAATGATGTGATATTCCCAACACTCATAACCAACCTAATAAACTATTATCTTATACATCCTATAATGAAATATTTCCAAAAACTATGTGAACACTAATTCCCAATAAATTATCCCTACTAATCCTATTCATTCTTCATCTTATCTTAATAATTTATTCCCATCTCAATCATTACATCCCTAATCATCATAGTTATCTCCTTTAAATCATTCCATCCTAATCATAATCATCCATCATTATCATCATTCCTGATCCTAATTATCCTCCTAAGAATTCTAATCATATATTTTCATCCTAATCACATTTCATCCTATTCATCCCCCCCTTCATCCCAATCATTTCTTCCTAATCTCCCTAATCTTTCTAATCATCTATCTTATCCTAGTCATACCCAATAATCTAATTAAAATCATCCCAAGTATTTCAATCATCCACATCCATTCTTAATACATCACTTAAGACCCTAAGCTTCATTATTTTTTCTAATATAAGTCCTAATCATTATCATAACCATGCTCCATAATCCACACCAAAAAAAATATTTCCTAATCCATTATCATCCTAAACACCATCCAAGCCACCATTGAAACTTATACCCAAGTCATGTCACCTTCCATGCCATCCTTTTCCTCCATTGACAATGGAAACCAAAATTTCCTCCAAGTTCAACCAACACCCATCCATAACCATATCTTATAAACTTCACATCCTAGTCAACCCATTATCAAGCCAAAATTCACCATCAAAGTACCACCAAAAATCACCATCAAAGGACCACAAAAAATCACCATCAAAGGACCACAAAAGTTTATCCTCAAAGGAGCAACAAAGGTCACCCTCAATGGAATAAAAGAACCCATGAAAAACCCTATTTCACAAGATGCTAGTACTAGCCTTCTAGTTCCACCCACTTCCACCTCATTCATCCCATGTTTTTCCACCTCATCCATTTCATGTTTTTCCACCTTTATAGAACCTACACAAAATAAACCATCTTATTCACTTGACCTTGTTGATCCAAAGCATGACATCATAGACCCCTCTTTATGTTAAGATCAAAGTACTTCTTCTTGTGATCCCATTCCATATCATGATCCTATCCTTAACTCCATCTAAGAAATCTTTCTAGATAACCATGACATCCAATATAAACCTATCTTTGATTAAGATCCTATCATTTACCAAGAAATCCAAAATGATCCCCTTTCATATCAAGATAAAGACATCCATTCCATACCACCTCATGATCCAAGTCTCTCAACTCTATTTCATAATCCTATTCTATCAAATCTATTACATGATCCTCTACCATCTCATAATCCTACCATATCCAACCCATTTGATGATCTTAGCATATCCACCTCATATCATGATCCTATCATACCACCTCCATGGCATGACCCTAGTTCATCACTAGAACAAAGCTTTCCATCCATTATCCCATCTAATGATACATATCCCAATCAAGATCAAGATGCCCAATCCACTCCATCACATGATACCCTTCCATCTCATGATCCCTCTCTAAATCAAGATCAAATTTTAACTTCTATTCCATACAATGATCCCCTTCCATCTCATAACCAAGAGAAAGCTATACCATCCACCCCATCCCATGATCCTACCTTAAGCCAAGATCAAATCACTACTTCATCTTCATGTCATAATTATAATCCTACACAAGAGCCCATCACCCATATCCAAGATACCCATGAATTCCCTGCTTATTAGTTGGGTTCCTCCACTTTCATCCAAGCTAGTGTACTCCAAAATCCCATCATTCCTTCCATACCATACCCTCCTCAAAAAGGACTCACATCTTGTTTTCAAAACAAGTATCCCATTAGAAAAAATATTTTTCAAACAATGCATTATCAAGGAAAAAGATTAGGCCTGCATGAGCAAGGCATATTATAACCCATCCATATCCAATAAAATCCTAATTATCATGGCCTTGGCTACAAGTCTCTAGAAATTGGCACTCCTTACCCCCATACTAAATCCAAAATCCCTCCACTTAAATCCAAATTTCCACATTCCCCATCCTCAAAATTTATCTTGGGCCCTTATATTCCAAAATTCTACTCCTTCATCCCTTCCATCAATTTTGGGTCCCTATGTCCCAAAAAAAATTCCTTCATCCTCTCGATCCATCTTTGGTCCTTACATTCCACCACCTATCACTCCTATTCCAAAATTCCATTATCCTCTCTATCCATCACCTCATATCCCTAATCACGATCTAGAAAGGAACACACCCTTGAACCTTTTCCAACATACCTACACCAACCCATACATAATAAATCCACATCATTCATATCCATCCACCAATCCCATTTCTCTTGGAAGCAATTTGGATGCCAAATCTCAAATGAATAAAGCCAAAAATCCACAAAAATTAAAGGATCAACATGTCTCATCAAAAAGACATGCAAAAAAAAAGAAAAGTAATATCCAAAATAAAAATATATAAATCCCAAAGGGAACAAAGGCCCATGAAGAAAAAATCAAAATCAAAATCTATGTGGATCACAAAAATACTCATAGAATCAATGCATCCCAAAGAAAAATAAAAATTGGAATCCAAACTTTCTTATCAAAAAGCTTCATTCAATTCTATGTCCCCCACCCCATCTAATAATTCTTCATCATGTACATCCATTTTGGGTCCTTATATCCCAAAATCCACATCCACTTCTCCATCTAAGTCTCCAAATTCAAAAGCCACTTCTCTTTCATAGCTCCATCACCCTTCAAGGTGTGTGCCAATGTTGATCTTGCCAACATTTCCATCCACTCATCTACAATTCTTCCATCAACTAATCTATTATCCAACATCCATATTTCATCCTTCCATCCATCTTATCAAACTTTTTGCATAAATCCATATCCCTTTCCATCTTACCATCCATTTAATCCCCCTTACCATCATTCTATCAACATCTATGAGCATACCTCCAATTTTCCATGATCTAATGGAGAACATCTTCAAGAGATACCATCCATGGAGTTAGATCTTATTGAGTCCTCCATTCATCTCCCTACCATGCATCCACCATCTTCCCAATCCACTTAGCCATATCCTTGTCCTTCTCCATCTATCCTATTCTCAAAAAAAAAAAAAAAAGGAAGAAAAAAAGGAGAAATCCAGTCCATCCAATGCAATCAATTGTAATCCATGCAATACAATCTTCCAATCTAATGCATCATCCATAAGAAATCCATGATTTCAATCCAAATCACTTGATAATCTACTGATCTACTTTAATCCATTATCATCATAGGGATATGTCTTTCCCAATCCCCACCTCATTTTGAGATGTGTCCTTCCCACATCAAACAACGTCGTCATCATCATCAATCAATCCATCAATTGGTTTTCAACTTGACTTGGAGAATAGTCCTTGGTTGCTTTTGGTTTGTTGTGCATGCTTGCTTGTTTCTTGTGTGTTTTATCATTGTTTTCATTTATCATGGGCTTTGCATTCTATTGTCACAAGGGCTTCATGGTCTTCCATATCATGGTGTTATAAGGCATATGTTTGCTCTTGACCTTTTTTATCATGTACTGGGCACATTGTCATCCTAGTTCCTTATACCTTGGTGCATAATGTCAAGTACAATATCAAATCTAGGTTGCTCATATCATTACAGCATGATGATCATCCATTTTCCCTATCCATCCATACTTTTTTTATCCTTATCCATTTTCCTCTATCATTTTATCCTTCATCCTTTAGTCCTATTATCCATTTCGAGAGCACACTCATGTTCTCTCGAAGGGGCATACCACTACCTCCTTGTCAGCCTTCCTCATCATTGCTAGTGACTAGGGCATCATACTTCTAGTCCTAATCACTTTCCTACCCACTATGTTGTATTCTTTGAAATGATGTTACTTCTTTTAGTCACAACATCATATCAAAGAGGGGCAAAATGTAGATATTAAAAAATGTTCTGGGCCTACAAACATCATTTTTCATATCAATTCCTCCTTCTGCTTGCATAATTAAATATTTTTAATTATCTAATTATGTTCTAAATTCATATTCTTCTATTAATTAAATAATTCTTAATTATTTAATTAATTCATTTTCACCTTATTCCTCCTTTGAATTAAATAAATTTTATTTATTTAATTATGTCACTAATTAATTATCTTTTCCTCTATAATTAAATAAATTCTATTTTTATTTAATTACTTTCCATTTTTCTATTATAATTAAATAATGATTTTAATTATTTAATTATTCATTAGCTTTTGCTTTTATAATTAAATAAAACAAATTATTTAATTATTTTCTATCTTTCCCTACACTATTAAAAATTTATTTTGATTATTTAATTATTCACTTTCTCTCTTAAATTAAATAATTTTATAATTATTTAATTTTCTCCAACAACCTCTCCCAACCTCTTTATCCATGCCATTCTTATCTCTTCACATCTCATTCAATTTCCACCTTTGATTGAATTATCTCATAATTTAATCTCAACCATCCATCCTTAACTAATTCTTATCCTTGCCCTAATTTCGCCCTAGCCCTATTTCATACTACATCTTTCAATCTTGGCCATTGATTGTCATGTCATATTGGCTTTTAATCCTAGACCTCCATTCTAAATTTGGTTTTCTATAAAACAGGCCTACCATTGTCATTTTGATTGGAACATCTTTTATGTTAATATCATACTACTAAAATCATGAGCAACCACATTCAAATCTTCAACAAGTCAACATACTATATTCAATCTTTTGAAATTTGCATTGCATTTGCTTTGATTTAAATTATATTTTATGCATATTTCTATTATTTTCATTTTGCATGCATATAGATCACAAAAACAAATTCTGATCAGAGTAATGCGAATGCTAATTCGTTTTTAAATCAATGTGATGTTGGCAGTAGATGTGGTTAGCACGGGCATTTTTACATTCCCACTTCTTTCGATCTAATCTTTGGCAGCGGTATTCATCTAGAATAAATAAATCCTTTTTTCTTTCTGGACTGCTTCCCCTTTGCTGAAACAGCCCAGATTGCAGAAAAAGAAGCTGCTCTCAAATATTAGATCGGAAGGAAAATCGAAAATGTAAATATACCCTTGTTGATCACATCGATTGCCAACATCACATTGATTTAACAACGAAAAGTTATTTGAAAAGGATGGAAAACAAGAAGCAAGATTCTATGAGTTCCTGTGAAAGGAAGACGATAGAGGGCAAAGAATATATTACTTTGAATCGAGAGCTTAATCCTGCTGAGAAAAAGACAGAGTCATCTTTCGCTTGAAGAACACAGACGAATCGGCTGTGGTGTCTGTTTTATGTGGAGGGATTTTAAGATTTCGCCATAGATCTTTCTGATAAGTTGTCGAAAACTCTCCATGCAGGAAAGGAAAATGCAGATGCAATGCTATAAAACGAAAGGGAATTGAAATTTTGTTAGTCACAGATTTTAACGATATGAAGGAATATCATGAAGGTCTGATATAAAAGGCCCAAGTGTTAGAAGGCGGCTGTGGTTTGAGAGACTATTAGAAAAAAAATGAACTTGACCCAACTCTTCTTAGATTAAGGTTTATTTTTATTTTCATTTTTCTTCGATGGATTGACTTTAATATTTTCCTATGTTAGAGATCTTAAGAAAAGGATAAACTCTAGTATGTAATAGATCGGTGGATGCTTTTCTGTTTTGTAATGGAGGACTACTATTGCTTCAAGTTCAATTCTCATGACATTTGTTCGTTGTTTTAGCATTAGTTCCTATAAGAATCCTTATGGGTATATGTGAATCAGGTCTTGTTTGAATACATTATGATAGAATGTTATAAATGAATTGTCAAACTCGAATAACTGCCCCTCAATTATGGTGCCATTTGTTTTGAGAGAAGCATAGCATTGTATATATATTTCTGTAAAAGATCTGAAGATACTCCAGTTTAAAAAGGCCAGAACCTCACTAGTGAGGAATCGGAGGACCATCGCCAATTAATAACTATTGGGAATCTAAGGTAGAGATAGTTTACTGGTTACGCTTGTGAAACTGGAATATTTATTGTACTCTAGTTTTGGTCTGCAAAAGTTGAGATTGTTTTTCTTGGGCAGAAAGTTACAATAGTTGTCTTGCCTATAAGTTTTATTCTTCAGTCTTGCCCTCGAAGCCTTGTGATCACTTCGCATGCTGCCCCATTAGCAATTAATGGTGAGATTTTTGCATCGATTAAAATAGTGAAAACCATATAATGTAAACAAACAAATATTTGAAATACAGTCCTGACATTCTTTGAACCCTTCTGCCTTTGATATAAAACCTTCCAGATATTCCTTCAAATCCTCAATTCACTTTCCTTTTGCAGCACTGCAAGTGGATTTTCCTTACCCTCACAAACATTTACTAGCATTGTCTATTCCAAATCCTGAAGCCTTTCCATGAAAAAAAAACATTATATCTGAATCAAGCAAAATAAGACCAAGATTATATCTCTCAGCAGGTATACGCTCAAGATTGATGAACAATCTTTCATCATTATAGCAGGCAGAAGCTAGAACCTAATCATTAGCAAAGGAAGATCAAGAGTATATGTAGGACGAAGATCTTGATTTCAAGTTTTCATCATTGTAGCAGGCAGAAGCTCCTAGAGATCTAACATCTTTGAAGGAACCATTATTTCTTGATCTATTTCAAGACTTCTTAGAAAACCCATATCGTACATCGCTCTTTTGTTGATTCTATAAGCCTGACTGATATGCTTTTGTCGTGTACACGCCATAGGATCTTCTACTCAGAAATAACTTTGCTGTTAATTTAAATCTAAATAACAGCTCATACAAACAATTAAAACAATGATAATGGTACACAGAACCTGTTCATGTGTTTTTCCTTATCAACACAATACAAAAGGCAGCGACCTCACGCCAAATTTTAGAACTCGTTAAAATCTTCGTTCTACAATATTAATAATTATATTCTGCACATCATGTGAAAGTGGAAATCTAAAATCCAGAACACAGTCCTGTTCACGAATGCACAGACCATTTACAAGTGGGAAACTAAGCTGACTAATTGCAGAGACAACTGAAAACATTATCACTTGTTTCACTCAACCATGCCAACAATGCTTTTAACAATTAAATAAAAGATGCAGACGGGCTCCCAAATCCTAGCTGCAGCGGGCTCTCTACCGTCCTGTGATGAAGACGGCGGATCTGATGATGGTGACAGCGGTTCTGTTGATGGCGACGAAGGATCTGTGGATGAAGATGGTAGCTTTGTTGATGGTGGCGGGGTTCTGTTGTTGGCAACGGTGGCTCTGTGGAGGCAGATGAAGATGCGGGTTTCCCTGCTCATTTGAAGGTGCCGTCAGGGAAAATGGTTGGACATCTGAGGAGAATTCGCGAACCCTAGTGGCGGATTTCTCTCCTTATTCCTGTGTTCACAGATCTGGCTCAGATTTTGCTAAGGATGGTGTTTATGATACTGTTGTTTTTGAGGAAAATGAATGGATGAGCGATTTCACTGAAGAGGAGGATGAACACCAGCTTGATATTCTTTTAAGGCTCGTTGGAAGGTGAAGGGGTACAAGGTTGTTGGGAAGAATGTGGAGGAGATCCATAATGGTGCTCCATTTTCGGGTCTGCATAAGGGCTTTCTTCTGCCACAATCTGCGAAGGATATGTTTCTTATTGAGAAAGGTGTTTCTTTATCCACATATCCTTTTTCTATTGGCAAAGATTTACTTCTCTGAAGATGATGGAGTGGAGGCTACTACACTCTTGCTGTTCTTGCTTCCCCTAAGGTTTCTAAGGAACTATTTGGGGAGGTAGCTTGCTTGCTGCAGAAACATGAAAGTTTGGACTGTGAAGGATCTGGTGCTCCTAGGGCTGCTACTTCTTACCATGAGGTGATGGTTGACTCTTCTATGGTTGCTTTTTTTCCACCTCTTGTGGCTGTCCTTGCATTGACACATAAGGTCTCGGTGGATCTTTTTGCAAAGGAGATTGAAATTAATATTCTTGATTCTCTACTTGTTTAGTACTTGGATTGGCTTTCGAGTTTCTAATATTAATGCTATTAGAAGATGGGTTCGAGTTTGGAAATTAAGAGGGTAGATTGAGGTAACAACTATGTTGAACAATTTTTTTCTTTTTCATTTTCTGATATGGAGTTCTACCAAGGATTCTTCAAGAAGGCCCTTGGATTTAAAGAATGAGTGACATTTGTCTTACAAAGTGGTCTCCTCATTTCAGTCTAATGAATGACTTTGAGTTTCTTGATTGAGTTCACTTGTTAGGGTGGTTGTTGGAATATTATAATGAAAATATTTTTATGGTCATTGTCAATTCTTTTAGGCAGTTTTGTGCAACTAACTCTATCACCAAATTCATGACATGTTTTTTGTTTGTTAGATTTTGCATGTTTGTGGAAAAGAATTTGGTACTTCCAAATGACATCACCTTATTTTCCAAATATGATAATTGGGTGCAACAAATTGAATTTGAAAGCACTCTTATTATTTGAAATATTTGTGGTAGAGTGGGTCATCTTACTACTACTTGTTTGGCCAATAAAGAATACCTTTTTATCTTGAAGAAAAAAGGACAAATTCCTTCTATCATTGAACAATCTTATTCTTGTTGCATGGAGGAGAAGTTGGTGGATGATAGGGGGGAAACCTCTTATTAATACTTTTAACTTTCCTAAAGCTAAAAGGTTGCATGAGGGATCTACTAGTGATTTTATTGATTCTACTTGTTACAAGAAAAAAAATATTTGAAGAGAACGGTCCTAGGACTACGGTTAATAAAAAAACTTTGGCCAATTCTTTAAATCACCGTGAGTTTGGATGGGTTATTTTTAAGGTTTTGATTTTTGTGGTCCTGTTGTAGTTCCTTATGGTTGTTCCTTGCTATTTTTTTATGCACTGTGATCTATCTTTCTCTTTGTACAAGGTTAGAGGATCTTTCAAAACCTTTCCTATAGATTAAAAATCAATTAAAATAAATATATAAAATACAAACAACTTACTGAATAACTAAAATTACAATAAAAAACACTATTTGATGCTCTCAAAAAATTATAGACTATTAATCTCACTTATTTCCTTACCTTTTAGTTATTATAGAATACCATCAAATAGAAAAAACCAAATATTTAAAGAGTTTCCAACCCCTAAAATAGACACAAAGAAAAAATAGGCATTGCCAAAAAATAAAAAAATCCCTATAAAAATAACTTGTAAAAAATATTAAAAATCTTATTCAAAATATGGTGTCTAATTGTTTTTACAGTACTAAAAAAAATTAATAAAATAATTTCATTAAAAAGGAAAAATTATAAATATATCTTCTATAGTTGCATGATCAATATCATCAATGAACATAGTCTTCCTCAATGCTAAGAAGAATCACTAGATAGTCTTGGAGTGTCAAAACTTGAACTTTTGTAACGACTTTTATAAAATATCTACAAGTTGTTCTTTATACTTTAACTTATTTAATTTTCAATTCTCTCATCATAATGATATGCTTGAATTGCATTAATTATTTTTTTTTATTAGAAAAATTAGGGGAAAAGGCCCTTGAACCTAAACAAAAGATCAAAAATTGGGCCATAAGGCCAACGATTCAACACTAAAGAAATAGACTCACCAAAACAAATGGACTAACATAGGAGCAAAATAGTAGAAGGCCACCTAGCCCTCCAATAGATCAACAAAAGGAAACTAAAAAATTATTCAAAGGAAACAACAAACAAAATACAACTAAAATATGCATAGGGGCATGCAAACCCAATAATGACCCAGGCATGCAATCCACAAAATAAGTAAACTAAAAACCCTAACTAGTTCTTGGGGCTATTGATCAAGTCCCATTCCATATTTAACTGGTGTAGCTCCTTGCTCCAGGTGTCCTCTTCTTCATTAGCTTTATCCTTAGATGGCATCTCCATTTCATGAGAGGAATCCTTTCTCCTGTGTACCTTCCTTACTTTTTTCATATCATTCATAGTTCCAAAGATCACCTTGTTCATAATTTCATGTGTGATGGAGATCAGCTTGTTAAAGGCTTTGTCTAGTTGGTTAACTTTTTCTTGCAACAAAAAGAAATAGGCCTTGTAGAGCTAAAGAGACTTACCTTCATCCTCTTTTTCTATTTGTTGGTCTTCTTCTTCATCTTCTTCACCAGAATACTTCACAACCTCCTAATTAGAACCCTCTTCCTCATATTCTTCTTCCTACTAATAGATTCCTCCTCAGGGTCCTCACCAAGAACCATCACCAATTCCTTTTTTCTTAAATCCAAAGGCTCCTCCTCTTCTAAAGGTTCATCATCAGGTTCTCCAAAACACAACTTTGTTCCTTTGGTAGTTTTCCCCACCAATATAGCAAACTTTCTACCACATTTCCCACTACTAGAATTGTTCATGTGGCCTTCTCCCTCATAATCATGGGTCTCAATTGTCACCTTTTCCACCATTCTCAGTGTAAAACTTTCTTGGAACTTTTTTGTGACACCAAAGGAATTACCAATATTTTTCTTTCCTTTTGCAACTGAAACATCAAGATCCTTTTTTGTCAATAATCCTTTTGTGGCAGACTTTTTAGCCTCAAATGGTACAAGAGTAGCAATTCTCTTAGGGGTTTATCATTTAGTTGAGCCTCATTCAAAGGGAATCCTCACTTTATTTCTTGTGAGGGTTGTTATTAGGATGGGGGGGAGCATTGGTTATTCTAGGCTTTAGTATTTTGAGGGTCGTTCACCACAAAAGGGCCAAGAAGAGGTGTTCTAGAAGAAATATGGTTGTACAACCTTTGAATCAGGCCTTGAAAAAATGCATATTTAATCTTTCCTTCCTTCTAATATGATTAATAAAATTAAAATGATGCTTGTGGACAATAGTATACCTTCTTGCTAACCACTCCATATGGTGCTAAGATTTTTTCATGATCATACCCATTTTGGAAATGCACTGAAGCTTCTCCTTGCCTTCCAAGAAACTATCAATGAACCTTTGATAATTTTCATTACTTATTTTTCCCACTTTAAGACCACTGCAAACTTGGCCAGTCCCCTCCACAATTAATCTTACAGTAACTACAAATTTTTTCTATCAATCATAACCCTATCTTCATGCCATGATTTGTAAAATTTTAATGTAATATCATTATAACCCTTCATTTTCATTAAAAAGGGTGTCATGCCAACATCTTCAAATATATTCTAGAATTCAAAATTTTGTTGCAAAGGAACACAAGAGAGCGGGTCAAACCTCTTTCTAGGACCCCCAATGATAATTTTGCAACTAGTAGGAGTTGCTTGCACTTTTTCCTCAAAAACATAGGAACAATTTTGGGAGAAATTAAAGCCCCATTGGATGTAATAGTAATCACAATCAATGGGAAAGAAATTAGAAGCCCACACAATATCTAAGAAACCCACACTAAAATCACTAGTATTCTAGAAACACCCACCAAATATTTTTTATAATTCCTTTTCCATAGTTTGAAGCAAAATGTATCTTTAGCCAAAACTCCATAATATTAGGCCAACACATGGAATTCATGCAAAGAATATCACCCAACTTGATAATGACGATAGATTTTAAAATCTCTCTATTGTTAGGGGAACTTGTGAGGTGGTATTTACCAAAAGGTGACCTTGAAATCATGTGAAAAGTCTCCATTGAAGTACTCCTCCATCCAAAAGGTACAAGAAAATTAATTCTCATGACCTTAGCAATTATATTTAAAAAGTGATTAGTATTTTCATAAGCATTCCCTTCTTTAACCATTGTCAATTTGAAATCTTTTCCCTTTAAAAAATTGTTTTTGTAAGGAATAAGTCTCCAAATTTTTCATTTACTTAATTTTTGTCTTATTCTAGCTCACCAGATTTTTTATTGAGGAAAATATTTTCTCTATCACTTTCCTTTCCCATCACATCAATATTATGGGTCCACCACATAATACAACACATGGTTAAATAACTTATTAGAGGTAACATAAAAGAAAAGAACTTTAATAATTTCCATTTGATCGCTTCTCATACACATCAACAACTAAGATAGAAATTTTGAATTCAAAAAAGAGAGTTAAAAGCTAAGTCTTGTCCAAGCCCTAAAGCTAACTTTAAACCCCTTACTATGAGTAATTTTTAAACGCCATATTTATCAATAGAGCTAACACTAATCAAATGGTCCTTTGATACCCATTCCTTTATCCTTTGTAGGAGATTCTAAAACTTCAAAAAAATCCATTGGAAATTAGAAAGGCCAAAATTTAAAACAGAATCCATAGCTTTGTTACCTCCTCTAAAATTGTGGTACAACGTATACTAATCCAAAGAGTTAATCATTCTTTTTGATTCTTGGATCATACTCTTGATCTCCCATGGGGCTCAACCTCAGCTTTAAGAGACTCAATAATCAATTTTGAGTCACCCTCAATGATGACCTTAGTATAACAAAGTCATTTAAGCCTCTTTATTCCTCTCCAAGAAACAACCAATTCTACTTCCACACTTTTATAAATTCATAGACATTTAGCATAGGCTTCTATACACTTCCCTTTATGGTCTCTAAGAAAACCACTTGCTCCATCAAACCCTAGGTTTCCTTTGGAACATCCATTATGTTGGGAGTATGAAGGTTTTTTCATTGATGTCAATATGATATATACAAGTTGGTGTTGTCATTGATGTCAACTATGTGTTAAGGAAGTTTGTTGTGCATGATGAAGATGTCGAGGATATTGAGAAATTTGGGAAAAAGAGGGAAATAGGCTGTTGTAGGTTGTGCATGTGTAGTTGAGATATTGAGGAAGTGTTTTGAGTACATGAGCTATCTTTATGTTGGAGTTTCTAGAGACGTGTTGGAATAGTGTAATGTGCTGAGATGATGTCTCTAGTACTTGGTTTCCAAGTTCTTTTGAGAAAAAATGATAAATACAGAAAACAATGTTGTGCAGGTGTTCAAAATGTGCTTTGAGATGTACTCACTATTTCTTCTATATTGATTCTATGCTTCTGTGGATCTTATATATTTTTCATGGTTATTAGTAGTGCTATATTAGAATTTGGGTGTATGGATCATTGTATAGAGAGATATTTTCACCAATGTGTGAACTATTTTTTCAAAGGTATTTTATGATTGGTAGGTCATGGGTATGAGATTGAAAAGGCTTATAAGAATCCATATAATGAACCTACAAATGGTCCAAGTACAAGTGATGAGATCAAGGCACTTGAGGTAAATTCTAAGGAAATATTTATTCTGACAAATAGTCTTTCAAATTTTGAATTGGTTAAAGTTATGAATCCTAAGATTGCTAAAGAATTTTGGGAGATAAGTGTTAAATAAGAAAAGTTTCAAAAATTGAAGGAACAATTTGAGACCATGAAAATTTCTAAAGATGAAATAATTACAACCTACATACATAAATTTGATGAGCTAGAAACTGCTATGAGAGGTCTTGGTGCACAAGTTAAAGAACCTCGGGTGATAAAGAAAGCTCTTAGAACTCTTCCTAATTCATACAGTGAAAAGGTATGCACTATAGAGGAATTTGCAAATTTTAATACTTATTATAGAGATCTATTGATTACTACACTAACTTCATTTGAGATGAGAAAACATGGTTTGAAAAATAGTACAAAAGTACAGACTGCTTTCAAGGCTAGAAAATCAAAAAAGGTTGAAGATTCAGATGGAGAAGATCTTGATTATCTGGAAGCTAAATTTTTAAGAAGGATGAAAAAGGGCACAAGTAAGTACAAAGGTAAACTACCTTTCAAATTATTTAGATGTGATGAAATAGGTCATTATGCTTCAAGATGTCCAAAAAGAATTGTAAATAATAAGAATAAGGAGAACAAAGGAAAGATGATTACAAGAAGTTACTATGTTAGAGAAGATGTTGGTATTTCTGATGATGAATCTAATTAAGAATGTCTTGAAGAAAATGAATGCTTGTTCTTGGATTTAAAATAAGAATCTACTTCTACTAACTCTAAAATTTGTGTGAAGGATTTTTTTCTAGAGAAGAAGGATAAGGTTGAAGGTACTTTGGTATGTTCTTTTCATTTTTAAACAAGATAAGAATTATTGGGTTGTTGATAGTGGTTGCTCTAATCACATGACCAGAGACAAAAGTAAGTTTGTTAAACTTGAAAAGTATGATGGAGGATTTGTTAAATATGGAGATGATTTAGGACCTAAGATTTCTGGTATAGGTTCAATTATTTTTGATGGAAAGCATAATACTAAAGATCTTTAATATGTTAAGGGCTTAACAAATAATCTTTTGAGTGTTATACAAATGTGTAGAAAAGGATATAATCTTGTGTTTAAAGATGAAACATGTGAGATTGTAAAATGGTTCAGAACCATGATTGTTGTTGGTAAAAGGACAGATGGAAATATATATCATCTTAAGGGTGTTGATAGTCATT
This sequence comes from Sequoia sempervirens, assembly GCA_007258455.2. NCBI lineage: Eukaryota > Viridiplantae > Streptophyta > Pinopsida > Cupressales > Cupressaceae > Sequoia > Sequoia sempervirens. The sequence goes on from VDFB02000017.1 coordinate 10,882,830, forward strand.
GCTTTATGTCTCAAATTAATGATAGTTGGTTATGTAACTAGAGGATTTGTTACATGAACTTTGATAATTTGGTAAGAATCAGTTTAGTTCATGTTATAGTAAGAGACCTACCAAGAATCACAAAGCCTATCAATGTTGTTTGTAATATTTTTCAATTAGGAAAGCAAGTAAGAAGTAGTTTAAGCGAAAGGAACAATCTACTACTGGACTTCTAGATTTAATACATATAGATATTTTTGGTCATACAAGGGTGAGAAGTCTTCAACGTGATAGGTATTTCATGATTTTTATTGATGATTACTCTAGAATGACATGGCTTACTTTTCTTAGAGAGAAATTTGATGCCTTAGATAGATTTAAAGCATTCAAAGTTATTGTCAAAAGTGAAATGGATCTGAAAATAAAATGTTTTAGGTCTGAAAGAGGTGGATAATTCACCTCCAATGAGTTTAACATCTTGTGTGAAGTTCATGGAATAAAGAGGCACTTGTCTGCCCCTAGAAATCCTCAACAGAATGAAGTTGTTCAAAGTAAAAATTGGACTATTCAAGAAGCTACTAGGACTGTGATGAATGAGGAAAATCTATTAGAAGCATACTAGAGAGAAGAAATTCATACTTTTGTTTATATACTTAACAGAGTTCAAGAAAAAGGTAATAGCACAAAGACTCCTTATGAGTTATGGTATGGAAGGATTCCTACTATCAAGTACTTTAGAGTATTTGGAAGCAAGTGTTATATCAAAAGAGATGAAGAAAATTGAGGAAAGTTGGATGCAAGGTCTGATGAAGGTATCTTCCTTGTATATTCTACTAAAATCAAAGCTTATAGATGTTACAACAAAAGGCTGAGAAAGATTGTTGAAAGTGAAAATGTTAAAGTTGGTGAAGATGTAAACAATTCAATTGTCATTGACAAATATGTGTTAGATGAACCTAATTGTAGAGAAGAAGAAGAAGGGGAAGAAGAAAAGTAAAAGGAAAAAGAAGTGTAAAATAAAGAAGAAGAAACTATGGAGAAGATGCTTAAGACCCCTTAGTGTGTGAAAAAGAATCATTCTGAAGAATAGATCATTGGAGAGAAGAGAAAAGAAGTATTGACAAGAAGCAGAGTTGTTGAAGCAAAGGTAAATCTATGTTTACTTTCTAAAGTGGAACCTAATTGTGAGGCATGCAAAGATTAACATTGGATGAATAAAATGAAAGAAGAACTTATGTAGATTGAGAAAATTTAGACTTGGGAATTGGTTCCTAGACCAAAAAATAAGAACATAATTGGAACTAAGTGGGTATTTAGAAACAAGTTGAATGAGAATGGAGAAGTGGTAAGAAATAAAGCAAGACTTGTGTGTAAGTTTACTCACAAGTGGAAGGAATAGACTTTAAGTAAAAAATTTCTTTGATGAATAGGATGGAAGCTACAAAATGTTTTTTGGCATTTTCAACATACATTGACTTTAAAGTTTATTAGATGGAAGTGAAGTCTGTTTTTCTAAATGGTGAGTTGAAAGAAGAGGTTTACATGGAACAACCCAAAGTATTTCAGTTCTCAAATCAATTGGATATGGTTTTCATATTGAAAAAGGAACTCTATGGATTCAAGCAAGCTACTAGAGCTTGGTATGCAAGGTTGAACAAATATTTGATACTGCAAGGATTGAATAAAGGCACCACAGATATTAATCTTTACTTAAAATTTGAGAAAGACAAAATATTGATAGTGGTTGTGTATGTGGATGACATTATTTTTGGATGCAATGAATCTATGTGTAAGAAATTTGTTGAAGAGATGCAAAAATAATTTGAGATGTCAATGTTTGGGGAGATGAATTTCTTCCTTGGGCTACAAATCAATCAAACAAATAAAGGGATATTCATTTCACAGTCAAAGTATGTCAAAGATATGTTGAATAAGTTTGGAATGGAAGAATCCAAACTGGTATGCACTCCTATGGTGACTGGTTGCAAACTAAGCAAGGATGATGATTCACCTAAGGTTGATTAGAGAAAATATAGAGCTATGATTCATGGACTGCTATATATAACTACTACTAGACCGGATATCATGCATATAGTTTGTCTTGTGGTTAGATTTCAAGAAGATCCTAAAGAATCACATGTTGTTGTAGTAAAGAGGACATTCAGATATTTAAGAGGCACTCTAGATTATGACTTGTGGTATCCTAAAGATACTAATTTCACATTAAATGCTGATACAAATGTAGATTGGGCTAGTTGTGTTGATGAAAGGAAAATCACAAGTGGTGGAGCATTCTTTTTTGGATGTAGATTGATGTCATGGTTAAGTAAGAAACAAGATTCAGTTTCTTTATCTACTATATAGGATGAATATATTACAAAAACATCTTGTTGTACACAAGTTTCATGGATAATACATACATTGAAGGATAATAGAGTAGTGTATGATGAGCCTATATCTATCTTTTCTGATAATACGAGTACAATTAACATTTCAAATAATCTATTAATGCATTCAAGGACAAAGAATATATCAATTAGGTGTCATTTTTTGAGAGAGAAGGTTATGGAAAATGAGGTGAAGCTTGAGTATGTACCTACAAAGTATCAAATTGCTGACATAATTACTAAGGCTCTTCCTAAGGATACTTTTGAGTATCTTCAAGATAAGTTGGAGGTTATTTCCCCTCCTTCCTTGAACTATATGGAGATGTATCAATCCAATGGGTCTATGGATTCATCTCTTTTCTAGTCTAATCTTGGTGGATAACTCTTAGGGGGAGTAGGTAGTGTTATGTGTTGTCATTGTTGTAATAAGGAATGTTGTCATTATGTAGAGTTAATGATTTGGTTGGGTATACTCCTAAGGGGGATTATTTAGAGAAATTATCTTAGTTCAGTTTCAAAGGGGGAGAATAATGCAAAAAAAATTATCCCTTTCCATTGATGTCAAAGGGGGAGAAAGTATCATGTGAAAAAAATTATCTATTTAGGGTAGAAAATAAAGGAAATCATGAGAAAGTGTGATCAAATTGGTTGTGTTGTCTTTGATGGTTTATCACATCATGTGTTTCCATCAATAGAAAAGGAGGAGATTTTTGTGAGTATGAAGGTTTTTCCATTGATGTAAACATGATTTCTATAGGTTGATGTTTTCATTGATGTCATATATGTGTTGAGGAATTTTTTTGCATGATAAATATGTTGAGGATATTTTGAAAATTGGGAAAAAGAGGGAAACATGTTGTTGTAGGTTGTGCATGTGTAGTTGAGATATTGAGGAAGTGTTGTGAGTACATGGAGCTATCTTTATGTTTCAATGATTGGAGACATGTTGGAATAGTGTAATGTGCTGAGATGATGTCTCTAGTACTTGGTTTCCAAGGGCTTTTGAGAAAATTTGATAAATAGAGAAAATAGTGTTATGCAAGTGTTAACAATGTGCACCAGGATGTTCTCTAAGTCTCTTTTTTTTTATGCTATGCATGTACAGATCCGATATATTGTTCATGGTTGTTAGTAGTTTCTATATTCATAATTTTGGTGTTTGGATCATCGTACAAAGTGAGATATTTTCACTAGTGTCTAAACTAGTTTTTCAAAGTTATTTTTTGTAGTCTAGGAGAAATGTATTTGCTCCTTATTTCTCCATAGTTTAGCTTTATTTTTATGTATATTTGGGAAGTTTCTTATAATACTTTTATCTTTCAAAATTCAAAATTTCATTTAATTTTATGATAGCATAGTGTGTGTTTCATGCATCGTGTGCGAATAAGGTTAACCTGATGTTTTGGGTTGAAGTATTATTATGATGCAAGATTGGATGAATTATTTGTTGGATCTTAGGTGGTTCATGGATTATTCTAGATCATTTTCAAGTGATTTTTTTTGTTTGGATGTTTCAAACTAATTTAAGGAAGCATGTACTTAATATTTTATGGTGTCTAGCATAGGTATTGGTCAACCTTTTGTTAACACTACATGTGAAGTTTATGAAAGTGTGTAGAGGTTTTTTAGGACCTATTTGGGTCCTAATTATGGATTTATATGGTTTCCTTCATTTCTATCTACCACAAAAAAATTTAGGTGCCAACCCAATTCAAGTTTTTAAATATAATAGATAGTTGTCAACCTTGGAGAAGGTTTTGAAGGTTGAGGTTGATATAAATAAGATTAATATTGTTCTAAGATTAAAGAGAGAATAAAGATAGATGCAATATCAATGTGACTAATATGTGTGATGCGAATTTGAGCAAAGTAGTGCAAGTTTCAAGTGTTGGATTCCTTAAGGAAGTGAATTGAAGGTGTCTGAAATCTTTGTTATGAGCCTTTTTGGATAGTGTGTCCTATTTTGGTAATGAGCCCTTGTATCAATTTTTCATTTACTTATATTGTGAGCTAATACTCATCATGGTTTTTCCCTCATTGGGTTTTCCACGTAAATTTGGTATTGTCTTGTGTATGGTTTTTTTATCTCAATTTTTATTATCTATATTTCATGATTAATCACTTTCATAGAATAAGAATTTAATGAATGCATGTGGATCTGATTACTGTTGATGGTTTTTGATGTTTTCATTTTCTACAACTAATTCATCGCCCTCTCAATTTTCTTATTCATTTAGCACATTGAAGTTTAATTTGACCCAACAAAACATTGGAGGCTCCCACACTGTCATTTTTTCTACTTAATAAGTTAGCACAATTAATCTTATTTAGATCATGATTTATTCTTCATAGTTATTTTATTCTAAGATCCTTGTAATTTGGCATAACTTTCAAAATACCAAAAATATTTGAATTTAAATTTTCCTTGATTTTTTTTCATGCACTAGAAGACCTCTTCACAACTCCTTTCCTTTTCCCTAAGAATTCTATTGTTTCTCTCTTTCGACAAATTCCAAGGAAAAAAAGAGGGGAATTGCTGCAATAATTCCTTAATGATTGGGTGCAAAAAAGGACCACAACACCATTGGTTAATTAAGTCTTTTAAGTCAGATAGAAACACCCAACCAATTAGCAAATTTTGAAGCTCCAAAGAAAAAGTTTCTCTTGCATAAGGGCAATGAAGAAGTGGATGGGGGATGGTTTCTTTAACAGCCAAACAAAGAGAACATTTATTGACCAATTGAAACCCTTTTCTATTGAGGATGTAAATAGTGAGGATTTTACCATACATTTCCACCCACCAAAAGTAGTTAATTTTAGGAATTAACTTGGCATTCCAAATTTTACTCCAATTGAAGCTTTAGGCATTAAAATAATCTTGAACGAGTTTGTTATAGATAACTTTAATCAAGAAAATTTAAGATGGGATTTTACTCCAAATCCACTCATACTTTCCATCATGAAAAGCCAAACAATAATCACCAATAAGTGATTCAAAACTAGAGAACAACTTAGAATATACCTGCACATTGCTCAATCTTGTTTAAATTTTCTCCATTTAGGGATCCTTTTAGACCAGTTGACATATTCATAAAGAATAGTTCCATATAGTTTTCATGGGACTTGTCTAATATGGCTCAATTGGGCCACTAAAGCCAAAATAGGACCACTACCCCAAGATTCTTCCCAAAACATTACCAATCTTCCATTCCCCACTTTTCTTCTAACACCTTGTTGCAATATACCTATAGTTTTGATCAAATTGTTTGAAATGGTTGATCCTCTAGGCCATTTTTAAGAAGACAAAAAATAGCCAGGGGCATCATCTCCATATACTTATCACTTAGAATGTTTTTTGAGGCCTTCCTCCCTTAAAAATTGAAACAACCCATTTTTGCAAGAGGAGCCTTGTTGAACACATTCAAACTTTGAATCTAGAGACCCCCAATCTTCTTTAGACAGCAGATTCTCTCCTAATTGAGAAATTCTAGTTTTTTCCTCCATCCCAATCCAAAGGAAGGTCCTCTATATTTTCTCAATCTTTCTCATAGTGAGAGCTAACATATTAAAAAGGTATAAGTAATAAACCAAGATATTTTGGAGAGAAGACTTCAAAAGTTGTACTTTAGCAGCTTGCCTAAGTACTTTACCTTTCCAACCAACCATCTTCTTTTGGATTCTCTCAATGATACTATTCTATAAGGAATTAAGAGATTTCTATTGTTCAATGTTAAACAAATCTAAGCATCAGGGAGGGTATTAATGAGAAAAAAAAATTCTCATCTATTAGCCAAACAAAAGCATGTATTTTTCTTAATTATGGAGTTTATCAAGACTAGGCATGATGAGGAAAGTAAGAGATTTTTAGTTGCAGCAATCAAAGATTTTATCATATCTTGAAAATTACAATTTGGGTTCATGAGATTTTTGGATAGGAATTCAAAGAAAAGAATTTTGAAAAAACCCATTAAATCTCATAGAAACCCAGTTCGTGGTTTGAGAGAAAACTTCTATAGTCCAATGCTCCAAAACTTTGCTTCCAGGCTCCAGAATTTATAGAATTTGTTCATTCATTTGATTCTATGCTCCAGAATATTTATAACTAAGTATAATAGAATTTATGAAGAGGTTGAGAAGTTAAGGTATAACAATTGCAAACATTAAAGGAAATTGGAGTGACTTCAACAGAAGTTGAGAGAATATAAGGGTAGTTGCAAATATCTAGGGAATTGTTCAACACAATTTACTAGTAGTTGAGAGCACATAGAAGCATATTTAAGAGTTTTAATGATAGAAGAGGTCAAAGGAAGGATTATTCAACACTCTAACACATTTTTGGAGCATTTTAAAAGGCTGAAAAGTAGGGATTATTTTTGGACAACCAAAAGAGATTGACTCAGCAAAATGGAGTGAAGACTTATCCTTTCTTTCTCCACACATGTTCTTATTTTCTAGCAAGATATTCCATATCTATGAGGCTCATATTTTAATTCTATAAATGCATTGTAATTAAGGAATCAAGGAGGGGATTAGAAATACTTGTTTTAGCCTGAGGAAATAAGATAGTTTCTAGTTTCATTACAAGCAATGTATTTCTAGAATTTTTAGAGTAAATTTGAATTCAAGAAAGCTTTTTATTTCTAGCAAAGTGTGAATTAATTTATAATTTTTCAATTCATGCTAGTATGTCTTGTATTAGTTTCCTTTCATGCGACTTTTTATTTATGCAAGTGTGCTCCAAAATATGTTTGATTTCTGCAATTTTGATTTTAGAATAAACTGTCAAGCAAGTTTTCTCCATTCTCTTTTGCATACAGCCATGGACACCACCTTGGATTGATAAGTTAAATGACGAGGATTACAATGACCCCATTAGGTATCCTCCTGGGAATAAAGGATACACAAAACTTTTTCCTTTACCTACTGATTATTGTTGAAGAAGTATAATTTACTCTTATCATAGATTATGTACTGACTTGAAGCTTCAACATACTCTTTTAGGATAGAATTCCAATTATCTTCTTGCATATTAGAAGCAACACCAAAAAGAATCATGTCATCAAAAAATTCTTGATAAACTAGCACCAAGGAGGAAGTAACACAAATCTCTTGAAGATAGCCAAAATCAAGGTTTTTTGAATATTATGACCCAAAACTTTAGAAACAATAATAATAAGGGGAAAGCGGATCACTGATGCAGGAGCATCCAATGGTGTGAGGGTAATCTTGTATCACCCAAAAAATTTCTTTCCATTTATGTTCCTGTTGTTTTCTTTTTGTAGATGTTTTTACATATTTGGATACCCTTTTTGTCGAATAAGAGTTTCCAACTTTCAGAACTATTTTTCTACTTTTTCTGCTCAACTGCTATTTTTAGCAGGTGGGAATTTTAAGGGGTAGGAAGACAGAAATTTATGGGAAGGTTCATGATGGAAAAATAAGCACTTTGGCGAAAGAATCAGGTCAAGATCATTCACAGTTTGAAAGTTATTAAAGTTTCAGTTTCTGCTTTTTGCCCTGAAAAACCTTCTAAGTCCAGTTTGAGGCACTAAACAGTCCCGTACGGGCCTTGAAATCATTGGAACTAGCAAAGCAAGTTCTTAGCGCATTCTTCACTCCGAGACCTTTCCAACGGTGCAAACGGTTCAAAAAACAGAGTCTCAGATCAAAAGTTATGGCTTTCGGAAGTTGGCCAATTTTTGGAAAATTGCTAGTTTTTGAATAAGGACTTAGTTTTTGAATTTCAAATTGTAATTTTGGTGCCAAACTATCAAAAATATTATCTTGAATGTTGTTTGTGGTTCCAAACGGAAGGGGGTCTATTTATGGGCTAGTTTCTAATTTTTGTGTAACTTTTTGGGGAAAAGAGTTTGCATGCTATAAAAGGGGAATCTGGGTAATTTTCTGTAAGTCTATAATTTGCATGTAATACAGATCTCAAGGATTTGAGATCCTCTACATGTAAGAGTTCCATATTTTTGAATAAAATATTATTCTCTATTTTTTGAGTGTTATTTTGTGTCTCAGGTTTGCTCCCTCGTCAGTCACCCTATCTCAAGCCCTTTCCACAAGAAAACTAACCTTTTGGGACACCATTAAGCAAAAAATAGTAGCTAGTAGTGGTAACACATTCCTTAATTAAGTTTAGAATTTCCCCCTAAATCCAAATTTTTTGAAACAACAAATAAAAAATTCCAAGAAACCCTATCATAGTCTTTCAAAATATCAAGTTTAACAACCATACCCAACTTCTTTGAATGGTTCATGGAATGGAAAAAATCATGAGAAAAAATAGCTACATCAATAATCTTTCTTCCTACCACAAAACATTTTTGGCTCCCATAAATCATTTTATCTAGCAAGGTCTTCATCCTATTAACAATTATTTTAGAAAATATTTTGTAAAATGTATTGCAAAGACTAATTGGATGGTAATCAAACATTGTAGTAGCATCTTCTTTCTTTGGAACAAGAATAATGTAGGTTGAATTTCAAGTTGATGAAGAATCCTTCTAGCTCAAAAGAAATCTCTAGTAAAAAGTAAGAGATCTTAAGAAATGATTTCCCTAAAATCCTAAAAAAAGGTCATAGGGAAACCATCTGGACTAAGAGTTTTAAAAGCACCAAAAGAGAAACAATAACTTTAACCTCCTACAGGGACACCATTTCTAAAACCTTTAAGTCATCCTCAAAGACTACCCTCGGAACCTCTAGAAGGGAATCACAATCATGAGAAGGGGGGCCTCATCTCTTCCCATATTCTTGAAGTAAGAGTTAGAAAATCTCTAGTCATTGCCAAGAGAGAATATCACGTTCCTTATTATGTGTTTTAAGGTATATTGTTGGAAAAAATGTGTTCATATCTCCTTCTTGTAGGCATTACACCCTAGATTTCTACTTCTAGAAAAGCTCCTCTTTCCTCACAATAAGAAACTATTCATTCCTTAATTCCTTTTCTTTAATAGAGGTATCCTCATCAATCACCCTGATTTTCATATTCTCTTTAATATATTTAAGGTTCAAAAGAATATTGTTCTTTATTTGAAATATATTTCTAAAATTAATTATTTTCTATCCTTGTACTTTATTTCAAATTGTTTTAAGTGTTTTAGAAACATGAAACATTGGAGTAAGTTGATAAGGAAGGGTCCACCAAAGTTTAATCAGATATTTAAATTCTAGGTGGAGACTCCACATAATCTCGTATCCAAAGGGATAAGGACCAAGCTTACATTGTTCCTCCAAGTTCAAAATAAGAGCACTACATGATCAGATGTATATCTTGGAAGAGAAAATATCTACAACTTAGCTAAGATATCCCAATCACCAAAGATCAATACTATGCCCAATTTAACCAATATGTGGTTATGTCCATGGCACCTATTTGACCATGTAATTTGGAGCCAAATAGCTCCACATACAAAAGACCTTGAGTGGAGATGAAATTAGAAAATTATAGCAGACTATAAAAGAAATCATCCACCCCACCAAGCCTCTTAGATGGATAAAGGGGGGTATTAAAATCCCTAGCAAGCATCCACTTCTCATTTTAATTTTTAGACAAAAGCAACAATATAGAGCCCCACAAAAGGTTTCTAGCATCCTTTGTATTAGGAGCATAAACATTGAGAAGGTTCCACTTCACCCCAAACTGTCCACCTCCAAAATAGTTTCTACGCAGTTTTTGTTACTAAAACCTTTGTGACTAGAAATTCTATCCAAATTCCAAAGGTTAGTGAAGTACCCAGATGCACCATCTACATCACTTATGCAATATTATACCTTAGAACATGGTCATTGTAGGATCATGGTGGTCCAAAATAGGCCCTTAACTGGCAATAAAATGTAGGAAAACATAATTACATAACTTGACATAAAAATTTAAATAAGTTATTAACATAATTTGGAAAATATGTAAGAACAAAATTTGTAGTAAATTGAATGTAGTTTCTAAGATACTATTCCTTTTTTGAAAATAAATAAATAAATCTATTTGGTGAAAATTTGAAATTTCAATGCAATAGTACAATATTTTCAAGAAAAAAATAAAAAAGTAGGTCTATGTCTAACCAACCTAAGTTCAAGAAAAAAATATATATATTTTTGAAACTTTCAATATAAGTAGAGGACACATGCATGGATGTGCTACATGTTTTTTTATATTTTTTGCAAGTAAATAATTAGTTATGATTTTTTGATTAAATTTTTTTTAAAATATTAAAATGTGTTTGTTTGACCATCATAACTTGGTCAAAAATTTATGAAATTATTATTTTTAATCCTATAGTATGCGAAGCATAGAATGTGTCGCATTTTTTGGATTCAAAAAATATGAAATTGTTTAAGAATTATAGATATTTTTAATCAACCTATCAACCAGCACTTTAGTCAAAATGTATGTAGAAAATCAATAATAATTATCTATTTAATTCCAAATAAGGCATATCTTATACTTTTCGAAATCTAACAATTTTCTCAATAAACCCTTTTCATTTCATCAAATTCGGATAAAAAAGAATTCATCAACCACTTTTTGTCATATCACCACTTTTTGGACCCTGTGATTGTGCACTCACCCACCAAACATATTTAACCATTTTTTCAAATGTATCCTTCTGCATTGTAGTTTCCTAAGTTAAGAGAATATCAATTTTTAGATCTATTATAAATCCTTTAGAATATGTTTTTTAAGCAGACTATTTAGTCCTCTAATATTCTGGACATGATAAAATTTTCATTAGAAAATTTAATTAGGCCAGCAATAACATTATTCTATCCAAGGGGGTGACACCTCCCCAATTAATTCTTTGGTTTAGAAGCATTATAGATACCCCCAAGGGTCCTCTATTTTCTAGAGTCTATGTCCCTAGCCACCTCCCTTAATGTGACATCCTTACTAATTGTTCTACCTACTTTCAAATCATTCCCCACATCTATTCTCTTCTTTTTCTTGGATTTTCCATTCACCTAATTCTGAGGATCTTCCTTATCAACTTTAAGTAAAGGTGAAGGAGGAGCTAGCTCTGTGAAGCCCAAAATTGCTAGTGATTCTTGCATTTTTATTTGAAGAGCATCTTCGGGGATAAAGCCCTCTTTAATTAGGGAAATAGAAAGATTCAAACCCTTGTTTGATTCAGGACTTCTAGGGGAAAGAGGGGGAGCCCCATAAATATCCATAGTTCCTATCCTAGGATCATCTTAAATTTTGAGAGGAGAAGAGGAAACAATATCATTCATACTAGTTTATTCTCCAGGAAACTCAATCCATCCCTTCGTCACCTCAACTGAAAAAACTTTCCCAAAAGTTTTAGACTTAGGATAAGTGTAACCCAATATTGGAGGCTTATTTTGAAGCTCATAGGAATTAGGGTTAGAAAACATAATTACATACTTATCTTTTTGAACATGTGGCTTCTTGCATACATTGCTAAGATGCCCAAAGTTCCTACAAAGCTGACAAAATAGCCTTTCATTCTTGTATTCCAAGACTTGAGACCAAGAACCAAATTTCAATTTCAAGGTAATAGATGAAGGAATTGAATGATTAACAACACTAACACAAATTCTAGAGAAAATACTATCCTAGATTTCTAGGAAGTTACTTTATCCACCACTAGAAGACTACTAAAATAATTGGCTATACCTTGAAACACCTTGAAGTTCTAAAACTCAAGAGGTAAATGAGGGAGTCTCACCCATGTCAGAGCAACAAATCCCAAATCAACCAATGGGTCCAAACCTGGATTTCATTTACACAAAGCCAAATAGTTCTTAAAGTTTTTATCAAAGGCCCAAGCACCACTTGTCAAAATATGAATTAAATATTTTTTATTATAGAAGCTAAAAAGGAAGAGATTGATCGACATATCGCTTACACAAACCTTACCATTAAGGGTATAAACATAGTCCATCCACTTGCATACCTAGTCAATGTTGGTTCTAAAGGACATAAATTTCCCTACCAAGGATATTTAAAGATACACTATGGATTCATTCATAATCTCATCCAGAATGGCCACCTCCAAACCATCTACAACACAACAATATTTTGGCTAAAATATGGAGAAGAGATTCCTTTTGGATATTGACCCTTTTCCCACCAAATTTTTTCCACATATGAAGCTTGATTCTCATTATCAAAAGGAGAACCACCCTGATGATGGATATCAAATTTTTTTCCATCCCAAGACAAACCATCATACAAATTTTGGTTTTTGATCCTGAGGAGCTAGAAGCAATATTCAAATTTCCCTCAATGACACCTTACAAAGAGGAAAAATTCATTGAATGGGACAATAGCTAGGGCCCCCACCTAGATTCACCATGGTTGGACAAACAGTGCAAAAAATTTAAAATTTAGAAGCACATGATGTTGAAAATCTATGTTATTTTGTTTCAAACTATTTATTTATTTATCTTTTGTTTATAAGAAATAGAAATATCTAGATTAGGTAGATTAAGATGATAATTTTATGATGTGAAATTAAACTTCATTAATGACTTGTATTTTAATGATTAGATATAAAATTGGTTACTATTCAAACTATGAATATGTAATTGTGTGTTAATTGTATTAAAGTTTCTTTAGATATGACTAGCATACTAATGGGTGCAATCTATTTTGTAGGTGAGCCTATGGCTAATGGAAAACTTGAGGTCACTTGGAAACCCCAAATTAGGAATAACCAATACAACTTGGCCTAGTCTATTTTGAGAGACTAAGGTCTTATGTAATATATAATTAGTCTTATGGTGTGAGAACTATCATTCATGATGTGTAATGTATCTTTCATGTTGTTATGTGTAATATTTTATGATGAGAGATTTATGTCTATAGATGGTTTAGAGAGAAAAATTTAAAGGTTATTTCACCCTAGGTCTCATACTTAATGCAATATTTTTCCAAAGTTTAATGTAGATTTTAAAATTTATTTTCATCTCATTTTGTAATCCCTACAATCCTAGGTCATAGAACTAGAGGTTGGGGATCTTTTGAAATGAATATATTAAGACATGTAGAAATTGAATTCTTTTCTACCATCATTTGTAAAGGTAATGAGCTTTCACAATGTAGTCATATCTTGAAATTAAACATGAGGTATTGGGACACACATAGATTGATCCTAAGAAGGGAATCCCTTCCCACTACCCTTTCTCACACATTTAGAAGCAAACTTGAAGAAGAAATGGTCTCATAGTGATTTCTCACACATGTGTGAGAAAAGTTCTAGGGTTTGGAAAATATTAATTATGAATGTGACAAGTGGCACCTTCGCAATGAGAGATTAAAATTTGAGTTTTCTATATACTTCTCTAATTTGGGTGATGGGGGAATTTTCCTATTTTTCTCTTCTTTTCTTATTTTTGAAAGAAAAAAATTTAGTGAAACAAAAAAAGGAAAAGAAAGAGAGAAGAAAAGAAGTTTGGATTGGAGAAGAGAATATTGGAGAAGGATGTCTATAGTCTCCAAAATTTCTACTTCAAAAATGGATGGAAGATTTATGTGAATTGGAAGGGTTAGATCTTTGAAGGTTGGCTATTTTGGAGAGGGATGGTTATAGTATCCAAGGGACCTTGTAGCTTGAGGGAGGCTTGCAAGAAAGCCTAAAGCTGGGAGATGAGCTACCATTAGCCTTTGGTAAAATCTTCTTAGTGATTTTTGTGCACAAGTTGAAATCCATGGATAAACCTAGATATGTTGAATATTCAACTTATAATATATGTTTTTAAATAGAATATGGCCTATAAGCTAAGTTAGTAGCTCTTGAAGAAGATCCTTATATAGTGTTATGCAAGTTGAAAATGGGGTCAAGAACCATTGTAGAATTCCTGTAAAGTCTTTAAGTTTGTATAAAAATGATAGTTGTAGGAAAAAATGCTATTGTGTTGAAAATTCTTTTAAAAATAGAGCGGAATATATTGAAGTAATCTATATTATACATATTATGCTAGTGCAAGAGAAAAAAATAGAGGACAGTTAAAATTATACTAAAGAATTTCCTTATATTTATTTCATTCTAAAGCCAATATTAATATTATAGTTTTCATAAAACATGTATACAATGTAATGGAAAAATTACATGATGAAAAGTTTAAGTATTGGTTCAAATTCTTGTAACTAAGATTAGACCTCTATCTACATGCCTTTGTAACTTATTGTATCTTTCCTTTGAACCCTTATTATTGGAGGAGTTTTATGCATAATTTCCTTCACTTTCCTTATGATTTCCTTCTATATTGGTTCTTGTTTGTATTTGAGGAATTATATATGCATAAAGGTATGTACAGGATTCTCATGTAAAAAACAAGCCCTTAAGTGCCGATGAAAATTCAAAAAAATTAGAGTTAGGAAACTTGACATAAAAATTTGAATAATTTATCTATATTTTTTCAAAAATATGTAAGAATAGAATCTATAGAAAATTGAATGTAGTTTCTAAACTACTAGGTTTATTTAAAAAAATATATATTTGGTGAAGATTTAAAATTTCAATGCAGTAGTACTTAAATTTCAGGGAAAAATAAGAAGTAGGTGTCTGTCTAACCACCCTAACCACAATAAAGTAATAATATTTTTTATAATATTTTAGATATAAGTAGAGGACTCATGTCCTGATGTGATACATATTTTTTTGTAAACTTTTTCCAAGTAAATAATTAATTATGATTTTTCTTATTACAACTTTTAAAAAATATTAAACCCGTATGTCTGACCACCTTAACTTGATCAAAACTTCATGAATTTTTTTCTTTTTTAATCCTATAGTATGTGAAGCATAGAATGTGACACATGTTTCAGATTCAAAAAATGTGATACTATTTGAAAGCTATAGATGTTTTTCAATCAACCTATCAATCAAGACTTTAGTTGTAATTCAAATAGAAAATGAATAATAATTATTTATTAAATTAAAAGCAAAGCATAATTTATATTGGTGGAAGGTTGAGAATCTCCTTTAAAAACCATTTGTGGTTCATCAATTTTGGATAAAAAAAATTTGTCAACCACATACCCTACACATACCCATCATATTGCCACTTTTTGGCCCATCATGATTCTGCACATACCCATAATATTGTGGCCTTCTATTTTTTTAGTAAACCTAGGGAAGTACACAATATTTTTCTATATTTTATTTACAATAGAAGATAAAACTATATAAATATATCATAATTATATTTATAACAAAAACATAAAACATAAAATTATTTTGGTTGATGCAATTTTTCCCTTGCACCTAGGATGCTCCTACATCACACACCTAAGCTAAGAAAATTTAATGAGTTTGGTATCATAAAATTGAATTTTATAGTAGAAATACCCTCTCAGGTTGTAAACAACCCATTGATAATTTCATTACTATTGTAAGTTCATCAAAAAAATATTCCTTTCTTGGGAGAAGTACCACCCTCCTCCACCTAGTCCATTATTTGTTAGTCTTAAATTTTTTCATGAACTTATGTCTAAAACAACCTAACCTCCTCCTCCAAATACTTCTTAGATCAAAACTCATAATCTTAGCACTCTCCCTTCATGTTTACCTCTCCTCTTCATCTTCTATTACAATTTCTTCTTCACCACTCTTTGCCGCAACATTTTCTCCACTCAAATCTTCATCCATCAACACCTTCACTCCTTCAGTAATACATGTTACAATTCCACCATCTCCTTTAGCCTTATATATTTATTCTTGAATTCCATCAACATGAAACTCTACTCTTCCTCCCTCACTTTTCTTTGTATGCATATGTTCACCTACAAATAAATTATTTTCATGAAAATAATGGGTTCTTTCATACTCGCATATTCCTCTTCTTTCCTCTAATCTATTGTCATTTTGGTCTCCTTGAAGAATTCAAAATCTTCTTCACATCATCAATCCTAGCCTTTTCCTTAGTCTTCCACCTTTTAATATTTAGACACACATACCACTCATACAATGTACAACTTAATGTTGATGTTTTCAATTACAAGTTCCCTCTTACACCTACCAAAAAATTCTAAAGATTCCACAAGTTTAGTTCACTGGAAAGCTTCCACAAAAGGACAATTCACATGAAAAAGCATACATGTCATACTTTCCAATGTCACAAATGAATAATTTTTTCCTTTCTATAAAATTTTCACTTCTTATCAGCTTTAATATTTTGATTCATGCACTTTTTTATTTTAATCAATTTTTCCTACAAATTCACTTGGTCATGCATTATACTTGCAAAGGAAAATTCAATGTAATGTTCCCAAAAATCTTAGATAGGAAATAAGTTTCTACAAATAGATTTGGAAAAAAAATATAGTAAATTTGGATAAGTTCATCCAAACTATTCATAATTGAGCTTATCTAATTCAACATTAAAGTCCTACAAGTGTGATAGAAGAAGAAAAAATTGCAAATACATAACTAAACCTATTTCAACCCAATATTTATCAAATTTTAACTAAAATTAAAATAATCTATTCTACAAAGTGGTTCCCAAGTATTTTTTCCTAATTATATCTTAAAATTCCTCTAATGCAACCCAAAAACAATGAAAACAAAACCAAATTGAACTAAAAGTGAAAGTAGAACCATTTTTTTGGATGATGTGAGATCTCCCTTTCACCCAGGATGCTATTTCACTAGTGGGACATGACCTCACATTCCATAGATACCAAGATCATTTGTAAATAGTATTCCAGTGAACGTACAAGAGGTATCATACCCATTTTATTAATATTTGGATTATTCATGTATATTTTATGTCTATCATTTTTAAATTAGAAAATCCCAAATTTAAGACAAAATGGGACCTCTTCCTTTTCACCATATCTTTTTAATAGTTCTCTATTTATATTATTTTAAAAAAATTGAAAACCCAAGAAACAAAAAAATTGAATCAATAGTTTCACGCCACCCATCTCTAGGTTGCAAGAAAAGAAGGGTATGAAGCAAAATAATTAAAATATTTTTATAATTAATGAATATATCCAAGGTTATAATATAAAATTCCACCATATAATACATGAAGATCATGTGATGGATCAACTAGAATATTCTTGTAGGCTTGCTAAGCTTTTCACAAACAATCTTACAAAAACATATGTAAATTTCCTCGTAGACTGAAAAATATCATGTTTCTTAGAGAAATTTATAGAGGTTACCACACTCTCACCTATATTTGACTAATATAAACTATGCAACCCAATTAGGAAAGATATTGTAGTTACCTCTTCCTTTAAAAAAATCTTGTATGACTAGTCCCAATATAACACCATAGTTTTGTCTAACATCAACTAAACTAAACCTTATAATTTCACCATGTAAGAACCCATTTTTATATCTACACATGTCAAAACACATTATATGAATATTTATGATAAATAATAACCTACCCCTTAACAATTATACCACCCTAAAATAATTATTAGCCATTTTTTCAAGTTCCACATTATCTAATTCATTTAATTCTAATAGGACTATGAATTTACCTACCTTACAACCCACCTTAAGTAATAAACATATTTATTAATCCCAAACATCATTCCCATCAATGATGCAACTAATACAATATTTAACACCTTTTTCCTAGACATATCAAGTCGTATACTATGAACCACTATATTATCAACAACTTCTAGCATGTGACAAATCCAACTCTTGGGAATCACTTTCACCCAATGTTAGAAAGAGATGAAGGATATGTCCTTAGTGGATGAAAATAGGGACTTAAAAAAAAACATAACATCCAAATTCTAGAGCTATATCCCTATCACTTTGATATTTAAATAACATTTTCCCTTTTCCTCATATTTTTTGTTTCACAACTAGAAAAATATAATGGGAAAAGAACCCATGTGACCATGTATAATATATTTTTATGGAATGTCAAGAATTTTCCTATAGTGACATATAGCTCATGATATGTTTTCCTAATAGTTTAGGGGGAAAATATCTTGAGTATTTTTTGTCCCTACTTAATGGTTCCATTACCACTTTTCTACAATCAATTGAAAAATTTATAAAATATTTCTCACATAACAAAGAAAATATACTTTAAATAATTAAACTTTGCAATGAAAAGAATTTAAATTGTGATGTATTTTCTTCATTTCTCCAATGATTGATAATATTTCTAGTTTCTTCCCACATGGCCGATGATATAAGAAAATTTCAACAATATATTTCTCATAAACCTTATCAAAGAAATGGATTTTCATTTACAAGTCAATTGTGTCTCAATGCTTTGATGAAATTATTGCAAAGGAGTGACCGTACATATATCACTTGTTACAAATGAGTTTCTCAAAATATAGAACAAGGATAAAAGAAGAAAAAATAATGATAGATCAATATTTTCAATTGGAAACAAAAATGTCATAAGTAAAGGTGTCACTGATTCTAAAGTTATCGAAAGTGAAAAAACAATGTCAAATAAAAAACTCTTAACATTTAAAATATCCTACTAAAAATTTATGTTTCTATGCAACAAGGATAGTTCTAAGATCCCCTAAAAATCAAAGACTCGCATATTCTTCTTTAGGGGAATTTAAAGAATCAATGTTTCTAAAAACCATCAATGCAAACATGATCAGATATTCACACACTCAAACCTTTGAAAAATAAAACCTAACCAAAATGATATAGGGAAAAAAATATTGTAAAAACTATTGTGTTAAAGTTCATACCAATTACAAGTGCATAAAACTTAAAAGTTATGTGAAAATGTTGAGCATCAAGGACTTATAGTGGAAGGTTCCTCATCCTCTTCACCTAAAGAGTAATTAGGTATCAATTAGGATCCATTTCCTAACTATGACCAAAATCAACCCTCAGTGTCAAATAAAAGTCCAAACCAAAAACCCAAACAAGAAATATAAATTCCACACTACCACATATGACATGGTAGTTGGTCATATTTGATAATCCTATCAACAAGTATTGTTTTGATTATATGGGAAAACAGGGTTTGAAGGAACCCAAAACCCTTTACAACAAAAGCTACTAAGTGCTACTAAATAGGATTTTCAAAGAGTCACTAGCAGCAACCCAACAACCAAAAAACATAACAAAATGGATGCTAGTCTAAAGATAAGACAATAACATAACAATAGCACCCAACAACATCAAAACAACAAAACAACAGGAAAGAAACCTACACCCAGTAGGAAATAGAAAGCAACAGACACTAATTCAAACTACTTAGGGTATTAGCCACCTCAAGCTACTAGCTTCTATGCCTTTTGATCATATCTAGTAGCTCCTTCTTCTTAGCATTAAAGGATCTCTTCCAATTAGCCAACCCTTTCACAGTAGGTCCTTTTTCATCATCTTTAGCACCTTTTTTACCTTTTCCTTTAATCGAGTGCTCTTTCTCCATAAGCTCAAAGAAATAAACCCGATCCTCCCTGAGCTCACTAATCTTTCTGAAATGGACATCCAAGGAGTCTACACTATTCTTCATAGAGATATGACATGCTTTCAAAAGCTTTTTAATATTCACATTCATTCCAAAATCTTGGCTTCCAGAGCAGCCAACCTATCTTCACATAGAGATTTGAAATCATGGTAGGAACCTTCAAGGTCCACAATTTTTTCAATAAGAATGTCTAACACCGAACCCTTCATAACATTCTTCAGATTCTCCTTCAAACCTCTAATTTTAATATTAATCTTATTGAACTCTTATAGAGTCCACTTAGCTAACTTAAAAGTTGTAGTAGCCCTAGCCCTATCCATTTTTAGCAAATCAAACATGGAGGTAGAGTCATGATCAAAGTAAGAAAAATCCTTAGAGAGAGGATTTACCTTTAAAGGCTCATATTTAGCATTTTTTCTTCTCCACATCTTCCACATCAAGACCCCTTATCTCCTTATCCTGCTCCACATTGGGAAATTCCTAAACCAAGGAATCCTCAATGGCCACTATCTTATCATCAGAGTTGTTGTAGTCACCAAAAAAATTAGGGTCCTTAGCCAACACATCCAAGGCCTTGTTCTTTAGGTTGGAAATACGTTTCAATGACCTCCACAACTTGTCTTCCAAACTGAAAACATTATCTTGTGACCCCACCTCAAGGCCACCACCAACAGCATTCTGACCAATAGCCACCTCCATGGTCTTGGGAGGGGAATCATCTTATCCCACTTCTTTTTCCTCACTTTCATAAAGTACAAGTAGTTTAGCTACCCTGTTACTCTTAGAACCACCCAACTTCCTCTTCTTTGAAGATGTAGTCACAATGGCCGGAGACACATCCTCCTCTTCTTCATTCCATTCTCCCTCCTCATCTGAAGTGGAATCCGAATCCGACGACCCAAAGACATCACTCAAACTATTATCCTTACCCTTAATGGAAGGAATAGGGAGAAGAGACTTAACATGCTCCATAATTAATAAGATAAGACCTTCATGGAGAATGGGAGCCCTCCTATTCTTCAAATGAGTGTAAATAGAGAACTCCAAAGAAAATAGCAGGAAAAATAGGAAATAAATGAACAAACCATGTCTAAAATGGTTGAGGAGAGTGAAGTGGTGACCAATAATAGTAGTAAATCTCCCCTCTAGAGTCACATAGCACATAAGCACCTCAACAACACTCGCCCAAATTGTCTTGAGGGATTTTCTCTCATAACCCCAACTTTCCAATTTAACTAATTTCTTCCACTCACCATCCTTGAAGAATTGGTCCACTACCTCCTCGTTACTCTTTTTTTCCTTAAAGAACTTGCATCCAATTGTCAACATCGTAGTAATAGTAGCAACTAATTCCTCATTCACCTCCACTTCCAGGCCTTTTATTTTGAGCCTGCGATTATGCCAGAAAGACACAAACTATGTCAAGGAATTGGGGTCATGCCCATGCAACCTCTCTAAGAAAGAAGTGAAATTACCATGACGTAGTTTATTCCAAAGCTTATTCTTTTTCCCGATGCCCCCATAAGAATGTGGCTCGATTCTGCTTCTATCACCGCCCATGCTGAACAACACTAGAACATAAAAAACCTTTACAAAGAACACTCAACTAAAAGTTGGAGAGAAAGAAAACACCCACAAATTGTGTGAAATGGAAGAAGGCACTAGAACATAAATGTCACATCATCTTAACCCATGTTTACATTCCTCAATAAACTACTAGCTTTCTCGAGAAGGATTGAGCCCTCCTCCCACGCACGAAAAACATTTAAACTGACAGCCTCGTTGGCAAGAAAATCTACCAACAAGTTTCCTTCTCGGTAAATGTGAGAGATGTTGGTCTCTTCACAAGATCACATCACTATCATAGTATCTTTAATGAGATTATCCACATTCCAACTTCGAGGATCAGTGTCACGCAAATAGTTAAGTATATTTAGGTAATTTCCTTCAACACATAATTTGGAGTAACCTTTACTGATTGCATATTTGACACTTATGAATGTAGCCTCTGCATAGTGATTGTTAGAGTAAAAAAGAATCTTCATTCTTCTCTTTTCTATCTCCTCCTTAGTGAACATAGGTTTTTTTAATTGAACATTAACAATTTTTTTCCACACACAAAAGAAATTAAAAATAGAGTTTATTTTTGTGCAATATGTACTGATGTATTTGCTTCAATGAAAAAATGATTAATTTGGATATATAATAAATTGGTTGTGATATTAAATATATTTGTGCCTACATTATAATTAATCTTGAATTAAACATTAATAATAAATGAACAAGATTGATGTTATAAAAGTTATATTAAAAATTTTACAATTTGATTCTATAAAAATAAATATTATTTCTTCAAATTAGTATTACTTATAAAAATATATATATATAAAATATTTTCAAAAGTATTTTTTAAACTAAAAATCATATAATGAAAAATCACTAAAAGTCTTTAACATTATTAATTCAAATTATTTTAAGTTTAATTTAAAATACAAATTTTAATGTCTCAATTTAACTAAAGATGGAAGGCACTATTTTAAATGTAAAAACAAACTCAAATAATAAAATAACACAATAAATAGGGTCAAAATAGAGCATTAAACAATGAAAAATAGTTGAAAGAAACTATATTGATCTAGATTTTATTACATACAATCCAAAAAATTACAACAATAGTAATAGTATTATTCATAGTGGATAGTGTCATACTTATACTTGGAACCTCTAAAATCTAGAACTTCTAATATTCTATAGAACTCTAAAAGTGGAATATCATTTCCATTAGACAACTTCTAGTTGCTTTAATGTCTAGAAGGTTATAGATCTTGTAAAATATTCTAATCACTTTCTAGTTAATCTTATTCCTTAACATCCCCCATTAAGATTGGATATAATTTTGCAAATAAGATACAAAGGAGATGGGAACATTATACCACTATCCCCCCTTAATGTTCATATATAATATACTAAGAATTTTCTTTGCAATTTTACAAAATTGACTTTAGTCATACTCTTAATAAGTACATAAATTGTTTGTTCTTCCTTGGACAATATTGTAGATTAATAATAGTGGTTTGAACAAAATCTGATATGTAGTGAACTTCAAGCTCAATATTTTTTGTCTTAGCATGAAAATTTAGATTGTTTGAAAACTATATGGTACTTTGAATGTCACAATATAAAGTAGTAGAAAAATATTGGAGAAAACCAAGGTTGGGTAGAATACTTTGAATCAAAATTGCTTCCTTTATTGTTTCTTTTGTTGTTGTATATTATACTTCTCATGGAGATAATGATGTAGTTGTTTGTTTTATGTCACTCAATGTAATAAGTACAAACCCAATCTGAAAAACATAACCACTAGTAGATTTTTTTTCATCTATATCACCTCCCCAATTTAAATGTGTAAATCCAATAAAAAAAAATGATGACTTACAGCCATAATGAATGTCATATTGTATTGTTCCTTGAATATACTAGAATATTCTTTTTACATCCAACCAATCACTTTCTTTAAGTTCTTGCATAAATCTGGATACATGATTAACTACAACACACATGTGTGATCTAGAAGGAGTTAGATAAACCAAACTTCGTACAATTTGTCTATATAAAGTAAGGGTATGTGCAGGATCATGATGGGAAAAAAACTGGCGATATGATGGGTATGTGGTTGATGACATTTTTTTACCCAAAATTGATGAAACAAAAAGGGTTTTTAAAGGATATTCTCAGCTTTCCAACAATATAAATTATGCTTTACTTTGAATTTAATAAATAATTATTATTCATTTTCTATTTGAATTACAACTAAAGTCCTAATTGATAGGCTAATTGAAAAACATCTATAGCTTCTTTGCAATGGTTTCTGGTTTTGATTGTGTGAGAATTTTTGCACCACACAATCAAAAATTCTCACACAATCAAAACCATAAACCATTGCAAAGAACATTATGGATTGTGGAAACTTGATATCATTAACATCTATAGCTTTCAAACAATATCACATTTTTTGAATCTATGTGTCACATTCTATGCTTCACATACTATAGGATTCAAAAAGGAAAATTTGAATTTCATGAATTTTTGACCAAGCTAAGGTGGTCAGACATATGATTTTTAATATTTTTTAAAATTTGTAATAAAAAATTCATAATTAATTATTAACTTGGAAAAAAATTACAAAAAAACATGCATCACATTGATAGATGAGTCCTCTACTTATATCTAAAATATTATAACAAAATATTATCATTTTATTGTGGTTGGGGTGGTTAGACAAACACCTACTTCTTATTTTTTCCCTAAAATTAAAGTATTGTCGTTGAAATTTCAAATTATCACCAAATAGATTTTTTTTTAAAAAAAAAATTAGTAGTTTATAAACTACATTTTATTTTCTAAAGATTCTATTTGTACATATTTTTGAAATAATATAGATAACTTCTTCAAATTTTTACATTAAGTTTCCTAACTCTGATTTTTTGCCACTTAAGGGCTTATTTTTTCCATGATGATCCTGCACATACTCATAACATTTACCTTCTTGGAAGTACATTATTTAGTAATCATGATTCTAGATTGAAAGGGAGTAGAATTTTTCTTGTATTCTAGTGTGGATGTCAAAATCTGCAAATGGTTAGCATTTTAAAACCAAGCTAATAATCAACATCCCTATGAAATAATGAAACATGTTAGATATTCTAAATAAGATATTAAAACAGCAAGAAAAACTAAATGAGCATACAAACAATATGAATCAACTTTATCTCATAGTGGATTGGTGCTATTATGGAAAATAGCCCTTTCATAGTCCTTGCTTAAGCTCCATGATAAAAATTCTATGAAGAATGATATGGAATGATAGGATGATAAATGGACAAAATCATTTCTCAGTTTAAGAGAGTGAATTTGCAAGAGATTGTGGAGGAGATACAAAGATTGTGGAGTTGTGGAGTTGAAATGCTAAGATTATGGAGGATTTGATTAAGAATGAAGCCTCTATTTTATAGATTTTCAAATGCTAAGAGTGTTGAAAAGGGACCAATGTGGGACTAAAAATAGGCTAATGAAAAGAGGCCACCTATCAACTTTTGAGTGGTTGATACATGTGCAATATTTGGGAAATGTGCCCAAGAGGGGGAAATTCAAATTTGAATTTGTGAGTAAATGCTAAGTTTGACTTGTGCAAGGGCCATGTAAGAGCCATGTAAGAGCTCATAAATGACTTGTTGGATGTACATGTCCACTTGTTTTTGAATTCAAAATTGAGGTAATCTTCACGCTCATCGGGTAATCTATGCATTCCATGAGACCACATTATGTGATCTTTCTCCAAACCTATTCATAACCTTCATTCGCATTTCTTCTTTTGTTGTTGCATGTGCTCTTAAATTTCCTCATATCCTGACTTCTTCCCCATCTCTTCACCTGCCCCTCAGCCATCTCTTTTCACGTGCCCTTTTCATTTCATTCTCCCTGCCTTTTCTTCCCCCACACTGCGCATTGTCTTTTCCTTATGTTTCCCCCATTCTCCCTACCTTTTCTTCCCCCCACACTGTGTGTTGTCTTTTCCTTATTGCGCGTTCTCTTTTCCTTACTAAGCATTGTCTTTTCCTTCCATTCTCCCATGCGCCATTCCTTTTCCTGACCATGTTACTTCTCTCACTTTTGAAGGACTCCACGCCCAAGGTTGGAGAATAGCAGCCTCTATATTCTTGTCCTTATCCATTTCTCGACCTACCAACACTTATTGTTCTCAGCCATATACGTGGAATCTATCAGAGTTAAAGTTACTACATTTAATATGGTAGAAGTTGATAAATCTTACTCTTTTGCACATTTGGTCTATGTTTGAGAACACTTTCCACAGGGATTCACACAGATCATATTTGGTTCCATGCATTTATAGAAGACTTCCTCAAGTTTCTCAAATCTAAGACTTCTGTTGCAAGGAATCTAAAGAAGCTAAGGTTGATAGGGTAGGAGTGGAAATGGAGGCTAGTGCAGATCTGGTCACTGGCTCTCACAACTGAAACAAGCTTGTTGTCACTAGGCCCAAGGGTGAGGTTGGGGAGGCATTACAACAACTTTGACAAACTTTATCACTACATTTATTGATGGCCTTGCTTTCATAGTTGTTTTGCTTTATGATTTTTTCTCTG
This sequence comes from Sequoia sempervirens, assembly GCA_007258455.2. Classification (NCBI taxonomy): domain Eukaryota; kingdom Viridiplantae; phylum Streptophyta; class Pinopsida; order Cupressales; family Cupressaceae; genus Sequoia; species Sequoia sempervirens. The sequence goes on from VDFB02000017.1 coordinate 10,908,757, forward strand.
CAACATCCCATTTCTTATTTACTATGTGTCATCTCAAATTTTACAGAATACTTCAAATTCGTTGTGTTAGTAGATGGCAAGAATGGTTGGCATTCTAGATTTCAACTGATATTTCTCTTAATGCGCACAAATTCTTTGTATTCCCTACTATTCTTCTTTGTCTATAGTTGATCCATTTAATTTTTGTGAGGAAAAATGTGTTCATTGTCTTAAGCAGTGGTGACTATAGCGAATTAATGCTCCCTAAGTTGCTTATAGGGATACTACTCTACTTTGTGTCTTTCAGCATAGCAACCTTAGCTAAATAAATATCTAATGTCTTAAAGGTACAGTGTTTCTACAAAAATCCTTAATCAGTAATTTTTGAAGGTAAGTAATCATGGTAAATGTGCACTATGCTTTAGCTTTACGCCTGTCAAAGTGAGACCAAATGCAACATGTGGTGTATTAGTGCATGGCACTAAATTAAAGAATCTTTACAGATTTAAAAACTCATAAATATTTTTATACATGGCATTGTTGTCTCTTAAAAAAATATTTATACTCCTGCATGGCATTGGAATCATTATGGCACTGCTATCTTTATAGAGTTGAAAACTTTTATACACCTACTCATTATGACATTATCTTAGATTTCCCATATGTTTAACCATCCTTCAATTAATGATGATGTTGGTGCAGGGATCAAAATGGTGTACAAGGTGGATTGAAGTGGTGATCTCGCAGAGGGAGTCTTGTCTTTCATTTATGGTAACTGAAGTACTTCACAAAAAGTTGTTTTGAATTAACCAAATGTCTAGAAAGTCTATGCAGGTGGTTGTGGATATTGAATGAGGTGGAAATGCATTATTGGAGAAAATTAAGAGAGGAACAAGTTGATAAAGTTGATAGATAATAATTTCTATACAACCTATGTCTCTAGAATACGTGCCATTTAGGAAACTTGAGTGGGCATTAAAAAGGGAATATAGAGTCTTTTTTAGCATTAAAAGATGTTATCTATTCCAATGGCATATTCCCATTATAAAAATGCTAGATGAAATCAAATGAAAGCTGATGTTAGAGGCTTACTTTGAAATTTGAACATATACATTTTTTTATTGCAAAGTTGTCTTTGTCATAGAACAATATGTTTGGAATGAAAACTCTAGTTCTTTGAAATCAATATTGCACATGGTGTATAATGATGATTTGGAAGAAAATATGATGTTTTTTTTTTGCATAAACAGGTGAAGTTTGATGTCAAAATACAACATTGAAATCGAATGAAGATAAAAGCAAGATTGGAGTTGAAGAATTAAGCATCGAACTTGAAACCCAAAAGCATCTTTTAATGCTTTGAGCTTCCATTGCACACCTTAATTTTTTGTTTTAGGCTAACTCATCTTTGCTTTTGGATTTTAAAATGAACATTTCCTAGGCTTTTAATTTCATTGTAAAAGGGTTAAAATGAACTTTAGGCAACATTGACTAGATTTTGTTTGAGGTTAACAAATTGAACAAGGCAATCTTCACACTCAAGTTGGGTGCTTTAAAATGAACTCATCATTTCTTTGAGGCTAAAATGAACAAGTGTTTGAATTGAGTGATTCTATCTTTGGTGCATTTTTAGTGCATATCCTCTCCCCTTGCTCTTCGTGTGATCTAGGGTGCAAGAGAAACACTCAAAATGCATTTTACTGCTTTGATTCACCTTTAGAGGGGCCTACCTAAGAGACACATCTGAAAGGAGAACTCGAATGTGACTCCAACTGGTTTTTCATTCAGGCCAGTATATAAATGGATAAGACTAAACTGTCAAGTCCTTATGGTATGTAGACCTTAGCCGTATAGTGTCTTTCAGAATGGGGTACTACCGTAAAACATATAAGAGCCCCTAGTAGGATTGATTAAATCCTTTAGTGGCTTCTTGGACGCTTGCAAGGTGTCATGTCCCTAATGTTGTGTCATTAAGAACCTTGTTTGTAGTTTCCAACTAGTCCATCCAACGAGTTTATCAAAGTGGTGCATTGGAACTTAGATTCCAAGAAGTTACTTGCCATGTCTGATCTTGGTTGAAATATAGAGGTTAAGAATTCATTCTTAACATACCTTTATATTTTATCCTTGGTTGCATGTAAAATCATCTCTTCTACTACAAAGGGCATGAAGCAAGCCCACCAAGAAAAACGTACCAATTGAGCTAGGATGTTATATTGCTTGTGAGCTAGTTTTAAAACATAGTACTTTAATCAAAAACATTGGAAAACCAACATTCAACATGTGCATCAAATCTCAAACCCTTTAAGAGAAGCAAATATCCTTGAACAAATTCACATGTTATTGCTTTCCCTTGGGATATGTGTCCTTAGAGGCATCTAAACATTTGGATTTCATCTCAATTTTCTTCTACTAAAGTCAACTTTAGGTAACTCTTCCCTCAAATTTCCTTGGTTTCCATATATTACACTTTGCAGGATAAGGGGAAAGTTGAGTCATTAGAAAACTAGATTCAAAATCTAATCAAGAGTGTGTTTGTGGTAAAAATAATCCATTAAGAAAAGATTAAATCAATTGGACCCCACACATGTGCTTGGCATCTTTTGGTCATATGGTTTTCATACAAACATTGGTCTTTTGATTTTTGAGTTACTCTTAAGGCATGTTCTTCACTATCTTGGTCTCGTAAACAAGTCCTTCCTAGGTTCCTTTAGGATCAAATCGAACACTTCACCCATTTCAAACATTTATCATCCATCCCACCAAAAAACTTTAGATCTTTGGAAACATCATTCTAAGACTTGGGTAGATCATCAAAATGAAAATCACCTTGTTTAGTTAGGTGTAGGGGAATGCATCCTTTCTCATACATTTAATTGAATTAGCAGTCCTTTGGAAAAATTCATCCTAAGATCACATCCAACATTTTAGGGTTTACAATTTCATTATCTAAATCAAACCAATCAAAATCAAACCCTAAGTCTAGCATTGATCCAAAGTTCCTAAATGTTCACCACTCATATAATTTCCCCTTTTCATCCTTCATCTTGTCATTAGTCCTAAGAACCTTAGAGGTCACTTTTGCAACAAGTTCAAAACACAAGGAGAACATGGAATACAAACTTGATCCATACATCATGAGTAATCCAAGTCAACTAAGCTATCAAAGCCTTACAACACCGATTGATTATCAACACTCACACTCATACAATCCATACATGGGATCATTAATTTCTACAAATTTCAATGGCACAACAAGTGTGGGTGTGCCCAAATCAAATATTGGAACACATTTCCCAATGATAGATTTAAATCCAAACCTACAAGTCTGTCAACCGAACAATCAAAGCATGAGCCTTCAAACAAACAACGCCATCCCACCAAATCCCTACAAACAAAATGAGAATGTACCAAGTACAATTTTTTGAAACATGAATCCAAAAAACTTTGGGATGGACACATTTGCAAATCACATAAATATTCCAAACATGAACAATGGTCAATTTCAACCTATCATGCCAAATCTGAACATCATCCCAAGTCAGAACAATGTCAAAAAATGATTTGTCCATGATCCCATTCAAAAGCTACAAGTATGCATCCTAAATTGGCTTGAACAAAAACCAAATCAACTATATCAAGGGAGTCAAGATCGAAATCAAGAAAAAAGTTGGTGAGATCAAATTGCTACACTTACCAAAATAGTTGAGTCATTGCACCAAGAGACATCTCCACCACCATTACCCACATCAACATCATTCCTTGGTTTAGGGATTCCCCCTTTACCTAGCACCAATCACTCCATCCAAATCAATCCACCTAACACCAATCAAGCCATCACATTAAATCTTTTGAATATTCCATTGACACCGCACCAATAGATGGTATCTAATCAAATGACAACATCAATCATGACAAATAAAAATATGGTATCCCAAGGGCCTATCACCTCGGTCATTCCAACCATCACTATCCATTCAATCATTCCAACCACCACTCTGAGACCCATCACATCTCAACCTTTCACTACCATGGTCGCTTCGAGCATAACACTCTTCACTACATCCAACATGATTCCAAATCCACCATACTACCACTGAAACCAAACGCAGCAAGATAATATAACATTGCACTAAAAGCTCACCAAGCCTACCAAAAGGCCATCAAACAATATCTAGCCACGCAACAAGCAAGACAAGCTCAACATGTGTAACAAGCCTCTCAAGATGCCCAAGACTCTCAAGCTACCCAACAAACACAAGCACAAACACGAAAAAGGATAACTATTGGGGATAGCGATGAACATTCAAACACTAGCACTAGCATTGAAAATATCCTCACCACAATTGTTGAAAACAATGAGCAATATCTATCCATCAAATATCACATTGAAGATGTTTCTATCTTGTCTGAAGATCGAATCAACATATGTCAAGAGTCCCTTTTCAATTATGATCAAAATCCACCAACAATACCCAACAATGATCCAATTCAAGAAATTTCAACATCACTTGACTCTATGGTTTATCTCTCCACCACAATTGTTGAAAACAATGTTCAAGATCTCTCAATTAAGGAGCATATTGAAGATTTTTTCACACCATCTGATGATCAATGCACCATACATCAAGAGCCACTTTTTAGTGATCTCTTTCAAGGAGTGTTAGGATTGTTTGATCCTATTGATATAATGCACGATCCATTGACCTATGATCATGTTGAAAATGTCTCCACATCGCCTTATGAGTTAGAGGACATATCTCAAGAATTTATTCCAAAGTATGATCAAAATATTTCACCAAAGTCTGGCAGTGGTCCTTTCCAAGACATGTTGAAACCCTTTGACCTCATGGTTATAGATATTGAAGGAACCTTGAACTCAACACTTGAGGATATTGAACCACATACGATGACTAATGATCATGTCCAAGAACCCTTTGTAAGTAATCCATCCTTTGAAATTAACCCATGTCAAGAACTCGATCCAAAGCATGTCAAAAACAATCTTGAAATCATTCAAGATCAAGAATTTGTATCTTCAAAATACTACAATAATCTAATGGACACTCTCCTATCTATGCAAGATGATCATATCCACATAGCACATACTCTTCCATCTACCCATGAGATTCTTTCTACGGATGGACACATAGATGATCTTCATTCAGAACAAGATTCCTCTACTCCTGATAGTATTACACAAAAAAAGTAGGTTATCAATTTCTATGGTCAAACAGAGTTGTCAACAATAGTATCAGATATATCTCAAATATATCTCAAATTCAGAGTTAGCAAAGCGGAAAATTCCAATAACATCATCTACAATGGTCATTTGTCAGAGCATGTTTACTAAACAAGAGCTCTCAGAACAGAAAGAATCAAAGCATGAAGGTACTACTACAACCATACTGGGGGAAACTTCATCTCAAGCAAACATCAACATAAGGAGCATGAGGAATCCTTATGAAGAAATCGATGCCAATACTGCAACCAGTCACATCATGAATCTTCATCCACCCATCACCCCATCCAAATATTGGGACCAATGTCAAAAGAAAGATTTGAATCAAAGAAGAAAGAATGTTATCAAAGAAAAAGAAGTTAGAAATCATAATGGACAAATCAAATACAAATGGATACCAAAAAATACAAAGAAAGATCATCCCTATCAAACTCTATCAGTCAATGAAACTATGGGGCAAAATAAAAATGGGAAAAGTATCCATCAAATATTTCCACAAAAAAAAAGTAGGCTTTTCAAGTGACATACAAAGTGCATCAAGCAGTTGGTCCTAATTCCATGCACACTTTCGTATCCACCCATCATTGCTCATCTTCCCAAGTTTGGAGAGTCAAAGGTTCCAAACTGTCAACCAATCCATCTCTTATCCTTAAACGCACTCCATCCATGCCTCCACACATGATATCTAATTCTCACATTGACCATGTATTGGCAATGACCCTTCATCATAAGGATTTAGAAGGCACTCTATCACGATGTGTGCACAGAGACAAAGTCAACTCCGATATCAATGAAGTAGATCAAGAATCCCAAAAGTTGCATTGAAGTGCATGTATCTTAGCAAAGCAGCTTCTTCAAGCAAGATATCGATGGAACATTATGACAGGGGTATCTACATCAGCAACACCTTGTGATTCAACATGAGTTTAAAATCTTTCAGAAAAATCAAAATAAAAAAAATAAAAAATATGAAAATCCAAAAAAAAAATTAGAAAAAGGATTGAAAATAGTAAAGAGAAAAAGCATCCTCTAGTGAAAACCGCATAGGTGGCACTTTGGAAAATACCATGACAAAAACCTGGAAAACAGGTGTCATCAGTAGAATCGAGCATCTATGTGTGTCACTCTAGGAGAAAGCATCTCATCCCGTCCATAATAAATCCAACATTTCATCCATCCTATCCATAATAAATCCATTTATCCATAAACCATTGATCCAATCCATTTTTATCCATCTACATCCATCATCCAAGTTCTCTTGATGAAATTTTGATGCACACTTTACACGTGCTTATGGTAAACATCTTGACATGGGTCATTTTCACTGATCCTATCCTATCTAATGTTATCTAAGCTATGTAGCATTATCTAAGCCATGAAGCATTATCCAATGAGCATTCTATATTGAACATCTTATTTTATTGCAAGCTAATTTGTGGCATCCTTTGCATGCTTACCATATCCATCCATCCATACACCTATCTAAGCATCCATCCATCGCATTCCATACATTGCTAGACATTGGGGGTAGATGTTCACATCTTGCTTTAGGAATAAATCTCGATCTATATCCTCCAACTTATATAGTGATCCAAACATTGGAAAACATGAAATAAAATTGGTCAAAGCATTTGTGATCTAAAATCCAAATCACTAGCCCATGGCATATTTTGACGAGAAGACATTCCTTATTAGTCTTCATCTTTCATCAAACATCGATCCAAACAATCAATATCAGTCACATCTAAAGTACCCTTCAAACATCACATCAAATCATCCAAACATATTTTGTTCAAAATAAAGCTTCATCAATCATGATCAATCAAATCCAATCAAAAAAATCATCTCGGGATATCCTTGTGTTGCTTAACACTATCCTTGCATTGTTTTGTATCCTCAACAATGTTATCATCGTCCATCCAATTGACATCTCAATCCTTGTGTTCCTTAACACTATCCTTGCATTGTTTTGCATCCTTAACAATGTTATCATCATCATCAATCCATCGATCCAATCAATCAACCTTAGCTTGGTCTTCAACAAAATCCCAAACAAAGAACTGATATCATCATACACATCCATATCGAAATCATCAAAATCATGCAAAAATCCAAAAACATCCAAAAAACTACAAAAATCAAAAAACATCCAAAATCAAATAAAAAAAACATTCAAAAAATCCAAAATCCAAGAACATTTGAAAAATCCAATATCCAAAAAATAGCCTCAAAACATTTCAAAATGTCAAAAACATCCAAATATTTGTAAAAAAATATATGTCCCATTTTTCTATCACCCGCAATAATCAATCATCCATAATAAATCATCGCCGCCTTCATCCTTTGGCAAAACAAACAAAAACAATCACAACAATCAGCAAAAGCAAGCTTTAATTGTAAAATCAAAAGCAAACAACAAACCATTAAAAACAAAATCAAACTCTTGATCATTTTCAAACATGTCGATCAAACTTATATCAACAACCTATCAATCAACTTATCAAACCATCATCATCCTATACAATGCATGTCGTAGGATATAGCGTTCTAACAATGGGTATCATTTTGGATATCACTTTGGATTCTTATCCTATCAAAACAAATCCCTTTGGCTAGAGATATGAAGAATATTGGCTTGTTTGCATACTTGATCTCTTTTTTTGATTTATCTTACTATGCTCATTCCAAGGACCTCTCGATGATATCCGAATGAAGGATTTATAGAGATAGGAATGGGGAAACGATCATTATCCTTTTATCTATTGTGCTTGTTGGATGCTCTTGTAAAATAACTTGGCGAATACTTGCTTTGTTAGGTACGTCCTAGCAAGGTTTATGTATGTCAAGTGTGAAAAAGGATACTCCTATCTACTTGTTGAGTCAATTTCCATCATACTAAGTACAATGCCATCCTGGTTCTTTATACCTTGATGCATTGTACCTATGTTTGTTATCAAACATAAGGTAACTAGCCCTTTTAAAATCCCAATCCTTGATAGGAAAATCATCATCATCTATCATCATCATCATCTCTAATAAAGTCTTGTTAGATCATGGACTTGTGGGATCCTCTTGTCATCATCTCATTTCCACACTAACATCATCATCGCCAATGCATCCATCATACATCCATCCTGCACCCACAAACCATCATCATTTTGCACATCATCTCACATACATTTTCATCATCATAATATAGATCTGTTAGTCTAAGCATCTGCATAAAAAATCCATAGCATGATCATGGCATATCAAATCCTCCATCTCATTCATCTCACATCATATCACCATTTAAGTTGTTTAAAATAATATATATTTGTTATTCTAAGCATCTTAAAATCATCTCATTTGTATCATCATCCATAACCATCCATTTTGAACCTCTTTATTGTGAGATCGACCCTTAAATTGAATATTTTTGCTCAATCTCTCGAGGGGGCAATGTACTAGTGTACTTCTTTCCATTGGGGCATCCGAAAAATCATAATTTTTTTCAATTTTGATTGCGACAAGTTTATTCTTTGAACCAATGCAACAAGTACATTGCTTCAAACAGGGGAAAAATGTAAACATGCAAAATTAGTATTATGCATATTCATCCGCTCATTGAATAAATCAAACACAACAAATCCATTCACCAGGTAAATCAAGTCTTTAGTCCTAAGGTTATTCATTTAAATAAATCAACTTGTCTCACATCAATCTTTAATTAAATAAACAAAACTTTATTTAATTAAATCCCCAAATGCATTTTCCATCCTTTTCTGATTCAAATAAATCAAATGTTTAAGTCATAAAAGTCAAAATCATCCTAATCATCATTAAGCTAACCTAATCCTAATTATCCTAACCTAACCACCCATCACATCCTCTAGATAATCCCACTTGCACAAATAAATCAATTTATTGATTTATTAAAATCCTCATTTTCACTCAACATGGCATTTATGGGGAATATCCCCTCAAATTTGAATTCAAAAACAAGTGGACATGTGCATCCAACAAGTCATTTATGAGCTCTTACATGGCTCTTACATGTCCCTTGCACAAGTCAAACTTAGCATTTACTCACAAATTCATATTTTAATTTCCCCCTCATGGGCACATTTCCCAAATCTTGCACATGCATCAACCACTCACAAGTTGACAAGTGGCCTCTTTTCATTGGCCTGATTTTAGTCCCACATTGGTCCCTTTTCAACACTCTTAGCATTTGAAAATCTATAAAATAGAGGCTTCATTCTTAATCAAATCCTCCAGAATCTTAACATTTCAACTCCACAACTCCACAATCTTTGTATATCCTCCACAATCTCTTGCAAAGTCACTCTCTTAAACTGAGAAATGATTTTTTTGATTTATCATCTTAGCATTCCATATCATTCTTCATAGCATTTTTATCATGGAGCTTAAGCAAGGATTGGGAAAGGGCTATTTTCCACAATAGCACCAATCCACTATGAGATAAAGTTGATTCATGTTGTTTGTATGCTCATTTATTTTTTCTTGCTGTTTTAATATCCTATTTAGCATATCTAACATGTTTCATTATTTCATAGGGATGTTGATTATTAGCTTTGTTTTAAAATGCTAACCATTTGGAGATCTAGTATTTTAAACTTCTCTAAAGTATCCAAAGAATATTTTGATTGGTAGATTAACAATCTATCATGTAGTTTACAAACTTGTAAACAAATAATATATTTTAATTATCCCACAATCACTCATATGAAATTCCCCTTTCAAGATCTGATTTTTAATCGTTGATTATCCTAATATGGGTCCAACAATGCTTAAATAATCTACATAAATTACAAAAAGACTAATCTCATCTTATACTTTCTTCACCTAAATATTTGGATCAGATCTATACTATTTAAACCCATCAAGCTAAAATTACTTATCAATCTTTTCATTACATGCTCTTGTTGCTTGTTTTAGATCATAAAGTGATTTCTTTAATTTGCAAACAAAGTTAGGATTCTTTTTAATCTACAAGACTAGGTTTATTATTCATTTATATTTATTTAGTTGAATCTATATTTAAAAAATCATTTTTAACATTCATCTAATCAACATACCATACAAGACTTGCAATCAAATAAATATTAATTATAATTGTATTCATTTTGATAACATGAGCAGATTTTTCTTTATAATCAATGCCTTCAAACTATCTTTTGCCAATGCCTTGGTGAAGATGTCAATGAGCTACTACTCATATCTACAATATTGAAGTTTAATCTCACCATTTTCTACCATCTTCGTTATGAAGTGATAATGGATCTCAATGCTCTTACTTTTTCCATGAATGATTGGATTCTTTATTAGAGCTATTGAAGAAACATTGCCACAATGAATGGTTGTACTATCTTCTTGTTGCTCCTTCAAGTTTGCAAGGATTCTTCTCAACCAAATATCCTAACATGTTGTAGTGTTTGTTGCAATAAATACAACTTCTACTATGGAGAGGGAGATAATGGGTTGCTTATTTGATGTCCATGAAATCGCACCTAAACTCTTGTGGAATACATATCCCAATGTGATCTTCCTATCATTTTCATTGCCTTCCCTATCATTATCCATAAAACCAACCAACTTAAACTCATTAGATAACCATACAAAATATCATAACCTATTATACTATTCACATATATCTCAAGATCCTTTTTCCTACTTGCAAATGCTTGTCTTTAGGTTTCTCCATGAACTTAGAAATCAGGCTTATAGAATACATTAAATCAACCCTAGTAGATGTCAAGTACATCAAACTTCCAATCATTCTTTTATAGAGGATTGGGTTTACTTCATTGATACTATCCTCTTCAATTAATTTCAGGCATGACGTTGTTGGTGTTGGGGGAGGCTTGTTGTTCACCATTTTAAATCTCCTTAAAAATTTTTTGGCATAGTTAGTTTATGAAATAAATATGCCATGCTTTATATATTTGACTTCAATCTCAAGAAAGTATTTCAGTAGACCTAAGTTTTTAATCTTAAACTAATTCTTCATTACTTCTTTGAAATTAGTAATTAAGATGTCACTATTTGTAATAAATATTAGATTATCTACAAGAAAATAATAATTGAGATCTCATGTTGAGTTGTTTTAATGTAAAGTGTGGGCTCACTACTGCTTTTGCTAAAACCATTACTCACTAAATATGAGTATATACTAATGTACTATTCCCTAGGTTCTTGTGTCAACTTATAGAGAGCTTTTCCAAGCCTATATACTTTATCCTCTTACCTTGGGACTTCATATCCAAGTGGTTGCTCCACATGCACTTCCTCTTTCAACACTCCATTTAAGAAGGTTGACTTTATATCCATTTGATACACCTTCAAATTATGTTGGGTTGTAATTTCTATGACTACCTAAACTATTTCCATCCTTGCAACTAGTGCATATGTCTCATCATAATCTTTTATAGGCTATTGTTTGTATCCTTTAACAAGTAGCCTTCCCTTATGTATCTCAATTTTACTATCAATAGTACACTTGATCTTGTAGACCCACTTAACTCCAATTACTTGTTTACTCTTGGGTAAATCAGTAAGATGCCATATTTGATTCCTCTCTATAGAATCAAACTCTCCATGAATGGTTGTACACCACTTCCTTTCTTTCATTGCTTCCTCAAAATGTGTTGGATCACTATAAGAAAATATGGAAATATCCAAATTCTTGTTAGAATTCACATACCTTGGGCTGTCATGAATCTCGCTCACACTACTTATCCTTCATGGCATCAATGATGCTAGTGTAGGACCTAAATTACCTTTAGAGTCACTGCTATTTTGACCTCTAGAGTTGTATTGCTAACCTTTAGAGATATTGTTGTATTGAATTCTAGAGCTACTGATAATTTGTTGACCTCCAAATAAAAATTCTATTAAATACCTCCAGAGTTCCACAAATATCTAAGATAGTTTCTTCCTAAACTATTACTTTCTAGAGTTCCTCCAGTGTTATTTTCTATGGTTTCTTAATAGTCAAGGGGTAATGTGATTGGAAAACCCATAGTGTTTTCCACTATTCTATCCAATGCTTTATTCTAACTTCACTCAACATCCCTAATAATCGCATCCTTTTTGGTGAAGGGATTATACAATTTATAGGATTTTGACTCTTCACTATAGCCTATGAAGATACATTTTTTACCCTTATCATCAAATTTATGCCTTTTCTCTTTTAGCATGAATGCATATGCCACACATCCAGATATTTTTAGATTCTCAACACTCTATAGTTTTCCCATGCCTCTTGTGGAATCTTCTCATGAATAACCTTTGTAGGACACCTATTCAATAGGTAAACTATTGTTGCTACAAATTCACCCCAAAAAACATGTGACAATCCTTTTAATTTTAGCATGCTTTCTTCTGTAATGTCATAAAATTGCACCCCTTGCAATTTCACATACATTCTTGTATCTGCTTTAGTGTCCACTCCCCTAGTATTTGTGTAGGCTCATTTTAGCCCCTGCATTATCCTTTTTCCTTCTCAGGATGCTCAAAGGATCACTTTTTAGTAGCCACCCTCGTGTGTCAGCTTTGTGTTAAACCTTGTGCTTTTCCCATTTGCATCATTTTGTAGCATGATGTGTTCAGACACTAGTGCACCACGCTAACATACTACAACATTTCAATTTTCAAGTGATCACCTCCAAGCACGTTTGCCACTTGGCATTTTATTTTTTCGGTGGTTACAGCTCGAGATGCCTTGTAACCACCTAGGAAGCTTATTTTCCTTCCTTAAATGCTATCTATTCAATTCATCTTGGCCTTCTTTCTCCTCTAGCTTCTCTCTAGATTCTTTCTAGCCTTAGCACTTGTATTTCTCTCCTGCTATCTTTCTTGCACAACTCTCCTTACTTGTTACAGCAACTTCAAGTACTCTCAAGCTCTCTTAGAAATACTCTTTGTAGATTTATTGGCTCTCATATCTATCCCCCTTTCCTTATGCTTGCAAGCATCCTGGGGTTCCATATCCCCTATCAATTGAGTACTTATTTTGTGATACGATTTCTCCTCCTCGAGCGAGGATTTCCTTTATCACATCGCATTTACATAATTCTCTCACTCTCTATCTATTTGGTTGTTTGCGGAGATGAGAACACCAAAATGGGGATTTGACTGAGGCAAACCCCTATACAGCCCCAAAATTTTCACCAGGTCTTACACATGTAGGTATTGAAGAAATTCACATGCTGGAGGCTTCATCACTTGCGTGGTTGTGAGCATTTCCTTTCTACCTCCTATTCTCTTTATCATTTCTATTTCACTTTATTTCAATTTTATCACATTATGTTATTTTCCAGTACTTTTGAAGTTCTCAATAATTAGATTACTAGTAGTCGCTAAGCTATTTTTTGTGATATTCTTGCTTTCTAATCCATACGAGATGCTAATGCACCTCAGGGATGCTAGCATGTTGTGTTTTCATCTGTATTTTTCATTTTCATCCTTTGGCTAAGAGCTCATCAGTTTGTTCAAAAAATCTTCATGACCTGCTCTTTCTAATTCTAGAACTCTTGCATTGCTCCTTGAGGTAGTTTAGGGAAGTTTGCCTCATGAGGCTCTATGAATGAAGAGAAATCATGAGCTATGAATCCCCCTTCTCTACATTTTGGTGAACCAGATGTGAACATGGTATTTTTAAAAAACTAGGAATTTATTTACCCCAACTTGGTGGGGTCATAACTTTTGACTCGATGCTCAAAATTTAGAACCGTTTGCACCGTTGGAAAGGTATCCAAGAAGAATAGCTCAATCTCTAAAATATTGTGGCTTTGATAGACAAATTTTAAGGACCGACGCAAGTTTCAACCCGAAATTCCACTATGAAGACCTCCAAAAATGCAAATTACTAGAACCTAGAAAATACTGAAAAAATATAAAAATCTAGATTCATGGTTTTTCTTAGTTCTATTATCAGCTGACTTTTTTATTTATTATTTTTCATATTTAACTTACTATTTCCAAAATTAATTTAATATCTTCTATTATTAGCTTGGTATCTAATTTTGTTCAAAATGTTAATAATATTCCATTTCATGCATGTGATAGTGACTTGGCTTTTCCCATGTCACTTTGTATATTTAATCCTTCTCATAAGATTCCTCTCTTTGAAGGATATCTTGTTGCAAGAAGATTAAATCATTGATACCTTTCTTAATATTACTCTACCTTCTATTCATTCCAATGCACTCTTTTTTGGAGATGATGTATTTATGAATGATGAATCTCTTATTCCTTCCAATGTACTCTCTTCTAGATATGTTGCATTTTTAAATGATGAATCTCATCTTTGTTCTAATGCACTCTATTTTAGAGATGATGTATTAGAAAATGATGAACCTCCTTCCACGTCTAATCCTCCCTCGATCAATTTTGAGAATGTTTCTTCAAATAATAATTCTACTAGTTGTGATGATTCTATAAATATAATATGTCTCTGTTTCCCCTCAAAGACCTAAGAGACCAATCATTTATGTGACTCTGGCTAGTCCTTCTCCTAAAAGGATTTGTTCTATTGATAGTGTTCCATTTTATAATGATTCTCTTGATCTTTCTATGGCTCCCTCTTACAAAGTTATAGCCCATACTTATAAGAATAGAATGAATAAACAACAAAGCCTTCTTCAAGCTCCTAAACCTACAACTAAAGCACATAGTGATTACGATCTTGTCGAGCAACTTCAAGTTACTTCAACCAAGATCTCACTTTGGAACTTGCTTCAATATGCTCTAGTTTATCAAGGTATGCTTTAGGAAGCCTTGCAAAAGATCGTCTTGCCTTCGTCCACTAGGTTGATGGATGTTAATGTGTTGATGGCTCATATTCATGTAGATTCATTGAATATCACATTCTATCCATGGGAACTCCCACCTCTGGAAGTATAGAAGAAAGTAGACCCTCTAATGATAATAGTTAACATTAATAATAGTGGAATTTGACGTACTCTTTTTGACACTAGTCCGGCGCTCAATGTATGTAGCATTGATCTATTTCCAAAGATTAATATTGATTGATATTCTCTTAATGATTCTTCTATTGACATTCATGGGTTCAATATTGTTGGTCAGCAACCTTTAGGCATGATATTCTTGCCTTTGAAGTTGGGACCCGTTACTATACCTACCCTTGTATATGTTGCATCAGAAAAGTTACCTTATAATGTTCTTCTTGGTAGACCATGGATTCATGCTATGGGTGTAGTCATGTCTACCTTGCATAAATCTATTAAGTTCATTTGTAACAATCAAGTAGTCATAGTCAAGGCTGACTCTAAGGCTATACACTTGTGTGAAATGGAAACTGTTGGTCATCTCTTGGTCGTTCCTACTCTTATCCCTTCAATGTCTTCCAATGTTTCAATTTTTACTCTAGCAGTACCCACTACAAAGGATACTCTTGAGATAGATGTCCCTAAGGAAGATCCTTCTAAAGCAATAAATCTCAAGTCTGCTCCTACATCTTCTCAAAAAAATTCATGTCTTGGTGATGATTTGGGTTCCTTATACTTTACAAACTCCTTCAGTGGGGAACATAAATTCAACCCAATCCACTTAGCCCTTTCAATAACATCATCTAAACCCACTATCAGCGATTGTCATTCTTTTGTATCACAGAATAAGGTGAATGCAAATTGTAATGTTCTTAGTGTTGATCCTCCTTCCAAGGAAGATTATCACACTTATGTTAAGGAGGTTAATGTTGGTAGTCCTATCAAGAAGGATGATGGTGATCCCTTAGAGGAGTATGATCCATGTTGCTAGAATAATACTCTCCATGTAGATCCTCCATTGTCTACTATCTTTGTGCCTTCTTCTTGTGAGCAATCAAGCTTTTCTCCATAAGAGAAAAGGTTGCTTCCTGCTCCTCATTATTTATCTGAAAAAGAGCATATGTTGTTGAGGATTCTCAAAGCCTACTTAATTACTCTTCCTTCTCCTACACACAAGAAATCTCATAATCATGATAAAGAAAATAATTCTTTCTATGCATACCATTGAATGACTAGACATTCCACTAGTGAATGCAAGGCCTTGAAGGATAAAATACAACAATTTAATGATCCAGGTGCCATCACTCATTTATTTTTTGATGCACCTACCTCTTATTCAAATGACAAGTGATTTTGAGGTTTACCTCTATCCTTCATGTTCTAAGTATCTTGTAGGGTTCTCCTCCCCTATATGCTGGGGGTAGTGATAAATTTTTCTGGAGATGTGTGTCCTTCTAAGGAACCCCTCTCTTCTTTCTATCTTTCAATTGGAGTGTCCCCTTGAGTAGGCCATTTGCTTTCTTGAAGGGTTCCTGAGGGACTCCTTTGAAAGCTTGTATCTCAAATGAATTCTATGGAATCTAGCTTGGGGGAAGCCTGACTAGACCTCACTTTTCAAATAGTGCATCCCTTGAGTGGACCCCTCTTTGTTTGAAGGGTTCCTAAAGGACCCCTTTGAAATCCTTCCAATTTGTTGATGGTCTGCGTCAATTTCTGCTTGATTGGCTATGTGGCTACTTTATTTTCTCAAATGATCTATCTATGGATTAACATGTCACTTTGTAGATGCTCTTGTAAATACTCTTTCCAATTCAAATTTTTGGAGTCCCCTTTGGTTTTCCTCCATGAAAGAGATCTTGGGGGACACCTTTCTTTAGGTTTGCAGGCTTGTAAGGCACTTTTTTCTCTGGGTTTCCTTCATATGAGAGATCTTGGAAGATACCTTATTGTAGGTCTATGGACCTATAAGGCACGTACTTCATGAGGCTTCCTTCATGTGAGATATCTTGGTGGTTACCTCTTTGTAGTTCTTCAGGCCTATGAGACACTTTCATCTTGCAAGATTTGTCCATCATTGGTCCAAGGGACTTTGGTGTACTTTGTGCAGCTTCATAGTTCTATTGGACTATGGAGTCTTTTATTTGAAACTCCTCAGGGAGAGTACCTATGGAGCCGTCCTTGGAATTTTCATTCCTCCTTCTTTCTCTCTCTTGAGATTTTTCACTCCTCTTCTCTTCTCTTCTCAATTGTGTATACTAGATCAAAGATTTTTATCTTCTTCATCATGAGTATATGCTCTATCTCTCTTTGGCATTGGTTCCTTCCCTAACTTTTGGGTGCATTATTCTCTTAAAGCAATCAATCCTTACATTCTTCTCTTCATTTTGGAATTATTCCATGTGTTATTTCTTAATTTGGGGACAATGCATGGTATTGAGACAACCTTTTACATCAAGGTCTCTTTCACTTTGCTGATTGAAATCCTTTATTTTTTGTGCACTAACATTATTGTCTGGTTTAGGTTTTTCTTCCCTAATGCATTTGTCTTGCAAGTCTTCAGCCTAGGGGCATGCTTCCTTGGTTTGAAAAGGAATTTTCTTCCTCTACAATATCCTTTTGGAAAAATGATGTTATTTATATTTAGTAGATTTCCTTTAGCATGCATATTAGTGTAGATTCGTATGCTCGCTAAAGTGGGGAAAAAATGTAATATTGTAAAATTGCACCCCTTGCAATTTCACATACATTCTTGTATCCACTTTAGTGTCCACTCCCCTAGCATGTGTAGGCTCATTTCATCCCCTGCATTAGCCTTTTTCACTCTTAGGATACTCAAAGGCTCACTTTTCAATAGCTACCCTCACACGTTAGCTTTGTGTTAAACCTTATGCTTTTCCCATTTGCATCATTTTGTAGCGTGATGCATTGAGACATAGCATATCGTGCTAGCATCCTGCGACATTTTAATGTTCAAATGACCACCTTTGAGCATGTTTTCCACTTTTCATCTACTTTTCTTAGTGGTAACAGCTTGAGATATCTTGTAACAACTCAAGAAGCTTCTTTTCCTTGGTTAAATTTTATCTATTCAATTCATCTTGGCCTTCATCTACCTCTAGCTTCTCTCTAGCTTCTTTTTAGCCTTGGAACTTGCATTTCTCTCCTACTATCTTGCTTGGACAATGCTCCTTACTTCTTATATAGCTTCAAGAACTCTTAAGCTCTCTTAGTAACACTCTTTGTAGCCTTCTTGGCTCTTGCATCTATCTCCCTTGCATTATGCTTGCAACCATCCAAGGATTTCATATCCCCTATCAATTGCATCCTTATTTTGTGATACGAGTTCTCCTCCTCGAGTGGGGATTGCTTTTATGAAATCACATTTTCTTACTTCTCTCACTCTCCCTATCTTTTTTGGCTATTCATGGAGGTGGTAACACCAAAATGGTGGTTTGACTAAGGAAAACCCCTATACAGCCCCAACATTTTCTCTGGATCTTACACATGGAGGTATTGAAGACATTAACGAGTTGGAGCCTTCATCACCTGTGTGGTTGTGAGAATTTCCTTTCTACCTTCTATTATCTTTACCATTTCTATTTCACTTTATTTCAACTTTATCACATTCTATTAATTTCTAGTACTTTTGAAGTTCTTAGTAATTAGATTGCTAGTAGTCGCTAAGTTATTTTCTATGATATTTTCACTTTCTAGTTTGTACAAGCCACCAACGCACCTCAGGGATGCCAATGTGTCGTGCTATTGTCTATATTCCATGTTGTCATCCTTTGGCTTAGAGCTTGTTAGTTTGTCTAGAAAATCTTTGTGACCTACTCTTTTCTATGGAGTATACCATCACCTGTGTGGTTGTGAGAATTTTCTTTCTACCTTCTATTATCTTTACCATTTCTATTTCACTTTATTTCAACTTTATCACATTCTATTAATTTCTAGTACTTTTGAAGTTCTTAGTAATTAGATTGCTAGTAGTCGCTAAGTTATTTTCTATGATATTTTCACTTTCTAGTCTGTGCAAGCCACCAACGCACCTCAGGGATGCCAATGTGTCGTGCTATTGTCTATATTCCATGTTGTCATCCTTTGGCTTAGAGCTTGTTAGTTTGTCTAGAAAATCTTTGTGACCTACTCTTTTCTATGGAGTATACCTAGTTGTAAACTATTTTTCAATGCCTTCATTCCTATAGAAATTCAAAAATTATTTGGAGATGTACTCTTCCCCTCTATCCATTCTTGGGAATTTGATAAAGTGGTCACTTTACTTTTTAGCTAAGGCCTTAAACCATTCAAACTTCTCAAAGGCTTCTAATACTATTTTTTATCCTTGTTTATCATTATTTCAAATTGAAAATTTTAGTGGTTTGAATAAAGGATAACAAATCCTTGTTTCATAATTACACCAAACATCAAGGAAATTCTTTGTTGTGGGTGAAATATGAGTATACTTAATATTTTTACATTCATGGATTTAATTTCACTTCTATTTATAGATTTATGTATGCATTAAATATGTCAATTATTTTTTTACACTCATATTTCTTCTTGGTTAGCAATCATTTTGGCGCATTATGATTTTGTAGTACATTGAGAAATCAATTTACAACACATAGGAACATCAAAACATACATATATGTGTGTGAGTTTGTGCATATTTATTGTATTTTTATTTTCCATATTATTCTTAGTATTTATTGCATTATTTGTGATGAATCACAACATTTTACCTTAGGTTTCTTAACTCATTATTCCTATAAATTTATTATCCTTGAATATTTATTCTAGTGTCATCTATTCTCCTAAAATTTGAAATTTTTAATAGAATAATATAATTATAAGAGAAGTAAAATTATACTTAATAAATAAATAAAATATTTATAAGATATATACTTTCATTTCATGATTAGGTACATAAAAATTAAAACAAAATCTACTTGTATTTTTTTTCAAAATATAAATTTAATAGTATAATTAACATAATTAATTATAAGATAAATATGTTTTAATAAAATATTGACTAGTATTTCATGGATTGGGATGTTAGAATGAGGATATTTTGGTTTTACTTGGGAACTAAGCCCAGTGTGCTAAATGCAAAGTGGAAGATGGAGGCACAGAGCAATATGAAATAGACTCCGCCTAGAAAAGGCTGGTTTAAAATGAACTTTGATGGCACTTCCCAGGGTAATCTAGGGTCCTCCAGCTTGGGTTGTTGCATCAACAATGACTCAGGTAGCATGGTGGAAAAGAATTCCAAGCCTCTCCCAATGGGGACAAAGTAAGAAGCTGAACTTTGAGAACTAATTTGTGGCATGAAACTCTGCAGAAGTTTGAATCTAAATGTAGACACATAAATGGTACAGATTGATCCTATACACCTGATCTTGATTTTACTAACACCAGTTCATCCTAAATCATCTCTCTGCTAATCATTTAATTAAATAATCTCTATTTAATTAAATTCATCACATTTCATCTCTTAATTAAATAAATCAATTTTATCTGATTAAGTCATCATCTCCTATTAATTAAATAAATCATTTTGTATTTAATTAATCCTATAGTCCCTCTTTTAATTAAATAATTCATTTCATTTAAGTAATCTCTAAATTCATTCCATTAAATTAAATAAATTAATCTTTATTTGATTTAATCTAACACCATCTTCTTTAATTAAATAAATAAAAATCTTTATTTAATTAAGTCTAATTCATATTCCTCTCAACTTTGATTTTAAATCAGCCCAAAAATATAAATCAAGTCGTCACATCAACTAATCTCTCTTTAAATTAATCAAATCCTAATTAATCTTAATCTTAATCCATCAAATCTTCTAGCTTTTGCCACTTGCTCATGAAAATCATTTTAATTGATTTATTAAAATCTCTATTTACTTTCAAAAAGGTGTCAAGGCTGGAATATTCTCCAAGTTTGAATTCTCCCTCCTAGAGGACTTGTCCTCTCCAACAAAGCATTAAAGTCTCTTACATGTTATTTTCTTGAGCCATGTGGTATTAACTCCATCTTTCATCTCATCCTTTAAGCCATCTTTTGAAGTTCAAATTTCCTCCTCTTAGCACATTCTCCAAAATGTGTTCCACCTCTTTTCAATAGCATGTTGACAAGTGACGCTTTATCATTGGATCATCTTTAGTCCCACATCCTCCATGTTTTTCATTATTCAATCCTTATCTCTTATAAATAGAGGCCTTCTCTATTGGTTTTAGGGGGAGCCACAATCAATGTAAAATCATTATGCTCATTTAGGAGGAGAATTGGAGCCAAAGTTCTCATCTTCATATCAAGTTCATCCATTCTTCATCCATCATAGCTAGGTTATGCAAGATTTTCCCTAAGGAAGCATCTAATCTTCATCAAGTTATCACAAAGCTTTCAAGGGATTGGGAAAGGGCCATTTTCCACATCAAATTGGCACCAATTCCTCCATGGGATTGAGAGTTTGCATGCTTAAATAGGATTTAATTGCTTTTACTGTTTTCTTCATTTCTTTCCTATTTTGAGCATTGTAGATGAGCTTCATGGGAAATATTATTTCTAACTTGCATACTGATATAACATTGTGTTTGTTTCTTGTGTTTTTGAAGGTCTAGGATTGGGGTTCACATTTTGGCACTAGGAGGGCAGGAATCACAAATCTAACACATTTAAAAAAAAAAATTGTTGTTTTTCAGCAGGTTTGTTCATTAACCTCTATTTTAGTGCATATGCAATATCTTTTGGTGCATTTGGGCTCTATTTCAACATATCTGTAAGATCTTCTAACGCATTTGTTCTCTATTACGATGCATCTAGACCCTGTTATAACACATCTAAACATTCTTTTAGCGCATCTAAGCATTCTTTTGGCGCATCTAAGCATTGTTTTGGCACATCTGAGCATTCTTTTAGTCCATATGAGCATTCTTTTAGCATGTATGAGCATTCTTTTGGCATATCTAAGCATTCTTTTTCCACATATGACCTTTTTTTTGGGCATAAGATCTTCGTTTTAGCGCTTCTAAAGTCAATTTTAAAATGGCCATATCTTGGTCACACTAAGGTCTTTTTTGAAGATTTTTTTTTTAAATGGGGTATAATTTCATAATCTATGCAATGGTGTAAGTATTTCTCAATTTTAGTATAGTTAAAAATTTTAATCTTACATCTAAATTCAAATCACATTATAACTTAGTCTAAGTTTTAGGTTTTTAATGCTTAATGATTCATCTAAACCTTATATCCTCTTGTTTCTTAATCTAATCTAACACTTTGAGTACTTTTGAAAGTTATGAAATCAAAGAGGGAAGGAGGAATTTGTATTATGACATCATTTCTCTATTGTATCAAGTGTTTTTAAACACTTTTGGAAACAATTATAATTCCAAATTGAAGGACTTTGTTTCTTAACAAAAATTGATCAAACTACAAATATGTTTTTTTGTTTTTTGTTATCTTAGAGGGCCTACCTTGTGGGAAAATGTAATCACCCAAGGGAATGACCCAACTAGGAACATGCTAAAGCCAAGTGACTTCCACCTAGGATATAAGTGTGGGTACTTGAGGAAAGGAAAGTATCACGAGGATTATTTTGATGAGAAAAGAAAAAACGGTCTCTCACCACATGGATGATCCCCCATGAATGGAATGTCCCTACTAGAACCTTTTTTTAGAAAGGTCAAAATCCTTAATCTATTTGTTGGTGCAAGAATGGTCATTCTAAATATGTCCCACATTTTTATATCTCTTAGTAGAGATGAGAAGTATTCCATGGGAGATTCATGGGTATTGATGCTTTTCTAACTTGAGAAGTGAGTGCACTATAAGGGGGAGCTTGTGTGGTCAAGAATCTAATAATCTTCTAAGAGTAGGTGTGGTTTTATTTATCCAAGTGGGAACTCAAAAAATGTTGTCTTTTCATCCATAGGGTTGTGCATGTTCTTGGAAACAAAACACTTTGCTTGAAGCGAAAACATTGGGAAAACAAACATTCAACATGAACATCAAATTTCAAACCCTTTAGGAGGAACAAATATCTTTGACAAAATCTAAGTGCTATTGCTTTCCTTGGGGATCCTATCCTTAGAGGCTTCTAATCATTTGAATTTACATCACAATTTTCTCTCACTAAAGTCAACAATAGGGAATTGTTGCCTTGATTTCCTTGATTTCCACATAATGGACCTTGTGGGATGAAAATAAATTAGGACATTAGACATTCAGTTTGAAACTTAAGCAAGACAATGGATGTGGTAAAATCAATTCATTAATCAAGATGAAATCAATTTAACCCCAAACATGTGCTTGTTTATCTTTTTTCTTATGGTCTTTTGAGCAAACATTAATCTTTTGGTTTGAAGGGAAAAGCATGTTCTTTAAAACCTTGGCCTTGTAAACAAGTCCATCTTAGGTTCATTTAGGATCAAAACAACCAATCATTTCATCCATCTCAAACATTAATCAAATCCCATCTCACAAACAACTCTTAGAATCTTGGAAAAATAATTCATACTAGACTTTTGGCAAATACTTTAATCAAATCAAAATCATCGTGTTTGACTAGGTGTGTGTAGATGAATCCTTCTTCATACACTTGGTTAAATTATCACCTTGTGGAAAAGTTTATTCCAAGACAACATCCAACCTCTTGGATTTTATGAGTTCATTATCAAATCTAAATCAAATACAAAATCAAATCAAATCAAATCAAATCCAATCCAAATAAAAAATCCAAAAGTCCTAAAGTCTAGTATTTCCTCCAAGGTTCCTAAAAGTTCAACACCCATATCATTCCCCCCTTTCATCCTTCATCTCATCATTGGTCTTAAATCCCTTAGAGGTCAACAAGGTCCAAACAAAATAAAAACACGGAATATAAACTTTCTCCATACATCATGAGTAATCCAAATCAACCAAACATTCAAAACCTTACAATGCCAATTGATTATCAAAACTAACATTTATACAATCCATACATAGGATCACTCTCTCCTACAAAGCTCAATGGTACAACAAATGTGAATTTTCCTAATCTAAATTTTGGAACACCTTTCCCTATGATAGATTTAAATCAAAGTCCAAACCTACAAATCTATCAATCAAACAATCAATTCATGAGTCTTCAAAAAATTATCCCACCAAATCCATACATGCCAAATGATAATATACCAAGTAAAAGTTTACCAAACATGAACATTTTGAATCCAAACTTGGTAAACTTCAAGATAAATGTTGTTCCAAGTCCAAAAAAAAATTCAACGACTCCATGTATTGATCCAAATGAAGGTAACACCATGCAAAATTAAAGTTACCTAAATCAAGGCAATGTGATTCCCAACCACAACAATGTTCAATTTCAACCTATCATGCCAAATCTAAGCATCATCCCAAATTAGAGCATTTTCAAAAATCAATCACCACATCTCCAAAATCAATCACCAATAGGTCAATTTAAAGGTCAAATCTCACAAGGAAACAAACAAAAATACACACCACTTGGGGAACCAATCGAATTGGTCATGCAATAGCTGGTACATGAGAATCTCATCAAAATCCCTATCTATGACAACTATCAAGATCCCTTGGTAAAACCATAGTGGTATAATGAGAGTCACCTTTGTGAGTATCACAAAATAAAGGGACACACAACATAAGATTGTATTCGACTCAAAAATCTCAACCAAGACCTTATTGACCAAAAAATAATAACGATTGGGGGCAATGATCAGGATTCAACCACTAGCGATAGCAATGACAATCTCTCCTCTACAATTGTTGAAAAAAATGATCAAGATCTCTCCACCAATGATCATGTTGAAAATGTCTCTACATCACCTAATGAGTTAGAGGACATATCTCAAGAATTTATTCCAAAGCATGATCAACATCTTTCACCAAAGTCTAGCAATGGTCCTTTCCAAGGCATGTTTGCAGATATTGAGGGAATCTTCAACTCAACACTTGATCCAAATTCTCTCAAATATCAAGAGGATATTGAGCCACTTCCCATGCCTAATGACAATTTCCAAGAACCCTTTATAAGCAATCCATCCTTTGAAAATGACCCATGTCAAGAACTTGATCCAAAGCATGTCAAAAGCAATTCCAAAATTACTCAAGATCAAGGATTTGTATCTCTAAGATACTACAATGATGTCATGGACACTCTCCTATCTATAAAAGATTATCATATCCACATAGCACATACTCCTCCATCCATCCATGAGAATATTTCTTTGGATGGACACGTAGATGATCTTCATTTAGAACATGATTCCTTTACTCTTGACATTATTACACAAAATGAGTAGGTTATTGATTCCTACAATCAAACTAAATTGTCAACATTAGGATTAGATATATCCCAAATTCAGACTGAGGACATCATGCATGAAGATATCCAACATCATCCATTCAAGGAAACAAGTCAAACATAATAAGATATTCCAGAGTCAGCAAAATAGCAAATTAAAATAAGATCATTTGTAGTGATCATTTATCAAAGAATGCTTACTGAACATGACATCTCAAAACAAGAAAAATTACAAAACAAAGGTGCTACTACCACCATACTGGGGGAAACTTTGTCTCAAGAAGACATCAACATAGGGAGCACAAAGAATCCTCATGATGAAACCAATGTCAATATAACAATGAGCCACATCACGAATCTTCTTCCACCCATCACCCCATCCATGAATTGGGACCAACATCAAAAGAAGGATGTGAGTCAAGACAAGAATAACATCATCAAAGAAAAATAAGTTGAGAAGCATAATGAAAAATCAAATACATATGGATACCAAAGAATACAACGAAATATTATTCCTATCAAACTCCACCAATCAAAGAAACTATGGGGAAAAATAAAAAAGGGAAAATTATCCATCAAAGATGTCCACAAAGGAAAAAGAAGGCTTCTCAAGAAATGTACAAAGTATATCAAGCAATTGGTTTTAATTCCACACACACTTTTGTATCCAGCCATCATTCCTCATCTTCCCAAGTTTGGAGATTCAAAGGTTCCAAACTATCAACCAATCCATATTTTATCCCTAAACACACTTCATCCATGCCTTCACACATGATATCCAATTCTCACATTGACCATGTATTGGCAACAACCTTTCATAAGTATTTAGAAGGAACTCTATTTTGATGTGTGCACAAAGGTGGAGTTAACTCTGGTATTAATAAAGTAGATCATGAATCTCAAAAGTTGTATTCAAGTGCACATATTTTAGAAAATCATCTTCTTCAGGTAGGATATCGATGGAACATTATAAAAAATCATCTACATCGACAACACTAGGTGGTTCAACATGAGCTTAAAATCTTTCAAAAAAATCAAAAAAATCAAAAAATCTTGAAAATAGTAAAGATAAAAATTGTCCTCTAGTGAAAACCACTATAGTGGCGCTTTGGACAAGTACCATGATGAAAACCTAGAAAACGGGCATCATGTGTAGAATCGAGCATCTGCGTGCACTAGTTCAGGTGGAAGCATATCATCCCATCCATAATAAATCCAACATTCCATCCATCTCATCCATAATAAATCCATTCATCCATGAACCATTTAGCTAATCCATTTTCAGCCATCTACATCCATAGTCCAAATTATCTTGATCTTGGTAAAATATTGGTGTACACTTTACACTTGCTTATGATGGACATCTTGACATGAGTCATTTTCACTTATCCTATCCTACCCAGCACTATCTGAGCCATAAAGCACTATCCAAATGAGCTTTATTTATCTGAACACCTTATCTTATCACAAGATAGTCCATATCCCTCCATCCATACACCTATCCAAGCATCCATCCATGACATTCCATACATTGCTAGACACTGGGGTAGATATTTACATCTTGATTCAGGGAATAAATCTTGACATATATCCTCCTCTAGACATGCAAAATTAGCATTGTGCATTCAATCAGGTTCATTCATCAAGTAAACTAGGTTTCCCATTCATCCACTCATTTAATTAATCAATTTCACCTTCATCCATTCATCTGGTAAATTAAACTCATTAAGTTCATTCCTAATGTTGTTCATTTAAATTAAATAAATCAAACATCAACCTTTAATTAAATAAACAAATCTTTATTTAATTAAATCTCCAAATGCATATTCCATCCCTCTTTGATTTAAATAAATCCAAATATTCAAGTCAAATAGGTCAAACATCCTAATCATCATTAAGCTAATCTAATCCTAATCAACCTAACCTAACCACCCCTCACATCCTCTAGATAATCCCACTTGCACAAATAAATCAATTTATTGATTTATTAAAACCCTTATTTTCACTCAACATGGCATCTTTGAGGAATATTCCCTCAAGTTTGAATTCAAAAAACAAGTGGACATGTACATCAAACAAAGCAATTAATGAGCTCTTACATGTCCTTTGCACAAGTCAAACTCAGCATTTACTCTCAAATTAAAATTTGAAATCTCCCTCTCTTTGGCACATTGACCAAAATGTGCTCATCCTCAAGCCTATCACATGATGACAAGTGTCCTCTTTTCATTGGCTTGTTTTTGATCCCACATTGCTCTCTCATAAGCATTCTTTCAAATTCAAAATCTTTAAATGGAGGCTTCATCCTTCAACAAATCCTCCACAATCTCATCTACAATCACTCATGCAAAGTCATTCTCTTAAACTAGGAACTGATTTTGTCTACCATCATTGGCAATATCAAGCTTAAGAAAGGATTGGGAAAGGGCTATTTTCTACAACAGCACCAATCCACTATGGGATAGATAGATTTCATGTTTTTCTTTGTATGCTTTTATTCATCTTGTTATTTAATAGCATTTTAAAACATGTTAGATATCTCATATATATTTTGAAGCTTTTTTTTGCTTAAATACGTTAACCATGCTTGTGTATGTTAGTTATTTAACCATTTGTAGATTTTGATGTCTACAAAATGGTGCTAGAAGGAGGGCAACGCAAGATCTTTCACTTTTTATTGTCATTTTCTAAATCTAGATAAACTGCTCACATGATTTAGTAGCTACAACATACACTCTATCACGTGAATAACAAGATTTTCATCTTCTATTTGTCTTATGCTTTATTTCAAAGTTAGCAATGCATGACCTTACTAGTTATCCATCTTCACCATTTCTAATTATTCCTGCAATGTCTTAGACACATTTTTAGAGTTGCTTAATCACATCTTTATTTAATAGATCTGGTGAAAGGTCACCTTACAGCTACGCCTATGTGCAGAGTTATTGTTGATAGGCGCTAGGCTGCAACCCATCCTATTGACTACTCAATGTTTTTTCAAAGCTTTAATAATTCATAAGATTTGCACTCTGTAGTGGTTAGCATCATTTAAGGGTGCAACAGAAGGCACAATTTTCTTTTTCTTTTGCCTCTACTACAAGCAAACAGCAGAAGATTTGCATCCCCCCACCTCCTCTTTTTGAGGCATGCTATCAATAGTTCACGTGACTTGAATTTGCGTCCATCTTTTTTTTTCTTTTCTTTTTTGGTCACATTTTTTTTGGTGCCCATTGTTCATTTACATCATGATTTTTTTTTCATCATCTATCTATTTGCATCTAACTATACATGCAGGAGCTCAATATTTCTATGTCCAGGCCATTGTTATTGCATTTCATGAATGTGAGATTTGAAATACGCTGAAAAATTTAGAATCCTCTTTAACAAACCCATTGTGTGTATGTCTTGCGTTGTAGTCAATGAGGCCTCATCTATTTAAGCAATTCTATCTAAAATTTCATGTGTCATGCCTATGCCTCCAAATTTGCATGCATTTCTACCAGGCATTTTCTTGACAGTTTATACATACACTTCAACAAATCCAATTTGTGTATCTGCCATTATCATAGCCACCATGAATTACATTCCCTCGAGCCATTTTGTCTAAGAGTTCACGTGCCCTATTCATGCTTTGCTCTAATGATCTTATTTTTCCTAGAGACCACTACCTTTGTTGATATTTCCACATCTTCAATGGATTAATGTTTACTGCGGTGGTTTCAACAAATCCATTTTGTGCATACTTGGCACTCAAGGTGTTCCATGGAATCACATTTATTAGGCACTTTCTTCAAAATAATCTGCATGCCCTTTGTTTTACTCCATGGCTTGAAAGCTGTTAAATCCTTACTACCAAATCCATATTATGCATCACCTGTGATAATTGCATTCCATGCAGTGACATCTCTTTTTTAGGCTTTAGTTTATGTCAATTCTTCCAAAAATCTTTAAATGGAGGCTTCATCCTTCAACAAATCCTCCACAATCTCATCTACAATCACTCATGCAAAGTCATTCTCTTAAACTAGGAACTGATTTTGTCTACCATCATTGGCAATATCAAGCTTAAGAAAGGATTGGGAAAGGGCTATTTTCTACAACAGCACCAATCCACTATGGGATAGATAGATTTCATGTTTTTCTTTGTATGCTTTTATTCATCTTGTTATTTAATAGCATTTTAAAACATGTTAGATATCTCATATATATTTTGAAGCTTTTTTTTGCTTAAATACGTTAACCATGCTTGTGTATGTTAGTTATTTAACCATTTGTAGATTTTGATGTCTACAAAATGGTGCTAGAAGGAGGGCAACGCAAGATCTTTCACTTTTTATTGTCATTTTCTAAATCTAGATAAACTGCTCACATGATTTAGTAGCTACAACATACACTCTATCACGTGAATAACAAGATTTTCATCTTCTATTTGTCTTATGCTTTATTTCAAAGTTAGCAATGCATGACCTTACTAGTTATCCATCTTCACCATTTCTAATTATTCCTGCAATGTCTTAGACACATTTTTAGAGTTGCTTAATCACATCTTTATTTAATAGATCTGGTGAAAGGTCACCTTACAGCTACGCCTATGTGCAGAGTTATTGTTGATAGGCGCTAGGCTGCAACCCATCCTATTGACTACTCAATGTTTTTTCAAAGCTTTAATAATTCATAAGATTTGCACTCTGTAGTGGTTAGCATCATTTAAGGGTGCAACAGAAGGCACAATTTTCTTTTTCTTTTGCCTCTACTACAAGCAAACAGCAGAAGATTTGCATCCCCCCACCTCCTCTTTTTGAGGCATGCTATCAATAGTTCACGTGACTTGAATTTGCGTCCATCTTTTTTTTTCTTTTCTTTTTTGGTCACATTTTTTTTGGTGCCCATTGTTCATTTACATCATGATTTTTTTTTCATCATCTATCTATTTGCATCTAACTATACATGCAGGAGCTCAATATTTCTATGTCCAGGCCATTGTTATTGCATTTCATGAATGTGAGATTTGAAATACGCTGAAAAATTTAGAATCCTCTTTAACAAACCCATTGTGTGTATGTCTTGCGTTGTAGTCAATGAGGCCTCATCTATTTAAGCAATTCTATCTAAAATTTCATGTGTCATGCCTATGCCTCCAAATTTGCATGCATTTCTACCAGGCATTTTCTTGACAGTTTATACATACACTTCAACAAATCCAATTTGTGTATCTGCCATTATCATAGCCACCATGAATTACATTCCCTCGAGCCATTTTGTCTAAGAGTTCACGTGCCCTGTTCATGCTTTGCTCTAATGATCTTATTTTTCCTAGAGACCACTACCTTTGTTGATATTTCCACATCTTCAATGGATTAATGTTTACTGCGGTGGTTTCAACAAATCCATTTTGTGCATACTTGGCACTCAGGGTGTTCCATGGAATCACATTTATTAGGCACTTTCTTCAAAATAATCTACATGCCCTTTGTTTTACTCCATGGCTTGAAAGCTGTTAAATCCTTATTACCAAATCCATATTATGCATCACCTGTGATAATTGCATTCCATGCAGTGACATCTCTTTTTTAGGCTTTAGTTTATGTCAATTCTTCCAAAAATCTTTAAATGGAGGCTTCATCCTTCAACAAATCCTCCACAATCTCATCTACAATCACTCATGCAAAGTCATTCTCTTAAACTAGGAACTGATTTTGTCTACCATCATTGGCAATATCAAGCTTAAGAAAGGATTGGGAAAGGGCTATTTTCTACAACAGCACCAATCCACTATGGGATAGATAGATTTCATGTTTTTCTTTGTATGCTTTTATTCATCTTGTTATTTAATAGCATTTTAAAACATGTTAGATATCTCATATATATTTTGAATCTTTTTTTTGCTTAAATACATTAACCATGCTTGTGTATGTTAGTTATTTAACCATTTGTAGATTTTGATGTCTACAAAATGGTGCTAGAAGGAGGGCAACGCAAGATCTTTCACTTTTTATTGTCATTTTCTAAATCTAGATAAACTGCTCACATGATTTAGTAGCTACAACATACACTCTATCACGTGAATAACAAGATTTTCATCTTCTATTTGTCTTATGCTTTATTTCAAAGTTAGCAATGCATGACCTTACTAGTTATCCATCTTCACCATTTCTAATTATTCCTGCAATGTCTTAGACACATTTGTAGAGTTGCTTAATCACATTTTTATTTAATAGATCTGGTGAAAGGTCACCTTACAGCTACGCCTATGTGCAGAGTTATTGTTGATAGGCTTAGGCTGCAACCCATCCTATTGACTACTCAATGTTTTTTCAAAGCTTTAATAATTCATAAGATTTGCACTCTGTAGTGGTTAGCATCATTTAAGGGGCAACAGAAGGCACAATTTTCTTTTTCTTTTGCCTCTACTACAAGCAAACAGCAGAAGATTTGCATCCCCCCACCTCCTCTTTTTGAGGCATGCTATCAATAGTTCACGTGACTTGAATTTGCGTCCATCTTTTTTTTTCCTTTTTTGGTCACATTTTTTTTGGTGCCCATTGTTCATTTACATCATGATTTTTTTTTTCATCATCTATCTATTTGCATCTAACTATACATGCAGGAGCTCAATATTTCTATGTCCAGGCTATTGTTATTGCATTTCATGAATGTGAGATTTGAAATACGCTGAAAAATTTAGAATCCTCTTTAACAAACCCATTGTGTGTATGTCTTGCATTGTAGTCAATGAGGCCTCATCTATTTAAGCAATTCTATCTAACATTTCATGTGTCATGCCTATGCCTCCAAATTTGCATGCATTTCTACCAGGCATTTTCTTGACAGTTTATACATACACTTCAACAAATCCAATTTGTGTATCTGCCATTATCATAGCCACCAAGAATTACATTCCCTCGAGCCATTTTGTCTAAGATTTCATGTGCCCTGTTCATGCTTTGCTCTAATGATCTTATTTTTCCTAGAGACCACTACCTTTGTTGATATTTCCACATCTTCAATGGATTAATGTTTACTGCGGTGGTTTCAACAAATCCATTTTGTGCATACTTGGCACTCAGGGTGTTCCATGGAATCACATTTATTAGGCACTTTCTTCAAAATAATCTGCATGCCCTTTGTTTTACTCCATGGCTTGAAAGTTGTTAAATCCTTACTACCAAATCCATATTATGCATCACCTGTGATAATTGCATTCCATGCAGTGACATCTCTTTTTTAGGCTTTAGTTTATGTCAATTCTTCCACATCTTGTATTCATGTCAGCTAGGGCAGTTGCAATTACAACATCTAACAAATCACCTCTACCTTTCCTACTTTGATTAATGCCTATAACCTATTCCAAAACTCTCATTTTGGCACAAGAAGAGAGGATGTTGGCTAAGGCTGTGGAGTCTGGCTTACGCCCGCCAATCTCTTTTCCTTGAAGAGTTCTAAATCAATTTACCAAGAACTTTCCTCCACCAAAAGGTCTCTTTCTCCTAGTGGGTGGGATGAAATGAGGGATTCATGGACTATGAAAATTCTGTAAGAACTCCATTAACAAATAGAAATTGATGGACTTTTGGATTTCTGAGTCAGCCAAACAATAATTTTCCAAAAAAAATTTTTGCACAGAGTCCAACAAGAATTTGTGCAGTGAATGAATGAGAAGTTGAGACCAAGCCAACTGATAGAAGAGGGAGTAAGAGAATGAAATAAATATGTCTCGAGCATAAGGAAGTACGTAAATCCATTTCATACATATCTCACAATTATTACAATATCTGAGTTCACATGCCTTGTCTCATTTCTTTGAGGCATTCTGTCAAAAGGGAGCTCATGCCTTGTCTATTATGCTTCATTGCATGTGATTTATGTGTGGTTTATTATGCATTACTTTCTGACATTGGCTGCAATGGGGGTGCATTAATCTATTAGTGCCGATGGATGTTGGTCAGAGGTTGCGGAAATTATCTTTACACTTGCACAATAACATAAAGTCTTGCACTCATTACATTCTATCAAAAAATAATAGAGTTGTCACTGAACCAGAATTTAATTCCATACGATGTCAGCATAATGTACGGAGCTTCTCTGGACAGTGTTTGAATTTAACTTGCTTTTTGTGGACAACATTTGAATTTAATTTCATACGTTGTTAGCATTTTAAACTCCCATATCTATTTGCACCATCCTCAAATCTGTTTTATTCATTGGATGTCTTAAATAGGTTACTGGAAAAGTCTTCAAAAGCTACTTAAATGCATTTCATCTGGATAATCTGTGACAGGTGATTGTATGTTTGTATTTAATCACTCTCTAGCTGTCCGCCTATAGGGAACATCAATTTGGAGGTGATTTTCTCCTTTTGATCAAAATCAATTAATGCACTTGAAGAATTGAATCTGCTTATTTTAAATTTTTGTGAAACAATCAATGCGTTCTAACTTATTTGTTGGTTGGTTTTCTTTAAGTTGTTGAATATAGTCATGTGAATCCAACAATAGCAGCAATAAAATCATCTTAAATAGAGAAAAATCTTGAATACCGTACAAACATCAATGTCACTGTGGATTGTCATTGGATTTTCACTGCTTAAATCTCTTCATTAAATCTATGTGCGAAGAAAGACATCGTTGTTTTGATTAGCTAGAAGAAATGTTCTTAAATTTGCAGAAGTTGATTGTTAGATGAATGTTTAAATGGTAGTTAAGCTTTGTGAATTTCAACAGGTTTCCACAAGAAGTACGGAGTAGATTATTTTGTGCTTGCAAATTACTTTCAATGCTTTCATTTTCTTGAAATAATCATGTTGACAGTTTTTCACTCATCTCTCACATTTACTTTCTTGGGGGTAGGTGAAGATGAGATGACATTGATAAAGTAGAGTCATAGATGACCTTTGTATCTAGAAACCACTCATTTATGTTTTGCAGACATCCTTATTAATTGGTGTTGAATAAAAGGGGTTTGAAATCTTACTCAATTTTTTGTAAATATTTATCTATTTGCAAATTGTGATTATAATTAATGATTCATCTCATTAGTTTAAAATCATTAGTCTTTTTCATTTTCTATCATTTAAAATTAATGCTTATAATGGTTTTAATAAACTAATTTTCTTTCTTAATAGGTACAAGGAAAAGGTACAAGGAAAACAATGAGAGAAAAGAAGTAAAATGAAGTAAAAGGCTAACGAAGGTAAAGAAAAGAAGGAAAACAAAAGAAAATGAGGAGCATTCTGAGCTTGCAAGGGATTTTGTGAACATCAAACTTGAAACTTAAAAAGCATTTTTTAATGCTTGGAGAGTTCGCCTTATGCCTTAATTTTCTATTTCATACTAACTCATCTTTAGTTTTGGGTTTTAAAAAGAACATTTCAAAATGCTTGGAGAGTTTGTCGTATGCTTTAATTTTCTATTTTAGGCTAACTCATATTTTGTTTGGTGCTTTAAAATGAATTCATCATTGCTCTGGGTCTTAAAATGAACATGTGTTTTTCATGTTTTGTAATCTCTTATTCAAATTAATATCATCTAAAAAGGTGTATGCACTTCTCTCGTGCTTCACGACAATCTTGAGAACCAAAAGTCTTTTTGATGACATTATGTTGCATAAAATATTACCTCCACACTTTGATTTGGGTTTAAAATTGAACAAAACACTTTACGAGTGTGAGTTAGTTATATCACGTGTGTTCTCCCTTTCTTTCTAAATGAAAGTCAATCAAACTACGGATGTGCTTGCTTCCTATTTTTTACCTTTAGAGGGGCCTGCCTAAGAGACGCATCTGAAAGGAGAACTCAAAGGAAAATCCAACCAATTTTTCATTCGAGCCAGTATATAAATGGATAAGACTAAACTGTCAAGCCCTCATGGTATGTAGGCCTTAGCCATATAGTGTATTTCCAAATGGAGTACTACTGTAAAATGTATAAGAGCCCCTAGTAGGATTACTTAAAGCCTTTAGTGGCTTGCTAGACACTCACAAAGTTCCATGTCCCTGATGTCCCATCATTAAGAACCTTGTTTGTAGTAGTGATCTAGTCCATCCAATGAGTTTATCAAAGTGGTGCATTGGAACTTAGATTCCAAGAAGTTACTTTCCATGTCTGATCTTGGTTAAAATATAGAGGTTAAGACTTCACTCTTAACATACCTTTATATTTTTTCCTTGGTTGAATGTAAAATCATCTCTTCTACTACGAAGGGCATGAGGAAAGCCCACCAAAAAAAACATAC
Organism: Sequoia sempervirens; assembly: GCA_007258455.2. Lineage (NCBI taxonomy): Eukaryota > Viridiplantae > Streptophyta > Pinopsida > Cupressales > Cupressaceae > Sequoia > Sequoia sempervirens. The sequence continues at coordinate 10,944,326 of VDFB02000017.1, forward strand.
CAATTGAGCTAGGGTGTTATATTGCTGTGAGTCAGTTTGAAAACATAGTGCTTTGATCAAACACATTGGAAAACCAACATTCAACATGTGCATCAAATCTCAAACCCTTTAGGAGAAGAAAATATCCTTGAACAAATTCACATGTTATTGCTTTCCCTTAGGATTCGTATCCTTAGAGGCATGTAAGAATTTGGATTTCATCTCAATTTTCTCCTACTAAGGTCAACATTAGGTAACTCTTGCCTCAAATTTCCTTGGTTTCTACATAATACACTTTACGGGATAAGGGGAAAGTTGAGACATTAGACATCTAGATTCTAAATCTAACCAAGAGTGTGTTTGTGGTAAAAAGAATCCATTAAGAAAATATTGAATCAATTATACCCCACACATGTGCTTGTAATATTTTGGTCATATGGTTTTCATGCAAACATTGGTCTTTTGATTTTGAATTACTCTTTGAGAAAGGCATGTTCTTCACTATCTTGGTCTAGTTAAAAATTCCTTCCTAGATTCATTTAGGATCAAACCAAACACTTTATTCACTCAAACATTTATCATCCCATCCCACCAAACAACTTTAGAGCTTTGGAAACATCATTCTAGACTTGGGTAAATCATCAAATTCAAAATCACCTTGTTTAGTTAGGTGTATGGGAATGCATCCTTTCTCATACATTTAATTGAATTAGCAATCCTTGGAACAAATTCATCCTAAGATAACATCTAACATCTTAGGGTTTACAAGTTCATTATCCAAATCCAATCAAACCAATCAAAATCAAACCCTAAGTCTAGCATTGATCCAAAGTTCCTAAACATTCAACACTTATATCATTCACCCCTTTTTCATTTGTCATCTCGTCATTAGTCCTAAGAACCTTATAGGTCACTTTTGCAACAAGGTCAAAACACAAGAGGAACATGGAATATAAACTTGATCCATACATCATGAGTAATCCAAGTCAACTAAGCTATCAAAGCCTTACAACGTTGATTGATTATCAACAATCAAACTTATACAAATTACCTTCAAAAAACATCAATGGTACAACAAATGTGAGTATTCCCAAATCAAAGATTGGAACACATTTCCCGATAGTAAATGTAGACATGCACAATTAACATTATGCATTCAATCAGGTTCATTCATCAAGTAAACTAGGTTTCACATTAGGTCCATTCATCAATTAATCAAGTTCACCTTCATCCATTCATCAAGTAATCTCATTTATTTCCATCTCCTAAGGTCATTAATTTAAAATTAAATAAACATTATCATCAACTTTTTAATCAAATAAATCAAACATCCATTTAATTAAATCATAATGCATATTTCATCCTTTTCTGAATTAAATAAATCAAATATTTAATTCATACAAGTCAAAATCACCTAAACATCATTAAGCTAACCTAATCTTGATTAAACTAACCTAACCACCATCACATCCTCTAGATAATCCCACTTGCACAAATAAATCAATTTATTGATTTATTAAAATCCTCATTTTCACTCAACATGGCATTTATGGGGAATATTCCCTCAAGTTTGAATTCAAAAATAAGTGGAGATGTACATCCAACAAGTCATTTATGAGCTCTTACATGGCTCTTACATGTTTCTTACACAATTCAAACTCAGCATTTATTTCACAATTTGAATTTAACATTTCCCCCTCTTGGACACATATCCCAAATCTTGCACACTCATCAACCACTCACAACTTGACAAGTGGCCTCCTATCATTGGTCTATTTTTAGTCCCACATTCATCCATTTGGCCAATCCCTCATCAAAAAAATCTATAAATGAAAGGCATCATTCTTCAAGCAAATCCTCCACAATCTTAGCATTTTCATCTACAATCTCTATGCAAGGTCATTCGCTTAAACTAAGAACTGATTTTGTCCATCATCATCATTTGCATTATCAAGGGTTGGGATAGGGCTTCTTTCCACATCAAAGAAGCACCAATCCACTTATGAAGTGAAGTTTTAATCCATTTTAGATAGGTTTACATGTTTATGATTTCTTTGTAATGCTTTTTATCATGTTTCCTTGTCTTGATGTGGTTAAGAACTTCATAAGGAGTTTGATTATTGTTTTTGGCTAACTTTATTAATAGTTTGTTGGGTTGATTTAGATAGCCAAGAAAAAATGTTTCTCACATTCTAGCACTAGAAGGGAGGCCCCTCTACTCAGATTGATTAAGTATTGTTGTAGTAGTCACTCAGTGAATATATTCTGAAGATCTCTTATTTATGCTATTATTTCTGAGTGCACATATTCTTCATATTTGCTCAATATCATTACACATTGAGTTTATGTTTAAGTCTAAGATTCGTATCTTCTCATACTAGGTATATTCAATCAAATATAGAGAAATGAAGTTTAGAATTTGATTTCCATATTAGTATATGCATTTCATTCTATCATTGGATGCTAACTGAAATAGTTTACTGAATATTAAATGCCAAGATTACTGATTGGATATCATAGACTTAATGTAAAGAAGAGATAGTGTATTGTGTGTCTCTTTTAAGTATTATGTTTAATAGTTCGCGAGCCCTCTCCATTCTTCCATTTTGGCAGTAGGTTGGGAGATACTATCAAAGGTTGTGGAATTCAGCTTTACACTTGACAGCTGCATTTATTTTGAAAGTTTTAATCTGTCACACACCTTCACTTATTCAAAACTTTCTAGAGCCTATTTAATAAATCCATTTTGAAAATCTACTGCACTCCAAGAGACCACATTTTTCTTGAAGGAATTTTGTCACATGCCTTCATTTATTCAAATTCTTTCATAACTTAGTTGTTTAATCTAGGCCTCAAGCATTTGAATAATAGTTTCCTTTATAAACTTATTCCAGTATTGACAGGGATTGAAGCAGGAAATCCAACATTATTTCTTTTAGCTTTTTCCAATCAGAACATCAATCTCCAACTAATAAAAAATCCAAAGCAGCTTTGCAAAAACAAGATATACCAATTTGAGATTAGGCATAATGTCTTTTGTTTGTTTGTACAACATTATCAATGCAGAGACACATTTGAGAGAAACTAATAATAGTTACTACCCCATTTTCTTCTATATAATCATTGTTGCTAAGTAGTGATTGAAAAGAATTTTTCCAGCCAAGGTAAATTCAGTAATCATCCAACATATCTAGTTGAGTTGTAGCCTATGTGGACAAGGAAAGAAAAAAATAAAAAAATAAAATAAAAAGCACTATTTATCCTTTTAGAAAATCATGGCCCCTCTGTGTGTTTGTCTCACCTTGAGCGACACATTCCAGTCTTCCTCACCATCTGCATAGTACATTTCCTTCAATATCAATAGTTAATTTTAGAAAAATGAATTCTATAGTCTCATTCCATACTATATTAGGGATCTTCCCTATATCAGGATCTTCCAGTTCATGTCTGTGTGCACCTATGTAATAACCTTCTTCTTAATACTCAAGTAATCTCAAGAATTTACTAGAAGGTAAATCAACTTAGTAAACAAGAGAGATTTCTTTTTTTTCTTTTATCATTTGCATAAGCACAAGAATAAAGTATAACTTTTCCAAATAAAATTCAAACTTGAATTCACATGTAATCATAACTAGAATCAAGATAATTCCTTACAATATTCATTTATATCACATAAGATACTCTTAACATAAAGAATAGTTTTACCTCATAGGTTTTGACTATTGTACACCAAAACATGGAGTTCACTGCATCTGGAATGTTGATATCTATCTTCACAAGCCTCAGAGAGTCTATTGCTATAGAGGGAGAGCATCATCTGAGTGCTTTTCCTCCAACCACGGACTCAAGTGGTACCCTGCGCACTTCCTAACTGGAAGTGACCCAGCCCTTCTCAAAGAGTATAGATATAAGGAACTGTCAAGTTTCTCCATCTCAGTCCTAGGGATGTGTTCTACAAAACTCAATCAAACATACAACTCTAGTTCCCTTCTAGCTAAGTATGATCATTCTGATTGGTCATGCCATCTAGACACTCACCTTTGAGTCACTTGGAACTGTCTCATCCTATAGTTTACTTACTTTATTTAGTACTCTAGACACAAACTAGTCTATATAGAAAATCCATTTTAGCCAATCTGACTTAGAACTAATCCTTAATCTAGGATATTCATTCAATGCAAAAATTTAGGTATTTCAAACCTTTTAAAAGTCCCTTATTGCATCCTTGCAATATCTAGGGTTTATGACTTCCTATCATTTTACTCTCAAGATTCAATACCCAACATCTTGATGCATTAAATCAAGTTTTGACATTATCGTAGAATCTCTTAAGGTATTATAAAGACTTCCTTTCTTGTTCCATGGTTTCTCGACCTTTCATTGTCAATCAATATACATATATATATACAATGTCATATCTGACATAAGTGTTACATATTTCCTATATCCTCCTTGTTTCAATACTAGGGTTTAGCTTCTCTAACCCAATCCATGGAAATATCAAACATCCTTGTTCTCCAAAGATAATAGCATTAATGAAGCAAAACATAAGAGCAATTACTTCTAGTCTTACCCAGACGACTTAGCATTTCTCAAATTCACCTTTCATATAACATGAATAAGCATGATATTCAAGGAATATACTCATTGATATGTATATATATATATATATCTTAATCAATGTTGTTACTTCTCATGTAGTTAGTACTTTGACTAAGTTCAATCCTTCAACCTTAATAGGTTAGATTTGTAAGAGATAATAAATTGCTTCCAACTTCCTTGTCTACTCAATTTTATTCACCTTCAAATAAGGATAGGGTATAAACTCATATGATTATCATCCCTTATATAAGTATGTCGCATATACCTATAACAACAATCTCAAGTACAATAGACATGTAGGTTGAGTTTCTGAAAGTTGGTTATGACAATGATACCAAGTATTGCAATAACGAAATTTCTTTGTACACATAGTTCTAAAATAAGTTCAATAAAGGCTACAAGATCAACATCAATACATTGACAAGATCTCTTTCTCTCTTGAGAACCATGACATAAGCAACCAATGCTATCAAAGGCTATCTAGGGTTCCACATTCATGGGTCACCTATTTCCTTAACATGTAATACAAAATTGACAAGAGGAATTCTCTTTCCTACAAAGAAATTTTTTTCTATGTTGCAATCTCCTTACTTCAATATCATGATGATATCTTCTAATCCAAAAAGTCCCTAGAGAGAACTAGCAAGATTCCATCTATAGAGCTATCCTAGTCTCTAACATAGACTTAAGGATCTATTTCCATTTTCTTAATTACCCAATACTATCTTAAAATACAATTCCAATAATATAAGACAATATAACATGAGTATAATGCACTCAGGTTTTCTCCAAACCTCTTAGATGCTATAAAATCCCTCGATATTCTAGGAATGCGAATACATTATACAATAACCATTCCTTGACTGACATCACTCAAATAATCCTAGAATTTCTATTCACATATCAATAATTACAATCCTATTGATAATCCAATGTTCACTATCTTCATCTTAAATTAATTATGAACTCATACAAGTGTTTCCTCGATCCCCTAAATAATCTAAAACATAGTTGTTAAATTCTTTAAGTGTTATCATATCTCCAATCTTGGATATTCCAAAAGAGATCAATATCTCTCTACTGTTCTTGATGAATGGGTTTATAGACCAAGCTTGTCAACATAACCATTCCTTATTCTCATGTTTGGAAAGCAGAGCAATCTGAATATCTTTTATATTGCATAGGCACTCCAATGAGAGATTCATCTCTAGTTATTGTTAACCACACTAGATATAAATTGGAACAAAATACTGAATTTAAATGTTAGTGTCGAATAGACTTTAAAGCTCAAGATGTATATCAGTATACATGAGGACACTCAAATTTAGGTTTATTTCAAGACTTTACCCTTGTCTTTGAGACTTTATATCTCTTAGGAATTTCCATTTCCAAAATGACACTTAAGCTACAGGAGTTTATGGTGAACACACAGGGTAATAGGGTTGATTCATACCTGAGCAATTCTCCCAAACATACTCAAATGTTACATTTTATTGGCTACTCTAGTCTATGATGACCTTCTTGGGATTCATCATAGCATTAAGTGTCTTCCCACTGGCTCGAGCTTCCTCCTTCAGTACACACCCACCCATATGAATGGTATTCAGTGACTACAATGAATGCATGATATGTACCAAAAAGGATTTTTCTCCAAATGCTTTTGAAACTTCCAACAAATGGCATTCCCGCCCCATCCCTTATTCCTGCCACTTGAAATGCACATAGGAGATGTATCTCTACCATAGAATGGAGTCATTTTCAATTCTTATTGTGCATTCTCCTTCACTTTCAGCCCAAGAGGAGTCATCTCTTAAGCTATGGTATTTTCAATGTAGACAGGAGATGGGTCCTAATATTTTTTTCCCATTAACTTGCTTTCATACTATCACAAGCATATTGATTTAAACTTATTTCTTGCAAAACTCATGTCCATGAATAGACCAATGACTCTTTTCTTCCCTCTCATCCCCCCCTCTCTACACACTCTTCCCCGATAGTTATCAACTATCCCTTCTCTTGACGCCTTCACCCATTGTAATTGTTTCTTGATTGATAGTTAAGGCCACTACCGGTGGTTGCAACAGCACTCTGGCATGTGTGGGTGACTCAGCAAGTGACAACAACCAATCATTGATCATGCCATCATGGGTACGAGTTGATAAGTGTGGAGATTTCACTAAAATAAATAGTGTTATCCTCCCTAGCATGGATATTATTCCTTTTCCAAAACCTTTAGTCAAGAGGTAAATAACCTTTTTCATAAATCACAATGATTGTTTACTATCATCATCTTCATCACAAGGAGTCAATTCTAAATTACTGTTTTCTTTTACTGGAACCATTTTTGCTAAGCCCGGTATCTCCATCATGCTATGGATACATAGGCAAAGTCTTTGCCTTAAAGTGAGTTTTCCACACAAGCAAGGTGTGGATGATCTATTTAGGATCTAGGAAAATTGCTTTTAGAATGTGTAATGATTACTTGAATACTTTAAAGAATTCAAAACTTCATAAACAAAATGTCGTAATGAAACTTTTAAAATAAACTTAACATAATAACATTGAAAGTTGAAAGAAAGAGAGAAGAAATAGAGAAATGAAACCACAATTGATAACAAAGTTTGTCCATAAGGACTATGTCTCCGAGTCCCTCTCCAATGGAGGACCGATCCGATTAGCTCCAAGAAATCAAAATTACAATCGTGACAGCATCATTCCCTTCAAGCAAACCGATATTACAGCATAACTTTGACATATAGGAACAATTACAATCTTCTCTCAAGCATAGTCTCTTTCTGCATCAACTGACTTCAACATCCCAACTCTCACCTAAACCCCTCATTTTATACACAAAATATGCCTAATTAGGCCTAACCACTTCATTAAATGCATAAATCCCCTTATGCTACATTTAGGATTCATTCCTAACCCCCTTTTTCATTTACATAGAAAGGGAGGAGGTTAGGATTAACCATAACCTTGATTTAGCAACATTCGGGCTTAACAACATGTTAAAAACAACATAGCCTGCCTACATATCAGACCGGCTCAACAGTGCAACGGTATTATAATATTTTGGTTGGATGGAGGTTGGCGGTTCCACCTCCATTTTATTTGCAACACCAAGAGTTTTTAACAACAAAATAAAACTTTGCTATATGCGAGTTGAGGATGAGCTCGACTAGTCCAATGGTGGAGAATGCGGCTATTTCGGTAGAGATCGCGGGGTCGAAGCCCACCAAATTTTTGCTAAACAAACCAACCCAACCGCCGAAGACGTGAGGACATGTGTCAGGTTATTATTCATCGACAGAGCTGACTCCGCTAACCGTATGTTGACTGGTCTGCTAACAAAGCCGATGACATGTGCTGACTGGACTACCACCTGAGATGCCCGTACTGTACGGCTGGACACATGTCATGATATGATTGGTCCATACAATTTGAGTCACCTGCCACGTGTCTCATCTAAATTCATCCATGTGGATTCTGTATAGTACGGACTAACACGTCAGTATGATGATGTCATCATCTGTACCCTTAAGTCAACTGAACTTTGACTACTTGTAACTCAAGCATATGACATCTAATTTAGATGAAACGAACGCCTTTAGAATCTTCTCAACAAGCTCTTCGTGATGCCACTAGTTCTGTTAATTTCTGAGCTGATTTTTTCACCTTCTGGATGACCCCTAATAGCAATTTGACTGGAAGTTTGATCGGTCGTAACTTGCACAAACGGAGTCCTTTTCGCCTTGTTCAAGTTGCATTAGAATTAGGACGTCATTCTCTTTTTGATGGTGCTAAAATCTGGAGCATTGGGAACACTTCAATTTTCACTAAAAAAGTTCCCTGGATCAGGCCTCCCCACTGGAGAGCTTTTGGACCTCCGAAAGCTTGATTACTTGGAAAGTAAGTGAGGGTAAAGTTCCCTCACTTTACCAATCTCCATCCATCTTGCTTTGCTTGGATGCATCCCCTTCAAGCCCACTCTGAGGTACTCAACATCTCCTCTTCGTGAAGTTCTAACATTCTTGTCAAGAATAACATCTTCTAGCAACTTTGACATGTACTCTGGTGAAAGGTCATCAACTGATGGAACTTGAATGTCTGTGACTTCATCTAGGATCATTGGAGGCTCATACATTTTCAAATTCTCAACATTGACAACCGATTAAATATGCATGTATGGAGGAAGATTGAGGCGAAAGGCATTGGTACCAATCTTCTCAAGGATCTCAAAAGGACCATACCTAATTGGATTAAGCTTTTTACCTTCACCTTGCATCCTTTCCTTGCTGATGTGTAACCAAACTCGATCTCCAACCTAAAAATGATGATCAGTGCGATGCTTGTCATGGAGAACCTTGTATTTTGCTTGGCTCTGTTTCAATCGTGCTTCCACTACTTGATGAATTGCTTGGACTTTCTAGATGAACTTCAAAGCCTTCTCTGCATCATGGTGTCCATCTTCAACATCATCTTTCCCAAAAGCAAAATCCATCGGTGTCTTGGGTACATAACCAAAGCATGTCTCAAAAGGAGACCTCTTAGTAGAAGAGTGTGCTGCATGGTTGTAGGCATGCTACACATAATGAAGACTCTCATCCCACAACTTAGGATGCTTACTGTAGTAACCTCTAAGTAGATGCACAACTATCCTATTTACAACCTCTATCTACTCATTGGTCTGTGGATGGAAGGTTGTACTCTTCTTTAGTCTGGTGTCCATAAGTCCCCACAAAGCTGACCAAAATTCCCCCAAGAATCAAGAATCTCGATCTGATACAATAGAAGTAGGTAACCCAAAATGAACCCATACAAATTGAAAGTACATTTGAGCTGTTAGTTTAGCAGTGACTTGCTTTTTACATGGCATTAAGATACACATTTTGCTGAACCGATCAACTACTACATACAAATAATCATGTCCCTTCTTAGACATAGGTAACCCCCCAACACATTCCATTGACACACTTTCCCATGGATGAGAAGGTACAGGTAGAGGTGTGTACAAACCCAACTTCCTATTACTAGGCTTACTAGTTGCACACATAACACAACCTCTAATATACTTAGTTACAGTTTCTTGCATATGAGGCCAATAACAATATTTCTGCAGTTGAGTCAATGTTTTTTTTACCCCAAAGTGTCCTACAATCAATGAGGTATGTGCTTCTCTAATAACCTGTGCTTGTTCATCCTTTGGAACACATAATTTTCCCAAGTGATATAATAGTTTATCCTGTACATAATAATCTTTTTCTTCTACATGTTTACCATTCATTAAAGCAGCATAGATATCCTTAAAGTTCTCATCATTAGCATATTGTTCCTGAAAACTTTCATGAACCATAGAACTATTCTGAAGGATTATCACAACATTCATCATAGGAGGTCTAGAGAGCATGTCTGCTACTTTGTTATGGGTACCTTTCTTATACTTAATAACCAAATGAAACTGTTGTAGAAAACCCATCCACTGAAAGTGCCTACTTTGTTGTAGTTTAGTTTGTGAGTGCAAATACTGAAGTACCTGGTGATCAGTGTGGATTACAGTTTCTTTCCCCATTATGTAATGTTTCCATTTCTTAACACTCTAAACTAAAGCATAAAGTTCTTTATCATAAGTAGGATAGTTACTTACTGCTCCTGAAAAAGTTTCAGAGTGGTAGCAAACTGGTTTACCTCCTTGCATGAGCACTGCTCCCATGGTGAATCCACTCGCATCTGTCTCGATCTCAAATGGTTGATGTAGATCTGGTAAGGCCAAAACTGGTGCGGTGCTCAACTTTCCCTTCAAAGTGTCGAAAGCCTTCTGTTGTGGACCTCCCCACTGAAAAGTTGCTCTTGTACTGGTTAATGCATGCAATGGTGATGCTATAGAAGAAAAATTTGCAATAAACTTTCTCCAGTACTGAACTACACCTAGGAAACTTCTGACCTATGTGACTGTACTTGGCTTAGGCTAGTTTACAATAGCTTTGACCTTCGCAGGGTCTACTTTCAATTGGCCACCCCCTACGACATAGCCTAAATACACTAAGGATGTCTTAGCAAATTCACACTTAGACATTTTTACATACAGTTTTTCTTTTCTCAATACATCAAAGACTTTCTTTACATGACTTACATGATCTTCCCAAGTTTGACTGAATACAAGAATATCATCTAGATAGACTATGACAAAATCATCAATAAAAGAATGAAAGACATCATTCATGACTCTCATAAAGTTAGCTGGTGCATTACAAAGCCCAAAAGGCATAACCAACCACTCAAATAGTCCATGTTTTGTCTTAAATGCAGTCTTCCAAATATCATCTTCTGCAATTCTTATCTGATGATAACCACTTCGCAAATCTAACTTAGTGAAATAAATTGCATGTTTTAACTGATCAAGTAAATCATCAATTCTGGGAAGAGGATACCTATTCTTTACTGTTATCTTGTTCAAGGCACGGTAGTTGATGCACATCCTCCAAGTTCCATCTTTCTTTGGAACCAAGACAATTGGAGAACCACAAGGAGATGTACTAGGATGAATAACTCCTTTTTCCACCAACTCTTGAACTTGCTTTTTAATTTCCTCATTCTGCATAACTGATAAATGGTACATGGCGATTTTAGGAAGTGGCACATCCTGCTGTAACTGGATTTCATGTTGTATCTCTCTCTTGGGTGGCAACCCCTTCGGTTCTTGAAACATGTCATCATAAGCAGAAATAATTTTGACCATTTCAGTTTTATGTTTTGGGTCACACCCCTTGAAGGCCTTATATTTATCATCTTCTTTGGCTTTTACAAGCATTAATACAAAGTTCTTACTTGAGTTGACCAACCTCTTCATTTGACCAGCATTAACTAGTGTAAGATTAGTCTTCACCTTATGTGCCTGTACAATGTATTCTACCCCATCTTTAAAAAGATGATACTTATTCTCCCCCCTATAAAAGATTGCTTTTTTGTCATAAATATAAGGACTTCCCAACACAAGCCCACAAATATCCAAAGGGACCACATCTACTTCTACCTCATCTACAAAGTTTGCAGTGATAACAAATCTCAATTTACATTGTTTAGTTACTTGTAATTGTGCATCATTGCAAACCCATCCAAGTGGATATGGCTTTGGATGAGGTGTTGTAGCCAAATTTAGTTTCTTTACAACTTCTTCAGATATTAAGTTGACTTGTGAACCCGTATCAAATAGAGTATCAACCTTAGTGTGTTTTGTTACAACATGAATGTGAAACAATTCATTTCTTTGCTTATCAACCTTAGGAGAAGATTCTTTACTTGTACTTGCACTAGCATTAGAAAAACTTGCATCAAAAGAGAGAGATATACCTTTCCCTTTACCTTGGATTTTGGTAGCAACAATCTTTGTCTCATCTCCGGAGTCAGAACCAAGATCTTGTTGAATCACTGCAGTAGTCTTTTGCTTGCCTTTATTACCTCCATATCTTTTTGGCCTCAACTCAGGATGAAGCTTCCAACATCTTGAATCATCATGCCCCTCTTTCTTGCAATGGGAGCATGTGGGTTTCTCACCCTCTTTCTTAGCTATAGCTGTCTTCTTCCCTTTTCCTTTATCTTTGTCTTTTTCTTTCCCTTTAGACTTACCCTCGAACTTAGATGGCTTCTTGGAAAATTTATCACCAAAAGTGTTCTTACCCCTTGACTCTAAATGAGTAGCTTGAATAGACGCCTCGTCTAGATTTTTGGGACTCAACATCAAAATAGTGTGCCTAAGGTAAGAATGCAAACCACCTATGTACTTAAGTAACGTGTCTTGGGTATACAAGGGAACATTTAAAGCAATATCCCATTTTCTAAACTCATGAGTATAATCATGGATAGATTGCCCCTTACCTTGCCTAAAGGTTTTCCAATTCATGGTTAAATATTGCATGTAACCTAAAGGATAGAATTGTTTCCTAAGGGCAGAACCAAACTCCATCCAAGACATATTAACTTGACCATAGCAAGCAATTTCTTCCCGAGTCTTACTCTCCCACCAGGTGAGAGCTGTACCTCCCAACCGGAGAGTGGCTAATTGAATCCTAGAAGCATCTTCTTCTAGGCCTTGAATCCTATAGTACACTTCTACTTGTTGGACCCAATCATCTAACTTCTCAGCATTTAACTCCCCACAGTATTTAGGTAACTCAAATTTTACATATAGCTTAATAATAGGCTTAGATTTTCTCTTAAATGGATTTACATTAGAAGAAGGAGAAGGAGAAGGAGGAGAAGGGGGAGGAGAAGAAGAGGGAGAAGATGGAGGAGAAGGAGTTTCTGGAGTTTTCTCCTCTGTGTCTTTTTGATCTTCCTGCTTCTTGTGCTTTGAAGAACCTCCCTTTTCACTCTTCTTCTTTTCTACATAAAGTTCATCCACCATCGCCTTCATATCAAGAAATAGCTTCTGGAAATCCTTGTCATTGAGCGCTAAACTTTTTCCACCTTCTTTTTCTTCCATCTGTGATGGTGGATTAGCTCTTCATCTTCTGATCTCTGGATTATATTCTTCAAGTTCTCCTTCACCTTGTTGAAACCTAGATCTCATTAGCATTCAATTGCTGCAATACTAGCCACACACAAAGCTTTGATACCAACTTGATCTATTTAGGATCTAGGACAATTGCTTTTAGAATGCGTAACGATTACTTGAATACTTTAAAGAATTCAAAACTTCATAAACGAAATATCGTAATGAAACTTTTAAAATAAACTTAACATAATAACGTTGAAAGCTGAAAGAAAGAGAGAAGAAATAGAGAGATGAAACCACAATTGATAATGGAGTTCGTTCGTAAGGACTACGTCTCTAGGTCCCTCTCCAATGGAGGACCGATCCGATTAGCTCCAAGAAATCAGAATTACAATTGTGACAGCATCATTCCCTTAAAGCACACCGATATTATAGCATAACTTCGATGTACAGGAACAATTACAATCTTCTCTTGAGCATAGTCTCTTTCTGCATCAACTGACTTCAACATCCCAACTCTCACCTAAACCCCTCCTTTTATACACAAAATATGCCTAATTAGGCCTAACCACTTCATTAAATGCATAACTCCCCTTATGCTACGTTTAGGAGTTGTTCCTAACCCCCTTTGTCATTTACATAGAAAGGGAGGAGGTTAGGATTAACCATAACCTTGAGTTAGCAACATTCGGGCTTAACAACATGTTAAAAACAACATAGCCCGCCTACATATCAAACCGGCTCAACGGTGCAACGGTATTATGATATTTTGGTTGGATGGAGGTCGGCGGTTCCAAACCCGCCAGCCTCTGTTTTATTTTCAATACCAAGAATTTTTAACAACAAAATAAAACTTTGCTATATGCGAGTTGAGGATGAGCTCGGCCAGTCCAATGGTGGAGGATGCGGCTGTTTCGGCGGAGATCGCAGGGTCGAACCCCACCAAGTTTTGACTAAACAAACCAACCCGACCACTGAAGACGTGAGGACACGTGTTAGGTTATTATTCATTGACGATGCTGACTCCACTAACCATATGTTGACTGGTCTACTGACAAAGCTGATGACGTGTGTTGACTGGACTGTCACCTGAGATGCCCGTACTGTACGGCTGGACACGTGTCATGATATGATTGGTCCATATGATCTGAGTCACCTGCCACGTGTCTTGTCTGAATTCATCCATGTGGATTCCGTACAGTATGGACTGACACGTCAGTATGATGATGTCATCATCTGTACCCTCAAGTCAACCGAACTTTGACTGCTTGTAACTCGACCATATGACGTCAGATTTTGACGAAATGAATGCCTTCAGAATCATCTCGATGAGCTCTTCACGATGTTGCTAGTTCCATTGATTTCTAAGATGATTATTTTTTTCACCTTCTGGATGACCCCTGATAGTAGTTTGAGTGGAAGTTTGACCAGTCGTAACTTGCACAAACGGAGTCCTTTTCGCCCCGTTCAAGTTGCGTTGGAATCAGGACGTCGTTCTCTTTCTGATGGCGCTAAAATTGGAGCATTGGGAACAATTAAATTTTCACTAAAAAATGTTCCTTGGATTAGTGGAGGAGTTGGTCCCTTTGACCACTCTCCCATAATCCTCCATTTTCTCCTAATAGGAATAAAATATTGTTATAGATCATGTTAAGCATGTAAATACATATGTCAATAAATTATTGCGTAAATAATGCATACTAATGTCATTATTCATTATTTGACAAGATGTGTGAATGGGGTCAAGGTACTCTCCCCCTCACAATTTGACTCAACTAGGTTTTCTAATTAAAACCAACGCAAGACTTAAGATGGTGACAACCTGCTATATTCCTTGTATCTATACCCTTCTCTCCAATGATGCTCTCCCTCCTTTTCTCAGAGGGTAGAAACTTGATTCCTAAATGCAACTTTCCATCACCAACTAAATATTAGTGTATTGATAATCATTTCATAATCCTCATGAAGTCATCACATCTTGACAACTTTTAAACACATGACAATTTTAGTGACATAAACATAACTCAAGAAAACATTGAATTCTCCAGACATTTTTCCTAAACATCTAATCAGTGAATCATGCGTAATCATCTACTAATTACTTCAAAAGTAAAAAGTAAAATAGAGTTAAAGTTAGGGATGTAACAACCTATTACTGTCTATTTGTAGGCTTTGTTATTTTGCGCGCCTATTGCTGTTAGAGATCTTTGAGGAAATATGTCAAAATAGTTTGCACTTCTTGCCTGTGCTCACACATTAATGCTTTTTTTTATTATCTATTGAGTACGTTGAGTGTGAGGCATCGCATTTCACCTACTAGTTCTTTGATTGGCATGTAGTCTTCCTAAAAAATATTTTAATTACTCTCCTAGATCGCTGCCTTTGCAATCCTTTGGTTGGTTTTGATGAGAATTTGTTATACATTTTACTTTGGTTACCATTGGTTGTGTAGATTCAAGGAGGACGCTGGAATGATTGTTGGGTATGGATTTGAGTTGAAGCATTTTGTCACGCAATTCACGTGTCTTGTCTATGCTTTCATAGCCTGTATTTACTTGTAGGTTTCTAATGCCTTTTAAACAGATCCATTTTATATATACCTCGCAATCATTGCAGACATGAGACCACATCTTTAAGGCACCATCAACACAGAAAGAATAAAATAAAATAAAAAATTCAATGAAGTCTTTGTCAACTTAGCACAGTGTAGATAATGAAGATTAAGAGGTTGTATTAAGGGTGACAACCGATAATATGAATAAATGCTGACAGAAATTGCACCCTCATAGCTCTGACTTCTAGTGAAGGAGAGTACAACTCTTTTCTCCGCTACCTAAGGAATGCTATCACAAGAACCTCTGAATCAGAGAAACTCACATTTCTTAGTGTCGTGCATTGGTAAAAGAGGGTGGTTGGTGTGTTAATTAATTTTTGCCTACAATTTTCATTTGGAGATGTCATTTTGTAATATTCATTTGGCATCATGTGTTGGTTAACATTTACTACTTTGACCTTTTCTTTTCTTTTCTCTTGCAGATACTCAACATGACAGCATAAATTTTCTTGATATAATAATGTTGGATGTTTTATTGTTCCATCACATATAATATTTCATTTGAGATAACTTTGTATTGTTTAAGGGGAGGGATTGCATACAGAATCAGTGACGTTGGAATCAAGGAGCCACAAGCAAATTTAAGTGGGTGAGTTGGACATTGAACTTGAAAAAAAAAAGCATTTTTTAATTCTTATTGAAATTGTCTAGATCATCCCATTGTTGCTTTTGTTTTCTCTTTTATGCCAAGTAGACCAATTTGGGTTTAAAGGTAATTGGTGATTGATTTTTTTTCAAAATTGATTAAAATTAAACATTAGAAACTGACTAGTCTTTTACTTTTGGATAAAAATTGCACAAATCAACTTCACATTTAGCTTGGTGCTCTAAAATTAATTCATCTTTTCTTTAAGGATATAAAATTAACAAGTGCTTGATTTGTGTGATTCTGTCTGTAGTGCATTTTGAGTGCGTATCCTCTCCCCTTGTGCTTTGTGCAATCTAGGGTGCAAGAGAAACATTCAAAATGAATTTTATTGCTTTGAGTCACCTTTAGAGGGGCTTGCCTAAGAGACACATCCAAAAGCAGAACTCGAAGGTGACTCCAATTGGTTTTTCATTCGGCCTGGTATATAAATGGATAAAACTAAACTGTCAAGTCCTCATGGTATGTAGGCCTTAGTTGTACAGTTTCTTTCAGAACGGGGTACTACTGTAAAATGTATAAGAGCCCCTAGTAGGATTGATTAAAGCCTTTAGTGGCTTGTTGGGCACTTGCAAGGTGCCATGTCCCTGATGTCCCATCATTAAGAACCTTGTTTGTAGCAGCCATCTAGTCCATCCAACAAGTTTATCAAAGTGGTGCATTGGAACTTAGATTCCAAGAAGTTACTTCCCATGTCTGATCTTGGTTTAAATATAGAGGTTAAGACTTCATTCTTAACATACCTTTATATTTTATCCTTGGTTGCATGTAAAATCATCTCTTCTACTACGAATAGCATGAGGCAAGCCCACCAAGAGAAACATACCAATTGAGCTAGGGTGTTATTGCTTGTGAGTTAGTTTCAAAACACAGTGCTTTAATCGAAAACATTGGGAAACCAACATTCAACGAATCATAAAAATTGTAAACCCTTTAGGAAAGGAAAATATCCTTGAAAAAATTCACATGTTATTGCTTTCCCTTGGGATTCGTATCCTTAGAGGCTTCTAAACATTTGGATTTCATCTCAAATTGCTTCTACTAAAGTCAACTTTAGGCAACTTTTTCCTTGATTTCCTCGATTTATGCATAATGCACATTGCAAGATGAAAGGGAATTAGGACATTGGAAATTTAGTTGAAAACCTAATCAAAAGTGTGTTTGTCGTAAAAAGAATCCATTAAGCAAAGATCAAATCAATTGGACCCCACATATGTGCTTGATATATTTTGATCTTATGGTTTTCATACAAACATTGATCTTTTAATTTTGAATTACTCTTAGAGAAAGGCATGTTCTTCACTATCTTGGCCTAGTAAACAAGTCCTTCCTAGGTTCATTTAGGATCCAATCAAACACTTCATCCAAATTCCAAACATCTATCAAAATCCATCCCCCAAACAACTTTAGAGCTTTGGAAACATCATTTTAGACTTGGGTAAATCATCAAAATAAAAAATCACCTTGTTTAGTTAGGTGTAGGGGAATGTATCCTTTCTCATACATTTAATTGAATTAGCAATCCTTTGAACAATTTCATCCTAAGATAACATCTAACATCTTAGGGTTTACAATTTCATCATCCAAATCAACCAATCAAAATCAATCCCTAAGTCTAGCATTGATCCAAAGTCCCTAAACGTTCAACACTCATATCATTCACCCCTTTTCATCCTTCATCTCGTCATTAAGTCCTAAGAACCTTAGAGGTCACTTTTACAACAAGGTCAAAACACAAGGAGAACATGGAATACAAACTTGATCCATACATCATGAGTAATCCAAATCAATTGAACTTTCAAAGCCTTACAATGTCGATTGATTATCAAAACTCACACTTAGACAATCTATGCATGGGATCATTACCTTCTACAAATGTCAATGGCACAACAAGTGTGAGTATTCCCAAATTGAAGTTTGGAACACCTTTTCTGATGGTATATTTAAATCAAATTCCAACATTACAAATCTATCAACCAAATACTTAATACATGAGTCTTCAAAACAACGTCATCCCACCAAATCCCTACATGTTGAATGAGAATGTACCAAGTAGAATTTTTCCAAACATGAATCCAAAAAACTTTGGGATGGATACATTTGCAAATCATACAAATATTCCAAACATGAACAGTGGTAAATTTCAACCTATTATGCCAAATCTGAGTGTCATCCCAAATCAAAACATTATCCAAAATCAAACACAAGTACACATTCCAAATCTGCTTGAACAAAAACCAAATCAAAGGAGTCAAGATCAAAATCAAGAACAAATTTGGCAAGCTCAAATTGCTACACTTACCAAAATAGTTGAGTCATTGTGCCAAGAGACATGTCCACCCCCATTTCCCATATCAACATCATTCCTTGGTTTAGGGCTTCCCCCTTTACCTGGCACCAATTGCTCCATCCAAATCAATCCACCTAACACCAATCAAGCCATCACATCAAATCCTTTAAATATACCATCAACATCGCACCAACAAATGGTATCTAATCAAATGACAACATCAATCCTAACAAATCAGAATGTGGTCTCCCAAGAGCCTATCACCTTGGTCATTCCAACCATCCCTATCACTTCAATCATTCCAACCACTACTATCATTCCCATCACATCTCAAACCCTCATGATCACTCCAAGCATATCTCAACCACTCATCACTACATCCAACATAATTCCAAATCTGCCACCACTACCACCAAAACCAAACATAGCAAGACAATATAACATTGCGTTAAAAGCTCACCAAGCCTACCAAATGACCATCCAACAATATCTAGCCATGCAACAAGCAAGACAAGCTTAGCAAGTGCAACAAGCCTCTCAAGTTGCCCAACAAGCATATGAACAAACACGAAAACATTCAACCAATGGTAATAGAATTGACAATCCCCCCACCACAATTTCTAAAAGAAATAATCAAAATCTATCCATTATAGAGAACATTGAAAATGTTGCTATCTCATTCGAAGATCAAATCAACATATGTCAAGAGTCACTTTTCAATCATGATCAAAATCTACCAACCAACAATTATCCAATTCAAGAAATGTCAACATCGTTTGACCCTATGGTTGAAGACATTTGAAATCCCTCCATCACAATTGTTGAGAACAACAATCAATATTTCTCCATCGATGGGCACCTTGAAGATGTTTCCACCCTATCCAATGATCAACTCACCATACATCAAGAGCCACTTTTTAGTGATCTATTTCAAGGAGTGTTAGGATTATTTGATCCTATTGACATAATGCACAATCCATTCACCTATGATCATGTTGAAAATGTTTCTACATCACCTTATGAGTTAGAGGACATATCTCAAGAATTTTCTCCAAATCATGATCAAAATATTTCACCCAGGTCTAGCAATGGTCCTTTCCAAGACATGTTGACATCCTTTGACCTCATGGTTACATATACTAAAGGAACCCTAACTCAACACTTGAGGATATTGAACCACTTACCATGTCTAATGATTACATCCAAGAACCCTTTGTAAGCACTCCATCCTTTGAAACTGATCCATGTCAAGAAATTGATCCAAAGCATGTTAAAAGCAACTCCGAAATCATTCAAGATCAAGAATTTGTATCTTCAAGATACTACAATAATCTAATGGACACTCTCTTATCTATGCAAGATGATCATATCCATGTAGCACATACTCCACCATCTACCCATGAAATGCTTTCTGTGGATGGGCACGTAGATGATCTTCATTCATAACAAGATTCTTTAACTCCTGGCATTGTTACACAAAAGGAGCAGATTATTAATTCCTCTAGTCAAACTGAGTTATCAACATCAGGATCAGATATATCCCAAATTTAGAATAAGGAAATTAGGGATGAGGATATCCAACATTATCCACTCAAGGAATTAGGTTAGATAGAACAAGATAATTCAGAGTCAGCAGAGCATCCAATCGAAATAACATTATCTATGTTGGTCATTTATTAGAGAATGCACTCTAAACAAGAGCTCTTACAATAGGCAAAATCAAAGCATGAAGGTACTACTACCATCATACTAGGGGCAACTTTGTCTCAAGCAAATGTCAACATAGGGAGCATGAAGAGTCCTTATGATGAAACTAGTGTCAATACTGCAACTAGCCATATCACGAATCTTCATCCACCCATCACCCCATCCATGAATTGGGACCAACATCAAAAGAAAGAATTGAATCAAAATACAAAGAATGTTATCAAAGGAAAAGAAGATGGAAAGCATAATGGAAAAATCAAATACAAGTGGATACCAAAGAATACAAAGAAATATCATCCCTATCAAACTCCATCAGTCAAAGAAACTATGGGGAAAAATAAAAAAGGGAAAAGTATCCATCAAAGATGTCTGCAAAAGAAAAAATAAGCTTTTCAAGTGATGTACAAAGTGTATCAAGAAGTTGGTCCTAATTTCACACACACTTTCATATCCACCCATCATTGCTCATCTTCCCAAGTTTGGAGAGTCAAAGATTCCAAAATGTCAACCAATCCATCTTTTATGATCCCTAAACACACTCCATCCATGCCTCCACACATGATATACAATTCTCACATTGACCATGTATTGGCAATGACCCTTCATCATAAGGATTTCGAAGGCATTGACCATGTATTAACAATGACTCTATTGCGATGTGCACACAGAGACAAAATTAACTCTGGTAACGACAAAGCAAATCAGGAATCCCAAAAGTTGCATTCAAGTGCACGTATCTTGGCAAAGTAACTTCTTCAAGTAGGATATCGATGGCACACTATGACAGGGGCATCTACATCAGCAACACCTTGTGATTTAGCATGAGCTTAAAATCTTTCAAAAAAATCAAAAAAATCAAAACATATGAAAATCCAAAAAAAATAGAAAAAGGATTGAAAACAATAAAGAAAAAAATTGTCCTCTAGTGAAAACCACTATGGTGGTGCTTTGGGCAAGACCATGATGAAAACCTGGCAAACAGGTGTCATGTGTAGAATCGAGCATCTACAGGTGAAAGCATCTCATTCCATTCATAATAAAGCCAGCATTCCATCCATCTTAGCCATAATAAATATATTCATCCATAAACCATTGATCCAATCCATTTTCATCTACATCCATCATCCAAGTTATCTTGATCTTGATGAAAGTTTGGGGCACACTTTATGCTTGCTTACTGTAAACATCTTGACATGGGTCATTTTCATCGATCCTATCCTACCCAGCGTTATCTAAGCCATGAGGCATTATCCAATGAGGATTCTTTATCTAAACACCTTATCTTATCACAAGATAATCCTTGTCATCCTTTGCATGCTTGCCATATCCATCCATCCATACACTTATCCAAGCATACACCCATCACATTCCATACATTGCTAGACATTGGGGGTAGATATGTACATCTTGCTTCAAGAATAAAATCTTGGTCTATGTCCTCCAACTTATGTGGTGATCAGAACATTGACAAACGTGAAATCAAATTGGTCAAGCATTTGAGATGCAAATCCAGCTCACTAACCCATGGCACATTTTGATGAGAACATGTCCTTATCAAGCTTCATATTTCATCTTTCATCAATCTAAACAATTGATATCAGTCGCATCTAAGTCGCACCTCGAAAATCATGTCAAATCATTCGAACAACTTTTGTTTCAAACTAAGCTTCATCAATCATGATCAATCAAATCCAATCAAAAAATCATCTCAGGATATCTTTGTGTTGCTTAGCACTATCCTTGCATTGTTGTGCATCCTCAACAATGTCATCATCATCAATCCATCGATTCGATCAATTAACCTTAGCTTGGCTTTCAACAAAATCCCAAAAAGAGAACTGATATCGTCGCACATCCTTATCCAAATCGTCAAAATCATGCGAAAATCCAAAAACATCAAAAAATCCAAAAACTTTCAAAACACATCAAAAATCCAAAAACACTCAAAAAGTCAGAAAATATCAAAAACATTGGAATCCGAACTACGTCATCTCTGAGCTTAAACGTAGGAAAGCCTAAATATTTGATCAGCCCCTGAGACATAAAAATCCAAAAACATCCAAAAAACATCAAAATCCAAAATCCAAAAACATTTGAAAAATAAAAATAAAAACATTTGTAATATCTTGAAAATACCAAAAATAGCCTCAAAACATTTCAAAACATCAAAAACATCCAAATATTTGAAAAAATCCATTCGTCTCATCTCACTTGCACTCGCAATAATCGATCATCCATAATAAACTAATCATCACCTTCATCCTTTGGCAACACAAACAAAAACAATCATCGCAGTCAGCAAAAGCAAAAGCAAACAACAAACCGTTAAATGCCAAATCAAAATCTTGATCATTTTCAAACATGTCAGTCAAGCTTATATCAATAGCCTATCAATCAACTTATCAAATCATCATCATCCTATACAATGCATGTCCTAGGATATATTGTTCCGATAATGGGCATCATTTTGGATATCACTTTGGATTCTTATCCTATCAAAACAAAATCCCTTTGGTGAGAGATATGAAGAACAGTGATTGTTTGCATACTTGGTCTTTTTCTTTTGATTTATCTTATTGCGCTCATTCCAAGGACCTCTTGATGATATCTGAACGAAGGATTTAGAGAGATAGGAATGGGGCAACGATCATTATCTTTTGTCTATTGTGCTTTTTGGGCATTCTTGTAAAATAACTTGGTGAATACTTGCTTTGTTAGGTATGTCCTAGCAAGGTTTCCATATGTCAAGTATGAACAAGAATAATCCTTGATAAGCAAATCATCATCCATCTATCATCATCGTTTCTCATCATCATCTCTAATAAAGTCTTGTCAAATCATGGACTTGTGGGATCCTCTTTTCATCATCTCATTTCTTCTTCATGCTAACATAACATCACAAATGCATCCATCATGCATCCATCCTACATCCACAAACCGTCAGCATGCCACATATCATTCATATCATACATAATAGGAAACATCGATCATTTCACATGCATTGCATTTGCATCATCATCATAATATAGATCTGTTACTCTAAGTATCTACATAAAATCATACATTTGCATAATCATGGCATATCAAATCCTCCATCTCATCCATCTCACATCATATCATCATTTTTAGTTGTTTAGGATAATATAGATTTTTTATTTTAAGCATCTTAAAATCATCTCATTTGCATCATCATCCATAACCATCCAATTTGAACCTCTTTACCGCGAGATCGACCCTCAAATTGAATATTTTCACTCGATCTCTCGAGGGGGCAATGTACCAGTGTACTTTCCATTGGGGCATCCGAAAAATCAATAATTTTTTAATTTTGATTGCAGAAATTTTTTCTTTGAACCAACACAACAAGTACATTGCTTCAAAGAGGGGAAAAATGTAGACATGCAAAATTAACATTATGCATTCAATCAGGTTCATTCATCAAGTAAACTAGGTTAAATCACATTAGGTCCATTCATCAATTAATCAAGTTCACCTTCATCCATTCATCAGGTAATCTCATTTATTTCCATCTCTTAAGGTCATTAATTTAAAATTAAATAAACATTATCATCAACCTTTTAATCAAATAAATCAAACATCCATTTAATTAAATCATAATGCATATTCCATCCTTTTTTGAATTAAATAAATCAAATATTTAAGTCGTACAAGTCAAAATCACCTAAACATCATTAAGCTAACCTAATCCTAATTAAACTAACCTAACCACCCATCACATCCTCTAGATAATCCCACTTGCACAAATAAATCAATTTATTGATTTATTAAAATCCTCATTTTCACTCAACATGGCATTTATGGGGAATACTCCCTCAAGATTGAATTCAAAAACAAGTGGATATGTACATCCAACAAGTCATTTATGAGCTCTTACATGTCCCTTACACAAGTCAAACTCAACATTTATTTCACAATTTGAATTTGAAATTTCCCCCTCTTGGGCACATATCCCAAATCTTGCAGACTCCTCAACCACTCACAACTTGACAAGTGGCCTCCTGTCATTGGTCTATTTTTAGTCCCACATTCATCCATTTGGCCAATCCCTCATCAAGAAAATCTATAAATGAAAGGGATCATTCTTCAAGCAAATCCTCCACAATCTCCACAATCTTAGCATTTTCATCTACAATCTTTATGCAAGGTCATTGTCTTAAACTAAGAACTGATTTTGTCCATCATCATCATTTGCATTATCAAGGATTAGGAAAGGGATTCTTTCCGCATCAAAGAAGCACCAATCCACTTATGAAGTGAAGGTTTAATCCATTTTAGATAGGTTTACATGTTTATGATTTCTTTGTAATGCTTTTTATCATGTTTCCTTGTCTTGATGTTGTTAAGAACTTCATAAGGAGTTTGATTATTGTTTTTGGATAACTTGATTAATAGTTTGTTGTGTTGATTTAGATAGCCAAGAAAAAATATTGCTCACAGTAAATCTAAATCCAAACCTAAAAGTCTGTCAACTGAACAATCAATGCATGAGCCTTCAAACGAACAATGAAAATATACCAAGTACAAGTTTTCAAAATATGAATCCGGAAAACTTTGGGATAGATATGGTTGCAAATCATATGAATATTGTTCAAAATCCAAACAAGAGGTTAACAAATCCAAGTCAAGGTAACACCATGCAAGATAAGAGTTACCTAAACAAGGCAATGTGATTCCAAACATCAACAATGTTCAATTTCAACCTATCATGTCAAATTTGAGTGTCATCCCAAATCAGAACATTGTCCAAAATCAAACACAAGTACACACTCCAACTCTGCTTAAACAAAATCCAAATCAACTATATCAAGGGAGTCAAGATCAAAATCAAGATCAAATTTGGTGGGATCAAATTTTTTCCCTTACCAAAATAGTTGATTCATTGCGTCAAGAGACATCTCCACCACCATTACCCATATCAACGTCATTCCTTGGTTTATGGCTTCCCCCTTTACCTAGCACCAATCACTCCATCCAAATCAATCCACCTAACACCAATCAATCCATCCCATCAAATCCCTGGAATATACCATTGACATCGCACCAACAAATGGTATCTAATCAAATGACAACATCAATCCTAAAAAATCAAAACATAGTCTCCCAAGGACCTATCACCTTGGTCATTCTGACCATTCCTATCACCTTGATCACTCCTGCCACCCCTATCACACCCATCATATCTCAATCCCTCACTACCATGATCGCTCCAAGTGTATCCCAACCACTTCTCACTACATCCAACACAATTCCAAATCCACCACCACTACCACCCAAACCAAATGTAGCAAGACAATATAACATTGCATTAAAATCTCACCAATCCTACCAAAATACCATCCAACAATATCTAGCCACACAACAAGAAAGACAACCGCAAGAAGTGCAACAAGCCTCTCAAGATGCCCAAGCCTCTCAAGCTACCCAACAAAAACAAGCACAAACACAAAAAATTGACAACTGTTGAGAACAAGGATCAAGATCAATCCATCACTGAGCACCTTGTAGCTATGTCTACTTCATCCAATGATCAAATCAACATAGTTCAAGAGTCATTTTTCAATCATGATCAAAATCCACCAACCAACAATGATCCAATTCAAGAAATGTCAACATCATTTGACCCTATGGTTGAGGACATCGGAAATCCCTCCACCACAATTGTTGAAAACAATGATCAAGATCTCTCCATCGATGAGCACCTTGAAGCTATTTTCACCCCATTTGATGATCAACTCACCATACATCAAGAGCCACTTTTTAGTGATCTATTTCAAGGAGTGTTAGGATTATTTGATCCTATTGACATAATGCACGATCCATTGACCTATGATCATGTTGAAAATGTCTCTACATCACCTTATGAGTTAGATGACATATCTCAAGAGTTCATTCCAAAGCATGATGAACATCTCTCACCAAAGTCTAGCAATGGTCCTTTCAAGGACATGTTGACCCCCTTTGACCTCATGGTTATAGATACTGAAGGAATCCTCAACTTGAAATTTGATCTAAGTCCACTCAAAGATCAAGATGATATTCAAAAACTTCCCATGCCTAATGAAGATATCCAAGAACCCTTTATAAGAAATCCATCCTTTGAAACTGAACCATGTCAAGAACTTGATCCAAAGCATGTCGAAAGCAACTCCAAAATCATTCAAGATCAAGAATTTGTATCTTCAAGATACTACAATAATCTAATGGAAACTCTCCTATCTATGCAAGATGATCATATCCATGTAGCACATACTACTCCATCTACCCATGAGATGCTTTATGTGGATGGACACGTAGATGATCTTCATTCAGAACAAGATTCTTTTACTCTTGACATTATTACACAAAAAGAGCAGGTTATTAAGTTTTCAACATCAAGATCAAATATATCCCAAATTCAGACTAAGGACATCAGGTATGTAGATATCCAACCTTATCCACTCAAGGAAACAATTTAGACAGAACAGTATAATTCAAAGTTAGCAGAGTAGCAAATTGAAATGTTGCCTACGGTGGTCATTTATCAGAAAATTCAAGAGCTCTCAAAACAAGCAAAATCAAAGCATGAAGGTACTACTTCCACAATACTGGGGGCAACTTCATCTCAAGTAAATGTCAACATAGGAAGGAAAAAGAATCTTTATGATGAAACTGATGTCAATACTACAACCAACCATGCCATGAATCTTCATCCACCCATCACCCCATCCACGAATTGGGACCAACAACAAAATAAATACTTGAATCAAAGTACGAAGAACGTCATCAAAGAAAAAGAAGCTAAGAAGCATAATGGACAAATCAAATACAAATGGATACGGAAGAATACAAAGAAAGATCATCCCTATCAAACTCCATCAGTCAAAGAAACTATGGGGCAAAATAAAAAAGGGAAAAGTATCCATCAAGGATGTCCACAAAAAAAAAGCAGGCTTTTCAAGCGACGTACAAGGTATATCAAATAGTTGGTCCTAATTCCCCACACACTTTTGTATCCACCCATCATTGCTCATCTTCCCAAGTTTGGAGAGTCAAAGGTTCCAAATTGTCAACCAATCCATCTTTTATCCCTAAACACACTCCATCGACGCTCCCACACATGATATCCAATTCTCAAATTGACCATGTATTGGCAATGACCCTTCATCATAAGGATTTTGAAGGCACTTTATCATGATGTGCGCATAAGGACAAAGTTAACCCCAGTATCAACGAAGTAGATCATAAATCTCAAAAGTTGCATTCAAGTGCACGTATCTTAGCAAAGCAACTTCTTCAAGTAGGCTATCAATGGAACATTATGACAGGGGCATCTACATTAGTAACACCTTTTGATTCAATATGAGCTTAAAATATTTCAGGAAAAAAACCAAAAATATGAAAATCCAAAAACAAAAAAAAATAGAAAAAGGATTGAAAATTGTGAAGGAAAAAATCCTCTAGTGAAAACCGCATGGGCGACGCTTTAGGAAAGACCATGACAAAAACCTGGCAAATAGGTGTCATGTGTAGAATCAAGCATCTATGTGCACCACTTCAGGTGAAAGCATCTTATCCCATCCATAATAAAGCCAACATTCCATCTGTCTTATCCATAATAAATCCATTCATCCATGAACCATATATCTAATTCATTTTTATCCATCAATGTCCATCATCCAAAATATCTTGATCTTGATGAAAGTTTGGGGCATACTTTACGCTTGCTTATGGTAAACATCTTGGCATGGGTCATGTTCATTGATCCTATCCTACCCAACAGTAACTGAGCCATGAAGCATTATCCAAATGAGCATTCTTTATCTGAATACCGCATCTTATCGCAAGATAATCCTTGGAATCCTTTGCATACTTACCTTATCCATCCATCCATACACCTATCTGAGGATCCATCCATCGCATTCCATACATTACTAGACATTGGGGGAAAATATGTACATCTTGCTTTGAGAATGAATCTTGATATATATCCTCCAACTTATGTGGCGATACGAACATTGAAAAATGTGAAATCAAATTGGTCAAACATGTATAATCCAAAATCCAAATCACTAGCCCATGGCATATTTTGACAAGAAGATGTTCCTTATCAATCTTCATTTTTTCATCAAACATCAATCCAAACAATCGATATTAGTTGCATCAAACACACCCTTCAAACGTCACATTAAATCATTCGAACAACTTTTGTTCCAAAATCAAGCTTCAACAATCCTGACAAATCAAATCCAATCAATCCATAATCTTGGGATCTCCTTCCCAAACATTGTGTTGCTTAACACTAGCCTTGCATTATTGTGCATCCTCAATAATGTTATTTTCATCAATCCTGATCAATCAATCTTGGAATTCGTTGTGCATTCTCAACAATGTTATCATCATCAATTATCATCAATCCTATCCTTGCATTGTTGTGTATCCTCGACAATATTATCATCATCATCAATCCATCAATTTGATCAGTCAACCTTAGCTTGGTCTTCAACAAAATCCCAAAACAAAGAACTGATATCATCACACATATCCATATCCAAAATGTCAAAATCATGCGAAAATCCAATAACATTCAAAACATCAAAAAATCCAAAAACATCTAAAACATCAAAAAATCCAAAAACATCTAAAACATCAAAAAATCCAAAAACATCCAAAACATCGAAAAAATCCAAAAACATCAAAACATCAAAACATTAAAAAATTCAAAAACATTCATAAAAGTCAGAAAATGTCAAAAACATTTGAATCTGAACTATGTCTTCTTTGAGCTTAAACGTAGGCAAGGCTAATCTTTGATCAACCCTTGAGACATCAAAATCACAAAAAACATTCAAAAAACATCAAAATCCAAAAACATTCAAAAAACACCAAAATCCAAAAACATTTGAAAAAATCAAAAATCAAAACATTTGTAAAACCTCAAAAAATACCAAAAATAGCCTCAAAACATTTCAAAACATCAAAAACATCCAAATATTTGAAAAAATCCATCTATCTCATCTCTCTTGCACCCACAATAATCAATCATCCATAATAAATTGATCATCACCTTCAACATTTGGCAATGCAAACAGAAACAATCATAGCAATTAGCAAAAGCAAGCTTCAATCATAAAAATCAAAAGCAAACAGCAAACATTTAAAACAAAATCAAACTCTTGATCAGTCGCAAACATGTCAATCAACCTTATATCAACATCCTATCAATCAACTTATCAAAACCATCATCATCCTATACAATGCATGTCCTAGGATATATTGTTCCAAAAATGGGCATCATTTAGGATATCACTTTGGATTTTTATCCTATCAAAACACATCGCTTTGGCTGGAGATATGAAGAACATTGGCTTGTTTGTGTACTTGATATTTTCTATTGATTTATCTTATTGTGCTCATTCCAAGGACCTCTCGATGATATCTAAATGAAGGATTTAGAGAGATAGGAATGGGGCAACGATCATTATCTTTTGTCTATTGTGCTTGTTGGACGTTCTTGTAAAATAACTAGGTGAATACTTGCTTTGTTAGGTATCTCCTAGCAAGGTTTCCATATGTCAAGTGTGAACAAGAATACTCCTATCTATTTGTCAAGTCAAAGTCCATCGCACTAGGTACAACGCCATCTTGGTTCTTTATACCTTGATGCATTGTATCTACATGTGTAATCAAACATAAGGTAAGTAGCCCTTTTAAAATCCCAATCCTTGATAAGAAAATCATTATCATCTATCATCATCATCGTCATCTCTAATAAAGTCTCATTAGATCATGGACTTGTTGGATCCTCTTGTCATCATCTCATTTCTTCTCTGTGCTAACATAACATCACCAATGCATCCATCATGCATCCATCCTGCATCTAGAAAATAGCCAGCATACCACATATCATTCATATCATACATAATAGGAAACATCGATCATTTCACATGCATTTCATTTGCATCATCATCATAATATAGATCTGTTAGTCTAAGCATCTGCATAAATCATCCATTGCATAATCATAGCATATCACATCATCCATCTCATCCAACATCACATCATATCATCATTTAAGTTGTTTAGGATAATATAGATTTGTTATTCTAAGCATCTTAAAAATAGCTCATTTGCGTCATCATCCATAACCATCCATTTTGAACCTCTTTATCACAAGATCAACCCTCAAATCGAATCTTTTCGCTTGAGCTCTTGAGGGGGAAATGTACTAGTGTACTTTTTGCCGGGGCATCTGAAAAATCATAAATTTTTTGAATTTTGATCGCAGCAAGTTTATTCTTTGAACTAGCGCAACAAGTACATTGCTTCAAAGAGGGGCAAAATGTAGACATGCAAAATTAGCATTGTGCATTCAATCAGGTTCATTCATCAAGTAAACTAGGTTTTGCATTCATCCACTCATTTAATTAATCAAGTTCACCTTCATCGATTCATCTGGTAAATTAAACTCATTAAGTTCATTCCTAAGGTTGTTCATTTAAATTAAATAAATCAAACATCAACCTTTAATTAAATAAACAAAGCTTTATCTAATTAAATCTCCAAATACATATTCCATCCCTCTTTGATTTAAATAAATCCAAATATTCAAGTCAAAGAGGTCAAACATCCTAATCATCATTAAGCTAATCTAATCCTAATCAGCCTAACCTAACCACCCATCACATCCTCTAGATAATCCCACTTGCACAAATAAATCAATTTATTGATTTATTAAAACCCTTATTTTCACTCAACATGGCATCTTTGAGGAATATTCCCTCAAGTTTGAATTCAAAAAACAAGTGGACATGTACATCTAACAAAGCAATTAATGAGCTCTTACATGTCCCTTGCACAAGTCAAACTCAGCATTTACTCTCAAATTAAAATTTGAAATCTCCCTCTCTTTGGCACATTGACCACAATGTGCTCATCCTCAAGCCTATCACATGATGACAAGTTTCCTCTTTTCAATGGCTTGTTTTTGATCCCACATTGCTCTCTCATAAGCATTCTTTCAACTTGAAAATATTTAAATAGAGGCTTCATCCTTCAACAAATCCTCCACAATCTCATCTACAATCACTCATGCAAAGTCATTCTCTTAAACTGGGAACTAATTTTGTCCACCATCATTGGCAATATCAAGGTTAAGAAAGGATTGGGAAAGGGCTATTTTCTACAATAGCACCAATCCACTATGGGATAGATACATTTCATTTTTTTCTTTGTATTATTTTATTCATCTTGTTATTTGATAGCATTTTAAAACATGTTAGATATCCCATATAGATGTTGAAGGTTTGTTTTGCTTAAATACGCTAACCATGCTTGTGTATGTTAGTTATTTAACCATTTGTAGATTTTGATGTCTACACCTCCAACTTACATATGTAGTGATCCAAACATTGGCAAACATAAAATCAAATTGGTCAAACCACTTATGAGCAAAAAATCCAAATCACTAGCCCATGGCATATTTTGACAAGAAAATTTTCCTTATCAAGCTTTATCTTTCATCGAACATCAATCTAAACAATCAATATCAGTCACATCTAATGTTTACCTCAATGTCACATCAAATAATTCAAAAAAAAATTGTTTCAAACCAAGCTTCATCAATCATGATCAAATCAAATCCAATTAATCCCTTATCATCTTGGGATATCCTTCCCAGTCCTTGTGTTGCTTAACACTATCCTTGCACTGTTGTGTATCCTCAATAATGTTAAAATCATCAATCCATTGATTCAATCAATTAACCTTAGCTTGGTTTTAAACAAAATCCCAAAACAAAGCACCGATATCATCATACATATCCATATCCAAATCGTCAAAATCATGCAAAAATCCAAAAACATCAAAAATCCAAAAATCCAAAAACATCCAAAAAATTATAAAATCCAAAAACATCAAAACATCCAAAAATCCAAAAACATTCATAAAACCAAGAAAATCAAAAAAATTCAAAACATTCAAAATCCAAAGAAAAAGGTCAAAAAAGTCAAACAATTTAGTCGTCTAGTCGAAGTACATCTTCTCTAAGCTTTGAACATAGGTAAGGTTGATCTTTGATCATCCCCCAAGACACTTATGTTAGTCCTTCGAGATTCTATCATAATAAACTAGTGATCTATATATTCATATCTCATCAATAATCAAGTCATCTAGTTGAACTACATGGTCAAGCTATGTGTATAACGTAGGAAAGGCTAATCTTTGATCAGCCTCCAAGGCCCCTAGGATAGGTCTTTAGGTTAGTCTCTTGGTCAAAATCTTAGAAATCCCCAAAACATTAGAAAATCAAAAATCAAAACATTTGTAAAATCTTGAAAATACCAAAAACAACCTCAAAACATTTCAAAAAACATCAAAAACATCCAAATATTTGAAAAAACCCATTTGTCTCATCTCGCTTTCATCCACAATGAACATCACTCATAATAAATCATCATCACCCTCAACTTTTGGTAATACAATCAGAAACAAGTCTCACAGGTTCAAAGTGAAAACTCAAATGTCAAGGTCTCAAGTCTAGGTCAATACGTAAGCAAGTTAGTCAACTCTTTGTGTCAATAACCTATCATCCAATCAGTCCCAAATCAATCATCTAATATCATCATGTCTATGATGCATCCATCCTACAATGTACATCAACATCAGGCATCACCATAGTTTAGTCTTGGCTAGTGGTATAAAGAAAATTAGCTTGTTTGTTTACTTTATCTTTGTCTTTTGACTTATCTTATTTGCACTCATTTTGACATGACCTCTCGATAATGTCTCAAACAAAGCGATTTGGTGAGAAATTAATGGGGCAACGATCATTATCTTTTGTCTGTTGTGCTTGTTGGACCTTCTTGTAATATAACTTGGTGAATACTTGCTTTGTTAGGTACATCCTAGAAAGGTTTATGTATGTCAGGTGTGAACAAGGATACTCCTATCTATTTTTCAAGTCAAATTCCATTGCAATAGGTACAATTCCATCTTGGTTCTTTATACCTTGATGCATCGTACCTATGTGTGTTATTAAACATAAGGTAAATAGCCCTTTTAAAATCCCAATTCCTGATAAGAAAAGCATCATCATCATCATCATCATCCTTGTCATCATCATCATCATCTCTAATAAAGTCTCGTAGATCATGGACTTGTTGGATCCTCTTGTCATCATCTTTTTCCATCTTATTCTTCTTTTCTTTACTAACATTTATGTCCAAGTATCAGGTGTGTGTAATATATCAAAGTATACATGAGGCTATCCATGGTTGATGACTATCTACATCATAAAATTTGTCTACATCAAATATTCAAGTTGAACTGATCTTGAATCTCTTTCTCAAGAGATTGACCCTCAAATCGAACCTCTTCGCGGGATCTCTCAAGGGGGCAGTATACCGGCATAATTCTTTCCATTGGGGAAACAATGCGACATCTGAAAAAATCAAAGAATTTTTTGAATTTTGATCTTGAAAAGTTTATTCTTTGAACCAATGCAGCAAGTGCATTGCTTCAAAGAGGGGAAAAATGTAGACACGTAAAATATATAGATTGATCCTATACACCTTATACTAATTTTACTAACATCAGTTCATCCCAAATCATCTCTCTGCTAATCATTTAAATAAATAATCTCTATTTAATTAAATTCATCACATTTCATCTCTTAATTAATTAAATCAATTTTATCTGATTAAGTCACCATCTCCTATTAATCAAATAAATCATTTTATATTTAATTAATCCTATAGTCTCTCTTTTAATTAAATAATTCATTTTATTTAATTAATCTCTAAAGTCATTCCATTAAATTAAATAAATTAATGTTTAATCTAACACCATCTTCTTTAATTAAATAAATCAAAATCTTTATTTAATTAAGTCTAAATCATATTCCTCTCAACTTTGATTTTAAATCAGCCCAAAAATATAAATCAAGTTGTCACATCAACTAATCTCTCTTTAAATTAATCAAGTCAAGATTAATTTTAGTCTTAATCCACCAAATCCTCTAGCTTTTGCCACTTGCTCATGAAAATCATTTTAATTGATTTATTAAAATCCCTATTTACTTTCAAAAAGGTATCAAGGATGGAATATTCTCCAAGTTTGAATTCTCCCTCCCAAAGGAATTTCCCTCTCCAACAAAGCATTAAAATCTCTTACATGTCCTTTTTCTTGAGCCATGTGGTATTAACTCCATCTTTCATCTCATCCTTCAAGCCACCATTTGAATTTCAAATTTCCCCCTCTTTGCACATTCTCCAAAATATTCTCCACCTCTCTTCAATAGCATGTTGACAAGTGGTGATTTATCATTGGATCATATTTAGTCCCACATCCTCCATGTTTTACATTCTTCAATCCTCATCTCTTATAAATAGAGGCCTTCTCTATTTGTTTTTGGGGGGCCACAATCAATGTAAAATCATTATTCTCATTTAGGAGGAGAATTGGAGCCAAATTTATCATGTTCATATCAAGTTCATCCATTCTTCATCCTCATAGCTCTAGGTTATGTAGGATTTTTCCCAAGGAACCATCTAATCTTCATCAAGTCATCACAAATCTTGCAAGGGATTGGGAAAGGGTTATTTTCCACATCCAACTGGCACCAATTCCCCCATGGGATTGATATTTTGCATGCTTAAATATGACTTAATTTCCTTTCTTGTTTTGTTCTTCATTTATTTCCTATTTTGAGCATTGTAGATGAATTTCATGGGGAATCTTAGTTCTAACTTGTATATTGATCTAACATTGTGTTTGTGTAGGTCTAGGATTGGGGTTCACACTAAACAAGGTCAAAATTGAGGGAGATTCATTGGTTGTTATACAATATTTTTGGGAGGGAATAATGGTAAATTGGAAGTTGCAAGCTTTACTAGAGATGGCATGTGAATTTGCAAGAGGAGTTTATGAATTTACAATGAAGCATGTGTTCAAAGAATCCAATGAGATGGCTAACATATTAGCAAATAAGGGATCTGATGGGGTTTCAATGAGAAGAATAAGGGGTTTGGGGAGTGACAATGGTTGAGGCCATGTCCCTCCCCCGCAGTTGCCAAGTGGGTAGACTTGGTCTTGGTGTTGTCTAGGTGCCTCATGACAGACAACATAGTGCCTAGCTAGTGTGATCCTAGGGAATGATGACAATTGATAATAAATGTAGTGGTGGGATGTGTGGAAGCATTAACAATGGTTGTATCACTTCCCTTGATGATTGGTCTTATCATTGGTCAGTCTGGAGGATGCAATATGGAGGTGGTCTTAATGTGGCTGGGAATGCCACACATTTTGTGGGTGGTATTCGGCTTTATTAACCTCTACTCTTGCCATTTTTTGCCATAAAAAAAATGGAAATGTTAAAGTGTGTCTACAATCCTCACAAAAGCTCCCGGATTTCTTTAAAAAAATACGGCATGGGTGGTTGAAGTCTGAATTCAATGATTGGGATAGTCTAGTTTTGGAGGCAATTCAGTTACTGTTAGGCAAGGAGTATGACTACGGTTGAGCAATGGTGCACTAATGTTGGCATTTTTGCTTGCTTTGTGGATGCATTGCTAGACCTAGAGGTCCCGAAGACAATGACACTCTTGATGGTTTGCAAGCTAGTCTAGGAAAATATGTTGGTAGGCATTGTGGATGTGATTATTATTGCAAAATTGGGCATCAGGCTACCCTACCCGAGGGACATGCATCAAGCTCTTCTTCTAGGGGTACTAGTGGTTAAATGATATCCATTCCTTTTGGATATCAAGGATGACGATTTATAGAGGCATTAGAATCAGGCATGTTGTGGTCTTATTTTCTTGAAGCATTATCTATTTCTTGAACCCTCAAGGAAAGTGAATTGAAGGTGGTAGTTTCAAGAATATCTACTGGCTAAGGGTGTGGAGTTGGATGGGTGATGGTTATATGGTCATTTTTTTGTAGAAATGATATAAGGTTCAAGATGATGGCAATCATGGTCTAGTTCTCAAAGGTAGAAAGAAACAAATAGCTATGTGGGTGGTGGGTTTTGAGTGACAAAAGGGCATCATGGTGGCATGAAATGGTGTCTTTCACGTTACCTTTGCAATGTGCGGGTCTGGATGTTATGTAGTTTGTTCATAGTCTAGTTTTTCAATTTTGCTTCACCATGTCTATGCTGGGGGTAGTTATTTTGGATAGCAATGGTGGAGTAGGCTTCTCTTTTCATATTCTTCCATTGGAAGGAAATTTTGTAACAAGTTATTTTCTATCAATAAAATCAAATTTATTTATCAAAAAAATATGTTTTAATAAAATATCAAATAAAAAAATTATTTTTGAAAATGCCAAATTTTACAATATTGTCAAATGTTTGCTACCCTATGGTTTATGAGTAGCTCGATGTGAAGCTTAGTGATGGATCCCCTTTGGATGCCATGGTCAGTAGATGCAATGTGAAGGATGTATATGGTTTGGGTTCTTGGGGATTCTTAGGTCTAAAGGGAAAATAGGGTGGCATGCTTATTGCATCGACTTGCTCCATAGTTTCAGTTGTGCCTTCTACGTCTCCTTCGAGCAATGTAGAGATCAAGTTAGCACTTCTTTCTAGTCATTCCAACCCTCCTTTGTATGTTCATTATGGGAAGGCCATTAACTCTAACCATAATGGGTCAAATGTATGCTCTCTTTGAAGGATCAACTATTTATAGATCTAACACATAGAGCTTTTCCTTTTGGGAAATGAATGATGATGAAAAAACCCTCATTTTTGGAGGTAGTTAAGTTGGGCTCTTCTCCCTCTTTGGTTGCAACATTGAAACCATAATTTTGTATAGGAAATAAAAGGTTGGTTCAATGTTTTGTAAAATCTCTGTCTCTAGATCTTGATGCTTCTATGTCACAGGAGCTATGTGAAAATGAAAAGTTCTTTACCAACAATGGATTAATCGAATGATTCAACTATCTCTAGCCTAGTCTTCCAGGTCTACATGAATGGATTTCAAAATCTTGGCTTCCTCTCATGAAAAGCAATTTAGGAATCTACCCTTATGCAAGAGGTTTTTTTATTTTGGTTTTTATTTGTAGGAAAGATAAAAACACCATTCTAAATTATGTATGGCTATGGGAAGAAAATTTGTTGTAGTTGAAATCTTGGCATCTAAAATTTGGTCTGTACATTGAATCATTCATATTCATACCAACTTGGGTTCATCTACCAAACCTCCCCCTTCATTACTAGTTTGAATCATGGTTTTTTGCTATCAAGAACTCTTTGATTAATTTTTTTATTCAGATGACAACTCAAGAAATTTTATCCACACAATCTATGCCAAGATTTTGGTGGAATTAGACACTTCCAAGGATATTCTAACAAAAATTGTTTTGTGGGCTAAAGGACAAGTTTGGAAACAACCTTTGGACTATGAAGGGTCAATCTCTAGGTGTAGGAGATGTTATCAAATTAGACACATTGTTATAGAATGCCCGACTATTAAGACTTGGCCAAATTGGGAGGCCTCTTGGTGGAAGGACTCCTCCCCTAAGAATTATTTGGTTGTGAACTCTCCCAAATAGAATGTTTCTCCCTCATTGGTAGTATCCAAGAAGGAAAATGTGGAGGTGGAAAGTAAGATTTATCCTGAGACAAAGGAAACACAAAAACCACCAGTCATGTGACTCAAGTAATTTGGGAAAAGAATTTTTTTTTTTGAAATACTCACTTACTGACATTTCTAAACCGACAATAAATCAATCCTTAGACTCTCCCACTTTGGATTTGGGTTCTCAAATCTTAGGA
Organism: Sequoia sempervirens; assembly: GCA_007258455.2. Classification (NCBI taxonomy): domain Eukaryota; kingdom Viridiplantae; phylum Streptophyta; class Pinopsida; order Cupressales; family Cupressaceae; genus Sequoia; species Sequoia sempervirens. Next base: position 10,982,431 of record VDFB02000017.1, read on the forward strand.
GTGACAAATGTTCTCTTGCCCCATATGGAACCGGTATCCTCAAATGGGTTGGATGAAGATGGGAAATCTGACGGGAAATCAGAAGGGATTAGTCACTCTAAAGATCAAGGGTGGACAAATGTAAAGAAGAAAAAATATAATCCTCCACATCATGTGACTTTCAGATCCTCCAAGTAGGAGTGAAATGTGGCAACATGATCTTTGTTTTATGTGATTCTATATACCTTTTTCTTAGATGTAGGAGTTTTCTTTTTCCTATCTCTATTTGGGGACCTAGTTTGCACCCCTTTCTTTAGATTGATGCGGTGATTGCTTTTTACTATTTTCTATATGGGTGTGGACCCCATGTCCACAAATTTTAATGTACCGAAAAAAAAACATAATTAATTATAAGAATAAATAATATAATATATATTTTTATATTATAAGCCTCTTTGTATTAATGATGTTGAGATTCTTGTTCCACCTCCGTTTCTTGTTTCTCCTTCAAATTACATGCTATTCTTTATGGGTGAAATCAGTGTACTTCATTTGGTTTGTGTGGTAGACTATTGATGGTAAATTTTCCTAATTAGACATCTCTTAGCCTTCTATTTGGGTTTTAAAGAGGGTTCTCATTCTACTCTCTCTTATTTTAGTGGGTGTGAAAAATGAGGTTTCTTAGACTATCATCCAAATAAGGAAGAAAGTTCTTCCAAAATATTTTTCTTAGCTTCTCCTTAATGTAAACTATGTGATAATTTCTAGGTGTGGTGATGGTATTGTTTAATTATTTTCTTGTTGTTACTTAAGAGTGTTGTTGTACCTATACTATATTTCAATGTTTATGTATTGTTATTCCAATCTATTATTCTCTACCTATGGTCTTTGTGTATAAAAATTATTTGAACCTAGGTATCCAGTCTTATATAATAAAAATAAATATCTTATAAACTAATTATTATTTTAGTGGGGTAAGTTTTTATATATTTTAAAATATAAATAAATTTATCAAGTTTTTAAGATATATATATCAATTTCTACAAATAAAAACTAAAAGAAAAAATATAAGTATATTTATAAAAATAAAGTAAGTAAAATAAATAAAATAAAATAATATTTAACTAAAAAATTTAATTTATGTATATATATTATATGTATTAAATAAAATAGTTCTAAAATAAAATAACTCCAAATTTTTATTCCTTGATAATAACTAGATAAATGTATTTAAGATACATTATTTATAACAATAGGCATGACTTAAAGTGGCAATAGGCAAAGAAACATAACCATCAAAATAGTTAAAAGAAACTATTTTAAATCAATATTTATATTTTAAATATAATGATGTCCAAATATATATATATATATATATAGAATTTTGGACATATATATCTATATAAATCTATATATATATATATATATCCAATATATATATATATTTTAAATTTTGGACATATATATCTATATAAATCTATATATATATGTCTAAAATTCTATATATATATATATATATATCCAAAATTCTATATATATATATATATATATATATATATATGTCCAAAATTAAAATGTCAAATTGAAATAATTACTTAGCTACTTCGATGTTGAAATCTTTCAATTTGCAGAACCCTCCCGCAAGCAAGGTCTCCAGGTCTTCATCCGTTGATATCTGCGCAGATGTCTCCTCTCTGGCTAATAGCGCTTGGGGCATGGATGGCACTGTTCATGATGGGCTCGACCTGGGAGAACTTCAGGGAAAATTGTGCCCTAAAATTGCTTCATTTTCCTCGGCATTGCAGCCTAATTCGTGCCCTAAGTTTTCGCCAAACTCAATGCCTAGGGCATCTGATTCAAATTTGGCCTCCCCACTAACGCCATAGCAGTCTCCTACACCTTTTCATGGGGGAAGATCCATTCCCCGCAATGGAGACAAGAAGCCTGCCTCGAATCTTCATAATAAAAAGAAAAATGCTCTCGCAATGCTGAGCGCTGCCGCACCTAGGGTTCTTGAAACTGGGCGGGAGTCTTCTACCTGTCGCCTTTGAAATTGTGTGAGAGACAATGCAGATAGGGTGTGCTCCTTTGCAGTGGTGGTTGGTGGACCGAATTTGGAGGGGCAGAAAGGAGGGATGCCCAGTGATACACCACTGAAGAGGTGTGCAAACGGTTGGGGTTCCCATGGAAACAAATGCAGGAAATGCCACCTGCTAAATATGGCCGACTCTTTGCTTGGCCCATGGCCTTCTTCTCGAAACAGTTTGGAGGCGAGGAAGTCCTTGGCGAGGATCAATGGAGGCTCAGATACTGATACAGATGCCAAATTACTCCCGAGGGTAAAACCCCTCAAATGTGCCAGCTCCACCCCCACGATAAATTTGGTGGGTGATGTTGCACGGGAAATTGTAGAAAATGAATACTTCTTTGCAAAAAGAGGTTTGATCAGGAGGTTCAGAGGGCTATGGCTTAGCCTACCTGAGCTGCACAATTGGATAGCAAAAACATGGAGGCCTATTCTGGAAGGAAATCTAGAGATTTACCCTTGTGCTCATGGATTCTTTGTGGTGGTTTTTGACAGAGTTTGAGATTAGAACACAATTTTATTAAATTATGAGTGGAGATATAAGGAGCACGCACTTATGCTAAAACATTGGTATCTTGCTTTTAACCCCACATCTAAAATTTTTGCAACAACTCCGATCTGGGTAAGACTTCCAAACCTTCCACTTCAGTTTTGGTTTGATTCTTGTTTTGAGGCTTTGGGAAATTCACTAAGGAAATTCCTTTCTTTTGATAAGAGGTCATCAAACTACTTTCACACAACCTATGCCTGAATTTTGGTGGAGATTGATATTACTTAGGATCTCCCAACTGATATCCTTCTCAAAACTGCCAGTGGGTGTTGGAATGAGGGGCTTCCTTTTTGTTGTCACAGATGCTTTAGTACAGGCCACATGGTAGCTCAGTGTGCCATGAAGAAAGTTGATGGGAAATCCACTTGGTGGAAAGAGGTCTCTCTACACCACTACTCGGTTGAGAAAGAAGATACCTCTCATTAGGATACTATTGCATAGACTTCCAATGAGAAATTTGGTGGGGTCAAATGTCCAAAGGATCCACATATTTCAAACAAAGGAGGGGTTGGGGTAGTTCCGCCTCCATCAAGGAAGGAAAATGCAAAGCTTGCAAAGGTTCACAACTAGATTGGGGGTGCAGAAAAACAATTTGAAGTCTCTGAATTTGACTAAAGGGACAGAAGAAGATCATTGGACTTTGATGCAATGAAAAAGAAAGAAAAGTGAATTAACTCTCAACATGCGACTTTGTTCCCAATCAAAAGGTGGAATCAAAGCTAATAGATATGTGTAATGACTACCTCGAATGTCATCTCTAAGTTATTAATGTAAATGGGTGCTATCCCCTTTGATAGCACTTACCTATATATATATATATATATGTGTGTGTGTGTGTGTCCAAAATTATATATATATATATATATATATATATATAGAAATATAAATATTACAATTTAGCATATAATTATGTAATATTAAAAAGTAAAATAAATTATTTACTTGAATAATGAATAATAGTTTCTCAAAAGTTTAAATATATATTTTTTATCAAAATAAAAATAATTAATGAATGAAAATAAAAAAATATGTGTCTTAATTAATTAAAATAATTATAGAGTAAAAAAATATAACTCTCTACATATGTCTCTATATTTTTATAAATAGATCTATTTAAGATACCTCTATAAAAAAAAATCATTACCATGCCTTCTAAAATTCTAAGAAAGTAATTAAATGTTGAAATTTTAATTTTTAAATACTCTTAAAGAAGATAAAGAGGAAGGTGTAAGTTAAATTATATTTAATGTTTTAGCATATCTCATGGATCTAAAATTAACTAAGAAAAACTAGTTCAAAGTCAACATTGAAAATATAAAAAATTACAAATTAGAGTATAAATTTTTAATAGAGGGAAAGAGCGCAAGTTTAAAAATATTGAATAATTTAATGTGTAATTAAAATTTAATTAAAAAAATTCCATGTATTTCATTTATAATTATAATAATAAAAATAATAATTTGGATAGAAAATAACTCATTGTTAATGTATATACAAGAGAATGGTGTAAATAAAAATATTTAATATTTTAAAATATTTTGATTAGTTATTGTATTATGGTAAGATGGGAACTTATATTTTTATTGTGTGGAGAAAATTATACCATCATAATCTAAAGTTATTAGATCAATATTTTTTCTTGTATTTTTTTTAATTTTTCTATTTGATTATATTGTTTAAGGAAGACAACACATACCTACTATTGATGAGAATGATTGTATTTTTTTAATTTTTTATTTATCAAAACTCAAACACCTCTAAGATGTAACTCAACTAATTTCACCCATGGTTAGATTCCTTATGATAGTTTAGTTTATGGATGGAATTTGGCTTAGATGTATACTTCTTTTAAATATTATAATCCAATATCTATGTAATTTAATTATTTCTATTCAAAAATATATATTTGATTATGCAATGCAACTTATTCCACCAAATATTCTATATATATTTGACTATGCAATGCAACTTATTCCACCAACTTATATTGACTATATATTTGACTAGTCAAATATATCCTTAAGTTATATTGCTTAAGGAAGACTCTGCAATGCAACTTATTCCACCAAATATTGTAGAGGATGATTATATGTTTCATGATGTATTAAGGTTCAAATTTCTCTCAGATGTGATTGGACTAGGTTTGACCTCTAGATTACTTTGACAAGCTAGATCCAAATAATATAAATAATATATTTAACTAATAAAAATATTGTAAATAATACTAGCATCTTATAAATAATGTTTTAATAAAAATAAGATCTTACACAAATATTTAATAAAAAGTCTTACATAATTTTTAGAATACAATTTTTTTTTAAAAATAATATTAAATAATTTGTAAATCTAATTATGATTATTATTTAATATGTTTAATGAACAAAATGATTATTTATGGAAAGTTAATTATAAGGAAGATTTTAAATTTGGATGGGTTGTAGTCAATTATCAATTAATTATGTAGAACATTGATTTTGGATGAACCACTATTTGGCATTGTAATCAAGAACCAACTTATAATTATGCATTTTGGTTGTTCACGTGTGGACTCAAATCCCTACTTATAAGAACTTTAGATTTGTTGTTTAGATAAGGAACTAATTGACTTAAATCCCTACTTATAAGAACATTACATTTGTTGTTTAGATAAGGAACTACTTTACATCTAAACGCATTCTAGTTGTTCACATGTGGACTTAAATCCCTACCTATAAGAATATTACATATGTTGTTTAGGTAACGAACTACATTGCATCTAAGAGACTCTTTAAGCTCTTCGATTGAATTATGAAATATATTTTTAATGCTGCGATGAATTTTCTAGGGCGATGAATTGTTAAGGGTGAATTTTCCTTGACTTGAACTTGTCCTTGCCGTGAATTTTCCCATGGTAAATTGTTGACCGTTAATTTTCCCAGCTGTAAATTACTGGCAGTGAATTTTCTAGAACCCTCATTTTTTGTTAACCCTAATTTCAGATTGGACTATCATTTTTGCTAACCCTAATTTTAGGTTGGCCTCTCATCTTTTCCTTTATGTTTATAAAAGAGGTGAAAAAGGCTCTCATGATAGACTCAACATAACCAGTTTCCCTGAGGTTGATTCTAATCAGAGCACGGCGATGGAGAAAGAGCAGCATGTGCCGTGCTCAACAAAGGAGAAGAAGACCAGAAAAAGAAACGAATGCAATATCCCAGATGAACAGCGTTGCCAACGATCAGATCGGAAGAAGAATTGGCGATGCAAAAACGCCCGCGTCAACCACATCTACTGCCAGCACCATATTGATCTGGCAACGAGAAATTATTTGGCAAGGAGGGAGAAGACTAAGCAAGATCCTCTACATTCTTGTGAAAAAAAGACCAACGAGGAAAAAGAATCTACTGCAATGGAAGATCATGTGGCTTGTCCAAGACAAATGGCTACCAGTCAGGCTGTTGGAATCAGCAAAAGAGAGATGAACGACATGTGTAGAATAAGAGATCTAGAGATAGCTCAAGAAATAACGATTCCTTCAGACATATCAGATCTCAGCGAGCTTCTGCCTACATTAATGATGGATGCTTGGAATCAAGAGTTTACTCCTGCTGAGAAACATACTCTTGTTTGTCTTTTGCCTGAAGGTCACAGAGACGATTCAGCTGTAATGTCCATTTTCTGTGGAGGGACTTCCAGATTTGGTATAGACCGTGCTCGTAACTGGTGCAAAAGTGTTTCTCAAGGAAAGGAAAATCCAGATGCAGTGCTGAAAAAGGAGGAGTTGAAGATATCTCAATCACACTATTTGAAGGATTTGAAGGAGTATCATGAGAGTTTTATAGCAAAAGCAGAATGGTTCAAGAGTCTGTGGTCTGATACATGCAAGCGAGATGATAGAATGTTCTCTGAACTATTAGAAAAATGTAAACTTGTTAGGTTATAGGTTCTACTTTTTCTTTTGTTTTTGCAATGGATCGGTTCTTCTGATATTAGTGTTTTGATATTAGTGTGAATCTAGACTTATCTAGAAACATTATGACAGAACATTATAACTAAATAGACATATTACTATCGTTGCTGTTCAGTAGACGGGTGCAATTTGTTCTGATCTTATAAATAGCTACTTTTTTTCAAATTTGCATAGCATTGTATGTTTGTTTGTTTCTGTAAAGCGCTTAACAAACTCCAGATGGAAAACGCCATAACCTTGCCCAAACTGTGCCCGATAAAATAAGGATTAGGGATTCAAACATGGATAGAATTGCTAGCATATTATTAGTCTTTATGCTTCTGAAACTCGGGATGTTTATTGTACTGTTTTCGTCTACAGAAGATTTGCTTCTCTTTCTTGGGAAATAACTTTAACAGTTGTGGTTGCCTTGCATTCTGTTCCATCACCAATGCGGCATGCAATTGTTTTGTATTCATATGAATATTGGAGATCATATTAACTAAATCAACGGCTATAACGGTTTATACCAAAACAATTAAGTTCTATTATGGAATTGTGCCCACGGCGTGGATTTCTAAGGACCACTTTAAATGGACCCATAAGTCCACTTTAGATGATATGGACCCATCGCTAGGGTTGCCTGGCAATGGCCAAATACACAAAAGTTAGGGAATATTACTGATTTACAAAACAAAACAATAAAGGAATATCGAATTTAATATTATTGTTGGTTTTAAAAATATTGATTCTTAAAATTCGATGTTTAGTTTTAGTTTTTAAGATATTCAGTTAAAAGATTAAGTGTGATTTTAAAAGTTTTAAGTGTACTTGAATGTTGTTGTTGGTTCTTTGGTTAAATAGATTTTTAAGACTAAGGGTAAGGTCTCATGGAGGGGGGCTTTCTTAAAAATCTCAAAATCTCAGCGTATGGTGTTTAGCTTTTTTAGGAATATTTTAAAGTTTTTGGTCCCATGGATTTAATCTTGCAATTCTCTTAAAATTTTAAGCTCCAAAATTTAAGGAATGAACTATAGTGCTTTGATAAAAAATAATAAATAAATGAAAATTCTCTCATGTTTATTTTCTAAATAAGAATTTAAAATTTTAGATGAGAGACAAGTGGCATAAAAAAACTCCTAAGTTGTAGGGAAAATCATTATTTAATTTGTTTCCATTTCTTTGTTAATATATTTTTCTCTTTTTTGCCCAAAAAAATGATGAAATTTATATATATATGATTAATTTTTTAATTTATTTTGAATTCATTTAAAGACTGTCTTAGTAAAATCACATTTAAATAATGGTATAATTTTGTTTGAATTTGAGTTTATTTTTCTATTCTTTATCTATTCCTCTTTATACACTTTCCCATATATTGAGTAATACCAATCCATTTATATACACTTTGTAATACACTTCACATCTACTGCATCCTTCATATCTAGACAACTATTCTCTCGAGAGACATTAATATTCCCTAATTTTAAGCTAATTACATGGGTATAAGACTAATCCCACACCTATAATTTGACCCCTTAAATTCTAAAATTCAAATTCAAATTTGGCTAACTCTTGCCCATTTCACTAGTCATTATGCCTAAACACATGTTAATGTATTTATAGTCATGTCATTCTATTTAAGATAATTTTTTGCATACATTTAACATCCTCACATCCACAAGAATTATTTAGATATCCTTTACATTTTGAATATCATTCCCATTTAAGGAAGACTAGTGTTGTGTACACTTTATTAGAGCATCTAATTTTTTATCACATCATCCTAGGGTATCTCTATATGATTTTCTTTATTTTTTGTCAATCATTCGCATAAGTATATAGTTATTATATTCTTCAGGGTTAACCTAGGAGAACATGTGCTCTATCAATATAACAACCTCCCAAAAGTATTATAAAATGTAATAATTCCTTATAGAAAAATAGATATCAATGAACTTATTGAATTAGGGAATAGATCTAGATAAGTTTTAAGATAACAATTTTAGCCCATATTAGTAGACTTATTCCTATGAAAATTATTCATCTGACAACAACCGGAGAGGGGTGTAGGGGGATCCCCCCCACAAAGGCTTTGAGGGGATAATCCCCTTGGTTGGGGTCCAAGGGCAATGTAACCTAGTGGGGGCTCAAGGGAAACACCCTCGAAAAGAAAATTTTATTTATATTTTATTATTGTAAATCTGGACCATTCATCATTATGTCTCTTATCTGATGGTTGATATTATATTAGCTTGACTTGTCCTAGAAGGAAAACCCTATTTTATGAGGGTATTGTATTACAACTATGTATTGTGATGTATTCTAAGAGTCTAATAGTGGTCGTGTTGTGTCTGGTTCTATAAGTGGTGATACTCCTATGAGAAGCTTGCTTTGCAAGTATATTGTAATCTTTTTTATTTCTAGACAATAGATTGGGAATATTTTGGAGTGTGGGGTTTTTCTCCCATTACAGTTTTCCCCAAATAAATCATTGTGTTGTGATATGCATAATATTCATATCTATTTTTGTTTAATTTTTTGTAACTGTTAAAGATCTATAAAAATTTTACATTATTATTCTCTCAGGATTAGTGTAGGAAGTTATTCTAGTACCATAGCTTCCTTACAAGTGGTATTAGAGCCAAATCACCTTTGGTTTCATTTGTGGGTTGTTGGATTTTTGAACTAATCTAGATTTGAGTGGGAGCTTGTGCAAAAGACACTTTGTGATCTTGTTGCAAGAATTTTCATATGGCAAGTTCATTGGGGAGAATAGAGGTGGATAAATTTTTTGAAAATATTTTTGAAATGTGGAAGCTAAAGATGGAGGATTTTTTTATAGATCAATATATTTGGGATGTTGCTGATGAGAATGTTTCAAGGCCTGTAGATACTACTCAAGCTACTCAATGTGATGTTATGGATCGTAAAGCCAAGGTTCTAATTAGATTGTGCTTGGAAGAATTTGTTTTAATCAATGTCCACGAAGAGATCTCTATACAGAAATTATGGAAGAAGCTTGGTGAGATGTATCAAGAAAAATATTTAGTGGAAAAGATTTTCTTGAGGAAGAAATTGCATTCCTTAAGAATGGAAGAGGATGGACAAATTACAGACCACCCAAAAGCATTCAATATGTTGGAGGGTCAATTGGCATCAGTTGGTGTTGAAATGGATGAGGGAGGGAAATTTCAAATCATGCTTTTCTCTTTTATTGACTCGCGGGATTCTCTTGTTATGGATATTGGGAGTACTTTTGTTATATTGAAGACTAAAGATGTGGTGGATTCTTTTCTTTCTGAAGATATGAGGAGGAAGGTATCCATCAGTGCCAAAGAGGCCTTGAATGTTTGTGAAAGACCTAAGGAAAAAGGAAAGAAGAATGAGAAGCATGACAAATCCAAGTCCAAGGGGAGATCTAATTCTCCTAGAAAGTCTAAAGTTATTTGTTGGAACTGTGGTAAGCCTAGACATGTTCATAAGGACCGAAAAGAATAAAAGAAGAAAAAGAAGAAATTTGATTCTGATTCTGAGTCTGAAAAGGAAGCTGGTGACACATCCATTGCAACTTTGGCAACTCGTGTAGGTAATGATGCATGGTTAATTGACCTAGGTGCATCTTTCCATATGACTTTTACTAGAGATTGGTTTTTTGAATATGAAGAATTTGATGGAGGTAAGGTGTACTTGGGTGATGATTCTCATTTAAACATTGTTGGCCATGGTAAAGTGAAAATCAGGTTTTCTAATGGTAGAATAAAAAGGATTAATGGTGTGTTGCATATCCCTAGTTTAGCATGAAATTTGTTATTTGTGATAAAACTAATAGATGTAGGTGTGCAAGTAGTATTTTCTAATGCAAGATGCAAGATGGTCAAAGGTACTATGGTGAATGCTAGAGGTTTCAGATATGGCATATTGTATAAGCTTGATGCATGCACTGTTGAGTGCAATAGTACTACTATGAAAAGAAAGTTTATGGAACAAGTGAGGGTTTCACCTTCAGCAAATGGTCATGGATTTTGGGTACCCAAGGGTGCTCTTTCTTCTAAATCAAAGTTACTTGTAGAGAAAAATTTGTTATGGCACCAAAGACTTGGCCACATTGGAGAAAAGGGTCTAAGGACCTTGAAAAATAAAAACCTCATTGAAGGTTTGTCTGATCATAATCTTGAATTTGACTTTTATGAGCATTGCATTTATGGAAAGCAAAACAAAATTTGGTTTTACTTGAGTTCTCATAAATCTTGTGGTGTATTAGATCTTATTCATTCTAATGTGTTTGGTCTTGTAGATGTTCTTTCAACTAGTAAATCCACATATTATGTAACTTCATTTATTGTTGATTATAGTAGAAAGGCATGGGTATATTTTCTAAAGAATAAATCTAAAGCTTTCATTTGATTTAAAGAATTTAAAGCAATCATTAAGTTGGAGACTAGAAAGAAAATAAAATGTTTGAGAACTGATAATGGTAGTGAATTTTTCTCTAATGATTTTGATAGATTCTATAAATATTATGGTATTCATAGAAAAAATACAACTCCATATTCACCACAATAGAATGGAGTTGCAGAAAGAATGAACAAGACATGGATGGAGGCTAGGAGTATGTTGAGTGGTGTTGGTCTAGAACAAAGGTTTTGGGCTAAATTTGTTTCCACTGCTTGTTACTTGATTAGCAAGTATCCTACATTAGCTCTTGTTGATAAGATGCCTATAGATTCATGGTTAGGTCACAAGCCTTCATTAAGACATCTTAGAGTCTTTGATTGAAAGGCATATGCACATGTGCCAAAGGAGAAGTGAATAAAGTTGGAGATAAAGGCTGTGAGATACAGTTGTGGTGTGAAAGGTTACAAGCTTTCGGATCTTGTTGTATGGAAGGTAATACTTAGTAAAAGTGTTATTTTTAGAGAAATTAAGCATACTTTTGTTACATTTCAGCTAGAACAAAGTAAATAGGAAGATGTGATTCAATTTCCTTCTACACCTGAGAAAGTTGAATCGAGGCCCATGGATGGATAAGAAGTTGAGAAGAGCTCATCTAGCACTGAATCTTCAAAAGAGGAGGAAGAACCTCCAAATCAACTTGTTTGTAGGTCTAGAAGACACAGAAAACCACCTAAAAGGTATTCACCTAATGATTGGAGATGTATTTTTGCTTTGAATACTAGCATAGATGAACCTAGATCAATAGAAGAGGCATTATGTATGAATGATGTAGAATCCTAGAAGATTGTTATGGATGAAGAAATGGTAGCTCTAAAAAATAATAATACATGGGATCTTGTACCATTACCTAAAGGATGAAAACCTATTGGTTGCAAATGGGTGTTCAAGAAAAATATTGGTTCAGATAGAAGTGTTGAGAAATAAAAAAGAAATTTTGGTTGCAAAAGGTTACTCTCAAGTTGAGGGTCTTGATTATGGTGAGATATTTCCTCCTATTACAAAAATGACATCCATTAGATTTTTGTTTTTTATTATTGTTGCTTATGATTTAGAGGTTGAGAAAATGGATGTGAAAACTACTTTCCTTCATGGTGACTCGGAGGAGGATATTTATATGACACAACCAGAGCACTATGTGGTGAAAGGTAAAAGTAAATTGGTTTACAAATTCAAGTAATATTTATATGGCCTAAACTAGAGTCCTAAGATGTGGTACCAGAAATTTGATAATGTGTTGAGTTTGGGATTTGATCATTCTAAATCAGATCATTTTGTTTATTATAAAATTGATGGTGATCATTTATTTTTTATTGTATTATATATTGATGAAATTTTATTTATTTGTAGAGGGAAAGGTATGAATTCATAACTGAAATCTCAACTTACTACTAAATTTGAACTGAAAGAAATTGGAGTAGCTAAACACATTATTGGGATTTAAATTAAAAGAGTTAGAGTGAATAGAAAGCTATGGATTGGCCAAAATAAGTATGTCAACTCAATTTTATAGAGGTTTGATATGCAAGCTTGTAGACCATTGTGTGTTCATGTTTCAGTTGGAACAAAGTTATCTATTTTAAATTGTCCAGCATCTCCATCAGAGATGGAAGACATTATTAGAGTGCCTTACCAAAGTGTAGTTAGAAGTTTTATGTATGTTATGGTTTGTACTAGGCCAGACATTTCCCAAGAAATGGGAGTTCTTTCCAAATATATGTCTAATCCTGGTAGAGTTTATTGGGATGCAATTAAAATATTCTTCAAATATTTGCATAGTACCTCAAATTATTCATTATGTTATCACAGTAATATGACTGAAGAAGAGATTTCCCTTGATATTCATGGTTATGTGGATTCAGACTAGGTAGGTGATGTTGACAGCAGTTAATCCACTAGTGCTTATGTGTTTACTTTATTTGATTGTCTAATTAGTTGGATGAGTAAGTGATAGGAGGTGGTTGCTTTTTCAATTACTGAAGTAGAGTATATGGCAGTTGCTCATGCTAGTAAAGAATCCATTTGGATTAAGAGACTATGTTCAAATATTGGGATAAAATAAGGTGTAGTGACAATTTATTATAGTAGTCAAAGTGTGATATGTCTAGCTAGAAAAATGACATTTCATGCCAAGACCAAGCACATTGTTGTATAGTATCATTTTGTTTGAGATATGGTTGAAGATAGAGGGTGAATTTGGTTTTCAGATAGAGACTTTGATGAATATTGTTGATTCTTTAGCTAATATTGTGAGCCTAGAGAAGTTAGATGGTTATTAGAGGTTGTTGTCCTTTCATCCCTTAGCAATTAAGAGATTATGATGACACCCTTTCATTGTCCTTGCAAGGTTTTCAGCAAGAGGGAGATTTGTTGATAAAATTTTTCTCAACTTTGCAATCACATAAGGTATTGGTAATACATAAGGTATTTTTCATCTGATAGTGATGAGAGGGGCATGGGGGGATCCCCCCCAACAAGGGTCCAAGGGTAGCATTCCTTGGTGGGGGCTTGAGGGTAACGCCCCTAAAAGGAAAATTTTACTTATATTTTATTATTGTAAATTTGTACCATTCATCATTATGTATTTTATTTGATGGTTGATATTTTATTAGCTTGACTTGCCCTAGAAGGAAACCCTATTTTATGAGGGTGTTGTATTATGGTTGTGTATTACGATGTATTCTAAGAGTCTAGTAGTGACTATGTTGTCTCTAGTTCTTTGAATGATGATACTCCTCGGAGAAGCTTTCTCTACAAGTATATTGTAATCTTTGTGGTTTTTGAATAATATATTGGGTGGCTCTTGGAGTGTTGGGTTTTTCTCCCAAAATGGTTTTCCCCACATAAATCACTATGTTGTGGTATGCATGATATTTATGTCTATTTTTTTTAAGTTTCTATAATTGTTAAAAGATCTATAAAAAATTTACATTATTCTCCTCTCAAGATTAGTGTAGGAAGTTGTTCTACAACCTTAGCTTCCTTACATAGTAGTTATCAAGACCTGCAATTAAAAGACGAGATCTATCTCTAGTGGAAATAGGGGCCTAAAAGATATGCAATGAAACCCCTAAAGGGGAAAATATAATCCACTTGGGCATAAAAAAAATACTCAAGAATTAGTGTTGCACAAAATAAAGCAACAAATTGGAATTATTTATAGGTTAATAAACAACATAAGGACTAATTTGGAAGCCCAAGATAAACCAAATAATGAAATCTATCTCCTTGAGATACAAGTTTAGATGAGAGAAAAAAAATTGAGTTGAGATTGGAAGGTAGTAATAAAAATTTTAAGGACCTGGGAACAAAAATATCAAGACCAACTAATAAGAATTCAAGACAAAAAAATTATTCTAGTTCTAAATCAAGAAGAGGAAAGAAATAGGAATGAAGCCTCGAAATAGAAGATAAAAAGCATGGAAGCTTAAAACTAAACACAGATCCATAAAATCGGGCATTGAAATTATTAGAGGAAACTACTTTTCCAATGACTTTTCTGGGGCAGCCAAGTGTCACACTTGGATTAGCTATAAATAAACATAACCTCACAAACATCAAAAAATATGGTGGAGAAAACTTAGTTCACCAAGAGGGACGAAGCTTCCCAGAAATAATAAACTCCTACAACAAGATAGAGTTGCCAAACCCTTTCTCCAAGTAAGATGAATGTGCACAAGAAAGAGACTCAAGAAATATGCCTCACTTAAATGGCAAGAAAAAAATGAATATTAATTGGAAACCAGTGGGGAACAAGGGAAAGTTAGGAAAAAAAGAGAGAACACAAAGAGGCATAGGCTCTAGGAAGGCTTAAACACCAAACACTGTAAAGAATAATCCCTTTAGGAAGAAGTTAGAAACAACTATTTTTTAAATGAATGACTAAACAAAAAAATAGAGAAGACAAAGACAAAAAAAAAAAACAATACCCTACCTAAGGAGTAATGTAAATAATATTAACCTTCCTAAATACTTTAAAGGATCTAGGAGCGCATATGAAGGCCCATAAGAAATGGAAGTTGGTGAAATTAAACTACATTACTAGGAACATCAAGGAGATGGAATCCCCAAATAAAAAGTATATTGTTAAAAGATTTTTAAATCAAGGAAAATATAAAGATGTTCTGCTACAAGAAATTAAAGTGGTTAACTTTACCTCAGAAACAAACCTTAAACTCATACATGGAGAGATTCATCTTATTATGTTACAAAGTATGAAAGGGAAAGGGAGGAACAACAATTCTTCTAGCCAATAGATGGAATAAGTGGGTGAAATCCCATAGAACCTCACCTTTCAATAGAGCCATGTGGATCATTGTTGAAAAAGAAAATAGAAAATTTGGCATGTGTTCCATTTATGCTCCCAATTATTATAGACAAAGAAGTGAATTATAAGAGTGGGTAAGCAACTTGTAGGATATACCATGGATTATAGGGAGATACTTCAACATGGTTGAAAATATGGGGGATAAAATAGGAGGAAATGATGTAGGATGGAAAGGAACAAACTTAAACTAATATATCTAATTGTAGGAGAAATAAAATAAATAAAAAAATATCTGGTTCACTTGGTGTAGCTATTAGAAAGGTACCAAGATAATATATTGTAGAATATATAAATTTTATGCTAGTAAAGATAGCCTTTAATTTGACTGATAGGGAAAACAATAGAGTGAAATTTTACCCCTCGACCTTATTAGATTGTCACTGTATTTTGGTTAAAATATTAATTAACAATTTGACAAACCAAAGGAATCCAAGAGAGAGAAAATTATCCCTAATACAGATCATCTAAACATAGAAGACTGCAATGATGCAATATCCACACCTACAAAAATTAACAAATGGGTGCAAAAAAAAAATCTTCATTGAACAATGGAACATCAACATAGAAATTTGGTAGAAAATATTTCAAACAATTGGGGAATAAAGAGAAAATGAATCAAGGTCAATGCAAGATCATGGGAGGGTTAGTGCAAGATCATGGGAGTCCAAACTAGGCCCCTAAGTGGCAATGAAAATTCAGAAAAACAAACATATGGAACTTCACATAAAATTTTGAATTGATTTTTAACATAAATTGAAAAATATGTAAGAACAAAGTTTGTACAAAATTGAATGTAGTTTCTGAGCTACTAGTCCTTTTTTGGAAAAAGATAAATATAATTTGTGAAAATTTCAAATTTCAATGCAATAGTATTAATTTTTTAAGAAAAAAAATAGAAAGCATACTTGTTTGTCTAGCCACCCTAATGGGGAGCAAAAATAAATTATTTTTTCATCAATAAATTCTAAATAAAGCATATCTTATATTGATAGAATGCTATCAATTTGTTGAACAAACCATTTTCATTTCATCAAAACCAAATAGAGAGAAATGTCATCAGCATGAAGTGTGAAGTTCAAAAAACTCTTACAAACCTTGTAAACACATTGGGGATGTTAGCTTTTTAGGTTGGTAGCCCCCAAGCCAAATACCAAAGCAATACCAAAGTAAAATAGATATTTATTGCTATCGTATATCCGAAAGAAATGGATATCCATTTTTTCAAAGAAAAATTGGATATCCATTATTACGCTTGAGAAATGGATTTTTTTTATTAAAAGAAAAAATATTAAAATATAAAATTCAATATATATTAAAATTTAAGATGCTATATCATTTCAATTGATGGGGCGTGGGGAAGGCCAAAATTTGGTAGGGGCATGGGATGGAGTGAAGACTAGTGGAGGAGAGGTTGCAGAGGGATGGAGAAGGCGGGACTCGCAAGAGCGATCTACTAGCACCAAAGAAACTTGGGCATCAATGGAAGAAAAGTAAGTCTCCCAAGATTAGTTGCAAGTGAGGGAGGCAAGTGAGGGTTCATGCTAGAATTCAAAAAGGTGATGGAGGAATGTTTAATAGGAGTGCGAAAGGAATGGGTGGCTTTTGTACAAAATCAATAATAGGAGTTTGGATCACAATGCGAGGAATCATGGAGGCCACAAGTCTAGCAGGGCCCCTGGTGGAGATCAGGAGCATTTAAGCCAGAAAGGTTAGCGTCAGGCTCCCATAGAGGGATTGAATGGGATGCAAGAGGTGGTCATGCTAGGAAGGAGAACATTGTGACTTTGGTAATCAGATCCAAATTGCTTCTACTGTCCATTTCCTTTTTGAAAAAACATAGCTTGATTGTTCAATGGTTTGGGAGAAGCTTGAACTAGGATAGTTTAATTTGATGGTGGCAAGGCCGATGGGGGATGGAGATAAAATTCAAGGACTTTGCAAATGGTTTCTTTGTGGTGATTTTCCCATCAATCAGTATTCAAAATCAAATTCTGAATGGAATTTGGCTTATGGATGGCTTCAACTTTTACATTTGTAGATGGCAGTTGGGGTTTGATCCAATGAAGCTCCAATTGGAATGGATTTAGGAATGGTATAGGTTGCCAAACCTTCCACTAGAGTTTTGGAAAGTGGAAATTTTGAAAAATATTGGTGATTGCTTAGGAAAATTTATTTGTGTAGAGGAAAGAGTCAATAAGGATGGCGTGAGCGCATATGTGTGAATTTGTATAGAATACAAACCAAATACTTAATTGTAGAAAGAGATCAAGTTTTTCACAGATTGGGGCATTTTGACTCAGCCCTTGATTTTGGATATGAACACTATGAGTTTTTAGACACCATTGGATGGAGATTTCCAGATTCAAGTCATTGTAACTCGCCCTTCACTCAAAAAACCACAAATCAAGAAGGAAATATGGGGTGTAATGGTGTGGGCCCTAGCATGGATCTAGGGCATGCTTTTCCATGGTGCCTTTGGAGATCCGAGCCATGTTGATGATGTTTTTTGCACGACAACAACTCAGAAAGAATATGAAATCCTATCTCTCTTGAAAGGTAAATCTCTATCAGCAAGCCTCAAGAGATAACCCCAAGGTCTCTAATGTCAGGTCTTGACAATGCATAAACAATTCATTGATAAATGTGAAAATGTTGGTAATCACAATGGGACCTTACTACAAGCAAAATATTGAATCTCAATTTATCAGATCTAGCAATATGATGATACTTCAATCCTAAATTTAATCCAATAATCAAAGAAATAGAAAAAGATGAGGGTTTTAGAAAGATTCCTAGATCTAACACTAAACCTAAGATTAACAATGTAAATGAAAAACACTTGAAATCAACCAACCCCTCAAAACTGATTTCTACTTAACCTAGATGAGCCTGCAATCTTATAGAAATAGTGCAATATTCTAAGGTGTTAAGATTTTTAGATCATGAACATTCATTCAATTGTTTTAGATCTATCTTTTCTTCCTCTAACCAATCCACATCACCAATTGGTCTATCCTTCACTGCTTCATAGGCATGACCTTGAATCAAGTCCCCATCATCTTCCAATTGATCAAGAACTGCCTTTACATTGTACAATCAACTTAACTCAACTAGGAGCTAGGAGAATTTCTTTTTCCTTACATCATATTCATCACTACAGTTGACCCAATAGTCCTCCAAATCAAACTTATGGCTATATTATCTACTAGCCTTATTTTGGGCCTCACCTATGATATCAAACCTTGATCTCTTGGAATGAAAAGACAAACCAAGGGTATTCATTTCTTCTTCTGAAGCTTGGGCAAAAATAATGGAAGGACATGCCTCTCCGGTGCCAATCCTCAAAGGGAAGTCTCCACCAAATCCAGTCTAATGTTTATCTCTTTTGACAAGGGCATCAAAGTCACATATCTATCCAGTGACTTCTAGAAGTATGGTATGATCGGTAGGATACCTTGGAAGTTTGTATGGATCCCTCTGGCAGCCATCAATCTGGATGTAGGAGAAAGTTGGGAACTGAATAAACCAAGCACCATACCTCTCGATAAGCTCCTTGACTTGGTCTAAAATCCTTGTGTGCTCCGCTCCCTGAAGCATTCTAGTGATTTGCATGGTGAATGCATCATTAACCCTCCTATAGCTTGAACTTCCCAAATGTAATTTAGGGAAAACCTCATAAATAACATCATGTCTGAAGATTCCCCTTGTGCTCAATCCTTTGTAGGGGTGGAATCTTGCAAGTGCATAAACCAAATATGAAGTCATCATGAAGGTCTTGGTCTGCAACACATTGGATAGCTAACCATGAATCGCCCTACTAATCAAACCTACCCAGTGATAGTCAATCAACTCTTGTTCCATCCTTACAATGTTGTGGCACATCCAATTCTCAAACACACTTGCATTTCTCAATCCAACCACCCTGCTGAGCAATGTGATGGCATCATAGTATTCCTTTTTGAACTTTTCTTTGAATAACTACTTGGGAAACTTAGAATAATGTGACTTAGGCTTCTCCAGCTAGGAATTGATGAGT
Organism: Sequoia sempervirens; assembly: GCA_007258455.2. Classification (NCBI taxonomy): domain Eukaryota; kingdom Viridiplantae; phylum Streptophyta; class Pinopsida; order Cupressales; family Cupressaceae; genus Sequoia; species Sequoia sempervirens. The sequence continues at coordinate 11,001,792 of VDFB02000017.1, forward strand.
TGTTGTGACTTCATAGTTTGTTCCTCATAAAATCCCTTAGCTTCCTCCATGTTAAATTCCACTACATGAAACCTATCTAGCATATCAAAATTTTGAGTAATGGAAACCAAATTGAGATTTTCTACCACTCTTCCCTATGGACCAATAATCCTCTGTGTACCCTGGTCATAGTGTCTTGCACACTTGAGGACAAGCTCATAGCAATGGACCATGGAAGGAAAACCTACTACATGTGATAAACCTGATTCCTTCATTCTTCTAGCCACCAAGGGAAGATCCTCGGCTGCCATTCTTCCTTTAAACTCTTCGTAATCCCAAAGTCCAATGTTGGCATCAATCACCTCAGACCAAATTGATGTGATCTTACTCTCAAGGATCTTCCTCTTGATGTCCAATTTGATCCTTTCTGCCTCAGATACTAAGGATCCTTCAACTATCCTACTAGATTTAGCCTGCACTCAACACGAAAACATAGTAAAAACCACAGGAAGGGAATGTTAATCCATCAAAACATCATTAGAATCAACCCCATATAAACAATATATTATTAAATCTCATATAAAATGATCTTGAAAAACTTTGAGTTTCAGGACCATCCGCGGAATCTGAGCCAGGAAGGAATTTCAAGGAATTTTAGGCTAGATAGATTCCAACAGACTAACCATGAAAACACCTACTAACAATTCAATCCAATCATCATTAACTAATAAAACAAATGGGATATCTAAATATAGCATGAAATAATGATAAAATACATAGTCATCCATTAACACATCATGCTATCTCAAATTCCCTCATATTCGATCAGATTCTAGGAAAATCTGCCAAAGATAGATTTCCGCAAAGGCAGAGACACTTTGCAAATTTTGGAAAATCCAAGCGACACAGGACTTCGAGAAAATTCAGGGTCAACGAAAATCTACAGAATATATGAAACTCCAAAAGTATGTCAATTCTGAGAAATCAAAGGAAATCGGAAAAATCCACCAGAGACGGAATATCCCGGACTAAGGACGAAACCTGAACTACGACTCCAAATCATGATTTTGGCCTAGAACACAAGATCAATCATAGATTTCAAAGATTTAAGCTTTGGGAAAGTTTAATATGGGCCTTCTATGGATTTCTTTAGTATTCTAGGCCAGTTTGAGAGCATGCTAAAGATAAACAGTGATACCCTAAGTCAAACCCTACAGATTGGCCATTAATCCACAGACTAGCTTGGGATTCGATCATTTCAAGTGCTAAGTCATCACTAGGGAATTACTCATATCTCTCAAGCAAGATATAGCAAAATGCAAATGAACAAACGACCTCAAAACTCACTTATGAGAGCATAAGTTAAATGATGTTATGCAAACCCTAGTCATGAAATGAGCCAACATTCAAGAATTTGAACCCCAAAAACTCAATAACGCCAAAGCAATGCTAACTTTCATCAATTAACAACAAGGGAAATCATATACATACCATTGATAAAGCAAGAATTGATCTCAAAGACAACAAATGTGAATCAAATGGCGTTCAACAAAGACCCCAACCGTAGCACCCAAAGAAATCACCAGCAAATTGAACAATTCACAGATCAAATGCTCCAAATCAAATCAATTACCCAAAGAGCACACTCCTCAGCTTAATCAAGCACAAGCAATAGATCATAATGGCATAAAATTTGTCAAAGATTGATTAAATACATAGTTTCTTGCTTGTACGATGAACATTAATGCCGCTGACAAGACAGGATGGAGAATTTGAAAACCTGACAACAAGACGGATTTTGAGAAAATTCGACCCACATGGAATTTTGTAAAGACCAAAAATCCCTGAACTATAGCACTCAATCGGAACTTGAGTAGGACCCGGGAAAATCCGTAAAGCATGGAAAATCCTGAAGAGGGGCAAAAACCCGAAATTCACCCAAAATTAAAGATCTTCAATGAATAACCCAGGGAAATCACTTAGGAAATCAAAATAAATATTTAAGCACATGCAAAAATAAGACAAAACCTCAAAATGAAAGGGCCAAGACACCAAAACCAAAGCGAAAGAGGGACCCTGCTTTTAGCGGGGTGTGTGCAAAAACTACACAATAAATGGCAACTCTACTAGGAAATTCTCTAGAGCATTTGATGATGAATAGGAATCAAGAACCTAGAATCTTTGGTTTCAATCTCACTATCAGAAAAACAAATCAAAATGCAAGGATTAATGAATCAGAACCAAAGGATAAACCGAACTTTCCACAAACTAAAAAATCCAAGTGTGTGCATATAAGTTCATTTCCCTCCTTAAGCTACTGTAGAAATGAAGTTCAGTCAAGTTAGGCTACGTAAAGATTCTAACTTGAAAAGCAACCTGGATAGGGCCTCGCTTCAAGTCAGGCATCCATAGCCCCGATAAGGTTATCGCTATGACTCTCCTGAGAATAGCTCAATTGCCAGTCAGGCGTCTATAGCCCTGATAGAGATATTCAGATACCCCTGATAAGTTGAATTCATGCTTTTGATTTTCAATATTTCACTTTTCTCTCTTTGATATTCTTTTCTATGTCACTTTTTCATTTCAACCTGTGAACAATAAAGTTCACACTCAGGACTGAGAACCACAGTGGCGCTGAAGCAGAAATAGGATTTTTCACCTGACAAAACCTTACAAGGAACTTATAGTAACATCAGGATTCTTAAGATATATGAGGGATATAAGATTTCAGAATACATCAAAACCTATGGCCTATCCTCTTTAAATCAAACATTCAATCTACTTGACAATAACAAAAGACATCAACCATCATTTCAAGATACAAGACTAGAGTCCATCAATAAAACACTTAGAGCAGTCCCAAATAATGATATATTTTCCATATAGGTGCAATACATCTAGGTGAAAACAGGAAAACCCTCAGAGCAAGAGCAAAGAAAAACCAAAACAAACCAAAAGCAAACCTACACTAACCAAAACAAACAAAAGCAAAGCAAAAAGGAAAACCTACTCTAACTAGGGCAAAGCAAAGCAAACAAAACAGAAAGGAAACCTAACCTAGCTATATACAGGAAAAGAGCTAAAAGTAGCTCAAGACTAGAAATAGTGCTTCAAATACTGCCCATTGATAGGTAGTGGGATGTCCTCTCCAGTGAGAGTTTTCAAGCAGAAAGCATTATCTCCCAGAATTTCTGAAATCTAGTAAGGGCCTAGCCAAAGTTTGTCAAATTTTCCATGCTCTCCCTTATGGTCATGGGCTTTGTCCTAGTAAAGAACCAAGTTAGAAATCCTAAAATCTTTTACCTTAGCTCTTTTATCATACCATCACTTGACAACCCCTTGATGTTTAGCAAAGTTTTTCAGGGCTTCGTCTCTTTTTTCCTCAAGGTGTAACAATTCAACAAGTCTAGCCTCATGTTTATCTCCCTCATCATAATAGTCATTAATGAACTGTAAGGTAGGGATCCTCAACTGTATGGGAAATATTGGTTCAAGGCCATCCACAAGATGATATGGGGAAGTTCCTAAGGAGGTATTTTTCCTAGTATGATCTGCCCACAAAGAAAACCTGAGTTGGGTATCCCAATCCTTAGGATTCCTCTCTAATAGCTTACGGATGACTGTTAAAAGATTCTAATTAGAAGACTCGGCCAACCTATTACCCTGTGGATTGTAATTGGATGCAAATTTTATTATGACTCCATGATCAAAAGCCCAATTGGAAAATTTTAACGATGAAAATGCTGGACCATTATCACAAACTAAAGATAAGGGACATCCAAAATGATTGATAATACTTGATTCAAGGAACTCAACTACCACTTCAGAAGTACACTATTTGCACGCAAGAGCTTCAGTCCACCATGTAAAATAATTATTAATGGTGAGAATATACCTATGACTAGGAAAGGAAGGCAGATTGATGGGACCAATTAAGTCCATTCACCATTGTGTGAAAGGTTTTACCTCAAAGATAGGCTAGAGTGGGAGTGATGCATGCTTTTCTCCGGTTGCTACAGTCTGACACACATGACAAGTTCTAACGTGGTTGTGTGTGTCCTTGAACAATGTAGGCCAATAGTAACCTTCTCTTAGAATCTAGTTTGTAGTACAATGTGCAAAACCATGGCCAATACCATATCTGTCATGAAGCTCTAACATCACTCTTTTAGACTCTGCCCTTCCTAGACACCTCAAGCAAATACCCTCATAATTCCTCTTATATAGCACAGCTCCTTTCAGCATGAAGCTTTCACTTTTTAAGCACAAAGCCCTTCTTTGTACTGCATTAAGATGATCATGACATCTTTGAGTCAGGAGATAATAGATGATGTCATCATACCATTCACCAAGGGAAACATCTTCCAAATTGTAACTATAAGCTATAAGACCAGGGCATGTCTATGTTATTGTCTTCGTAAGCCCTTGTCCTCTTACTAGCTTCATGGTTTTAATCTCAACGTCATACTCCTATAACATAGTCACACACTTAGCTCTACACTCTCCTAACTCATTCTACATTAACAATAACTTAACTACAGGATCAGGAAATATAGCAAAGATCTTGTTTCTGAGGATATAATGTCTAAACTTCTTTACAACCCTGACTAGAGCATAAGCCTTCTTTTCCACACTTGGGTATCTCAGCTCTACATCCTTCAATGGTGCACTCATGAATTCTATAGGATGCTCATTGCTTTGATCAAACTTCTAAGTTAACATAGCAGCACAGGAGTGGTCAGAAGCAAATGAATATATATAGAATGGTTTACCATAGTCTGGACTCACCAAAATCAGAGCTTCAGCTATATCCCTCTTTATCTCTGCAAATTCTTCTTTTGCTTTTGCATTCCATTCAACCTTAGCCTCCTACTTCAACATTCCATTCAATGGTTTAACTATTTCTGCAAACCCAGTGATGAACTTCCTCACAAAGTTGATCTTGCCAAAGAATGATTTTATTTCTTTCTTACTAGCAGGTGGTGGAATCTTGAGAATGGCTTCTATTCATTTCAGATCAATTGCAATTCCCCTCTCAAAGAGAACATGCCCTAACAATTTACCTTTTGTAACTCCAATGATGCATTTCTTTGGATTGACAGATATACCAAACTCTATGCATCTCTGAAAGACTTTGCACAAATCTAAGATATGATCACCCCTTTTCTTGGAAAAGACTGTCAGATCATCCATATAAATGATTATGCACTTACCAATTATGTCTTTAAAGGAAATATCCATGGCTCTTTGGAACATTGCTCCAACATTGATCAAACCAAAAGGCATCCTTTTGTAAGAAAAAGTGCCCCACTTGGTGGTAAAAGCAGTTTTGTGTATGTCCTCATATTGCACCATGACCTAGTTGTATCCTAAATAACCATCCAAGAAGGACATCATCTGAGATTCGTTGACAATCTAGAGTACTTCATCCAATGAGGGTACTGGATAATTATCCTTCTCTGATGCTCTGTTTAGGTTCCTGAAATCTAAACATAACCTAATTTCACCATTTTTATTTCACACTAGAACCAAGTTTGCAACCCAAGTTGAGTGTCTGACTGGAAATATGATTCTTGTAGACAACAATTTCTGCACTTTCTTCTATATTATGGGTTCCAGTAAGGCAGTAATGGTCCTTTGCCTCTATCTAAAAATTTTTACCCCTGGATTGAGAGGGATAGTATGGGTTATGATTGATGTATCATAAGTCTTTAAGTCTACATAACTCCAAGCTATCACATCTGGATATCTATGTAATGCATCAATGATTCCTTTTTTTTCTTTTGGAGTGCATACTTTACCAGTAAAGATATTTTTGGCATCATCCTGAGTTCCCATATTATACTTGTCACACTATCCACTAATGGACTCCATCTTGGTATTTTTCTCTTGATCCCTGACCTTGTCTAGATCAAAGATTCTCTCTAATTGTACCATTCCTCTAGGGATAGTATTAGTCTTCAAATTAATTACCCCTCCCAAGTCCATCTCTGCTTCTTGGAGTTTTGTTTTATCAATAATTTGAAAAGCAAAGATATATGTATTTGTGATCAAATCTAAGATATTCTTGTCATCTTTGAAAACCTGGAAGTTGATGACATTATCAGGTACTGAAGGTACTAGGGTCAGTTCCACTATAAACTTCTTTAATCCAGAAAAAGATAGAGATTGCAAATTACTGGCTGCCTGAGCAAGAGAGTCAGCTGTCTAGTTCTTACTTCGTGGGATCAAATGAATATTAAAGGCATCAAATCCTTCAATAAGGTCCCATAATATATGTCTATAGTTGGTAATTCTCTTTTCATGACAAGAGTATGGTCTCCTAATTTTCTTGACTACTAACTCAGAATCCCCAAAAACTTGCAAGATCCTAACCTTTTTCTTTAATGCCATTAATAGTACATGAACCAAAGCCTCATATTCTGCTACATTATTCATACAATGAAATTGAAGTCTATGAGCAGCAAATAACGTCTTACCTCTTGGACTAATTATCTCAAATCTAGCCCCAGCTCCTTGCTTCGACTTGGACCCATCAAATCTTAAAGTCCAATAGCTAGGAACTGCAGACTTCTTTGCAAGATCTTTTGCACTATTGCTACTGGATGGTTCATCAAAAAACATCACTCTTTTCCCTTTGGGATCTTCTTGGACATTCTAGATACCAATCTTGACTACTAGAGTGGGGTTGATACACTTTTGTATTTGTTCCACTGTAGCCTAGCACAAGCAATAGTCTAGTTCTGAATGGGAAGCATTATGCACCCTGCACCAATTGGGAAAAAGTAGTTCTCCAAAGTTCATTCCTCTTCCCAACTAAACCTGATCTTCAATGCACTTCTGAATGAACTCTTGAAAATTATCTAGCAAAGCCAGCTGATTATCTTCTAGATCATAGTCATTTTCAGCTGGTTCCACTAAGGCTTCAGTACCACTAGATTTTGTTGTAGATCCAACAGACATTGTATGCAACATGAGGACTTCTTCTACATCTGAATCTTCAAAGGGGGTTGCAAGCACATAATTCCCCATACTTACTTCTAATATCATAATTTTGTTTGAGGTATTCTGATATTTTGTATTCATGTACTTCATTCTGGGTTCTCGTTCAATTATAATCTAGGAAGCCACATATGAGAGTGATCAATCAAGACATATCCATTCAAGGCTCTGGTAAAATCTCTTCCTAGAATTAAGCCATAAGCATCAGGTATTTCAGCCACTTGTATATTGATAACTTGTTGAATTATAGGATCATAAGCAACTTGCATATGAATCATATTTAACTCCCCTATGACATTTACTTCAGTCCTATCCAATTGTGTAACTTTCTTTTATGAGTCAGCAGGAGTAATACCCATAGCTTTATAGACACTAAAGGGCATAACATTGGTTGAAGCACCAAAATCCAGTAAACAATTATGTAAATTCTTACCAAATATGTGAACATAAATCAAGAATGGAGGAGCATTTGATTTTCCTTGAAATAGAGTTAAGGGAGTATCCACTTGAGCCACCTGAATCTTATCCTTCTCTTTTCCCTTATCTCCAAGAGGCATGTGGACTTGATTATGACTTTGATTTTTCCTTCCTATTGACTGAGAACTAGAAGCCTTATTGATACTTTTGCTAACTGATTTATCTTGTGACATGGACTTTACATTATAAGCTCCTAGAACTACATTCCTAATGGTTAGAACTCTTAATAACACAAATACAGATAGACTTACCTTTAATTTTCTGAGTTCTTCAGCAACATACATGACCAGTTGTTCCTCACTCAGATCAGTGGGGGTCTCCTTTGGGTATTCCATCATCTTATCCTTGTTTGCATCAGCACCTGTCTCCTTTGGCAGGTCCATATGTCCTTGATCTTGAGATAAATATTTCCTGGACACCTGAGGGAGTGATGGGTTATTGCTAGCATTAATATTTGGAGGCATGTTTAAATTGTTTGGTGGAATGGAGGTAGTGAAGGGACCTTCAGCCTGTGGGCGTCTATGTGGCAATTCCCTTAAGTCATACTTCTTGACAGGTCTCTGGAAGGTCTGTACTTCTTCAACATAAGCCTCTTCTTCATCTTTAGGACCATTGTCATTTACTAGATTCTCATCAAATAACTGTATTATTTCATCCCCATTGCATACCTGGTCTACCTCTTCCTCCAACTGGTCAGATTCCACTTCACATACATTCTCTTTACTTTGCGAAAAAGGAGCATGGTTCAATACCAACACTGATGAATCATAAGGAATAGATGGTACCATTTCTTGACTACCTGCATTGTTCTCTACTTCATACTGGAAGATTGAGGCTGTTGTTTGGAATTCTTGACAATCTAACTCAGAATGTTGAATTGTTTTATGGAGCCTACACCATCCTGATAAAGCAGCCTCATCTAAATATACGCCACTAGGAGGCTTCTCCTGATTAACTAGCTGATTGACAGGCTAATTGACTAGTTGATCCAATGGGGTGGGGACTCCTCCATTATTAGGCCCTATGTTCCAAGTCATGTTCTACCCTAGTGGTTGACTCCTATCGAACCCTTGTCCACCACCTTGCCCTTTGTCAGGGTTCTGACTTGAGGATTGCCCTTTATCATAATTTTGTCTCCTGTCATTATTGTACCCTCTGTCATTATTGTATCCCCTATTGTTGTTATATCCTCTTTCATTGTTGTAACCTATGTCCTAGTTATATCCTCTTTCATTATTGTATCCTCTTCATGACATTGCCCTCTTTCAAAGTGTTGTCCTTGTGGATTTTCTCTATTCTGATTGGACTGCATATTTCTTTGAGTAGCTTGCAACTAACTATTTTGGTTCCTCAAGTAAGTCACCTCCATATTTAGCTTCTTTACTTGTTCAGAAAATTCATCCAGTCTCTCCTTATCAGGATTACTGTATGGAGGTTGATTGGCATTATTTTGAAGATATCCTTGATAGGGACAGGGTTGGATTGAGGCAATCACTGTCTCAATGCTTCAGGTCTCACCTTGATGAACCCCTTTGGTGTCACTTTCCACCACTCAACCTATAGGTCCTATGTTATTTAGGCACCCCTGGTTCTTCTGGCCAACCCTACTATCATTTCAAAATCCATCAACCAAGCAAATCTCGGTGCTTCACCATGTTCTCTTTTTTGGCCCTTAATCTGCCCTAAAGGCCAAATGACCTCAACCTTCTTCAAGGTTCTTGCAGGGGTTTGTAGGTGTTTCAAAAACTTCAAAATGACCAATCTAATGTCCTTTTGCAACCACAAACCTCTAACTTTCTATCGCTTCCTCAAGGTTCCTTCTTAGGGTTTGAAAGGATAGTAGCCTTGAGCCCCCAATTAGGTCTCTGAATAGGGGTAAAATGCTTCTCCCTCCTAGACCCACTAAATAATATAGGTTCTTGGCTTAGGAATTGTGTTCCCCCTACCTACACCTTCAAGATTTCTAAGGTCCTAGCCCTATCCAGGCCGTGCTCTGCCCTCATGCAAACACTGCCCAAGAACTAGGGTTTGCAAACTCCGCAAAACTATTTCCAGACTGTCAGAAAGTTATCACCCAAAAAAAATTAGTAGAATCTCGTCCTAATCACCATGGGTTTCCAAGACCTTCCCCTAAATTCATAAGAAAGAATTTCTTAAAGTTCTCTTTTCCCCTGCAAGATATGTCACTTTTACTTCAAGACTACCCCAATCGGGCCTGCTCTGGCTCGCCTAGGGCATCCATTTGCTAGCAACCAATGAACTCACACAAACCCTATATACAAGAATATTTACAAGCATGGTGACTAGGCACTAATTCCAAATGGTCGTACAGATTATATGGAGGAAAAGTGCTCTAGCACCACATTTTCAAATTGCAGTTGGTTCAAACCAGAACTTTAGTAGAAAAGAAACTATTTACAACAAAAAATTACAAATGCAACAAAGAAACCTTTTAAACTTACACAATGCTTGGATACAAACAAATCTACATTATATAGATCAAAACTATGACAATCTAATCCATTTAAGCACTGTTAAAAAAAAAAAAAATAGAAAACAATGGTAAGAACGTTGTTTTTCTTCAAATTTTGAAAACACAGTCTGTACACTGAAACTTCCAACCATCTTCAAAGGTCGAGGCCACCTTTAAATATGCCTCCCAAATAGTTAAGCTTCTTGGGTCAAGGCTTAGATGACCTAAAAATGCATTTTGTAAAACCCAGTGTGTTTTCAAACACTTGACTAGATGGTGAATGATGACAAGTTGGGGCTTCAAAACCCATTTTTGATTGCCACCTCCCAACCCAATTATCATATATTGATCAAGAATTATTCAAAACAAAAAAACCTATCTAGATGGTCAACATGACCTCAAAAATAACACAACAAAAATTTAGACTTCTTTCAAGACTCCAGGAAAACCCAAGTTTCCCAGGTGCTCCTACACCATTCTCCCCCTCTCAGTCCAAAAAACTAAGAAGAGGAAGGAGAGACCAATGTTAGGTCAATGCCAATTTTCTTGAACTGATCTTCCTGGATCCAAGTGGCTTCTGAGTCTGGCTTGTTCTTCCACTTGATAAGGTGCTCCATGTACACCTTATGCCTTGTAGCTTTCTGCACTCTTGACTGCAAGATCTTCTCTACCTGAAGCTTGTCTTGTTGAGGAAGGGTCACATTACTGATGTCCTTGAAGATTTCCTTGCTGTTCAAATCCTCATCCTTGACTAATCCCTTGTACTTGATCAAATCAGCAACATTGAAAACTGGAGAGATGCCCAAGTCTAATGGTAATTCCACCTTATATGCATTCTTCCCATATTTGGCCAACACCTTGCATGGACCCACTATTTTCATCTGTAACTTATTTGACACTCCCTTATGCAACCTATATTTTTTGAGGTGTACCATAACATAGTCCCCAACTGCAAATTGCACATCTTTCTTTGACAGATCAACCTTCTCCTTCAACTTTTGGGTTGCTGCTGTAACTGTCTTCTTGACCTGCTCATGTATCTCTTTCATGCTCTGAGTGAATTCCTCTGCATGTCCACTCCTATTCTCCATTGATCCAAGGTCTCTGAGTTCACAAATACCTCTTGGGTGCATCCCATACACAACCTCAAAAGGACTTTTCCCTATAGTTCTATTGACACTATCATTATAGGCATATTCAGCTTGGGAGATCACCATATCCCAGGTCTGTCCATATTCCTTGGTTAGACACCTTAGTAGATTACCCAACACTCTATTAACCACCTCTGTTTGACCATCAGTCTGAGGATGGTAAGCTAATCCAAAAGACAAGTTTGTACCCAATTTGCTCCATAGAGTCTTCCAAAAGTGACTCATGAACTTCACATCTCTATTAGAAACAATGCTTAGAGGCAAGCCATGGATCCTAACAACCTCCTTGAAGAAAAGATGAGCTATGTAGCTTACATCATGAGTAGTTGTGCAAGGAATGAAGTGACTCATCTTGCTAAATCTGTCCACTACTACATAAACATTGTCAAAACCAGTCTTGGTCTTAGGAAGACCTACCACAAAATCCATGCTCACACACTCCCATGGTCTATTAGGAATGGGCAGGGGTTGATACAAACTAGCATTGCTAGCTCCTCCCTTAGCTTTCATGCATACAACACACTATTCCACATATTTTGTGACATCTCTTGCTAACTTAGGCCAATAATAGAACCTTTGAACTAGCTCTAAATTTTTATTAGTACCAAAATTCCCACTAAGACTGCCATTATGCTTTTCTTGAATCAGATTTTCCCTCATTGACCCTCTTGGAACACATAACCGATTACCCTTAAATAACAATCCATTTTGCAATGTATACTCAGAATATTGACTATGAAAATGATTCTCAAAATTAGAGCATACCTTGTAGGCTTCTGAGAAGTCTTCATCTTCACCATAGAGGTCTTTGAAACTCTCTAATCCAATGCTCTTCAGCTGTATTTCCTACACTGTCAATAACCTTGTACTTAATGCATCTACCACCTTGTTCATTTGTCCTTTCTTGTGCTTAAGAGTGAATGTGAAGGCTTGGATGTATTCCATCCATTTCAAATGCATATTACTTAACTTCTCTTGGGTGTTGATGTAACTAAGCACCTGGTTATTAGTGAAGACCACAAACTCTTTGGGTAACAAATAATGCCTCCATTTCCTAAGGGACTGCACTAAAGCATATAATTCTAGATCATAGGTAGAGTACTTTTGCTTGGCTTCATTGAGATTTTCACTGAAGAAGGCTACAAGCCTACCTTCTTGACAAATTACTCCTATTGCTACTCCATTTGCATCACACTCAACTGTGAACAACTTGTCAAAACTAGGCAATAATAGAATAGGTTGAGTTTCCACTTCTTGTTTCAATTTTTCAAACCCTTTATCAGCCTCTTGAGTCCATTTAAACTTTGTTTTTAGACCACCTTTAATAGTATCTAGGACTGGTGCACATATGCCACTAAAATTCCTTATGAATTTTCTATAGAATTGAGCTAAACCATGAAAACTCCTTACCTCTGTTGTTGTGGTTGGTGTAGGCCAGTCTAGGATGGCTTCCACCTTGCTTGGATCCATCTTCAAGGTTCCTTGGGATACTACAAAGCCTAGATACACAAGTTCTTTCTTGAAGAACTCACACTTCTCAAGGTTGATTTCCAATTTCTCTTCTTGCAACCTTTTAAGAACCATTTCCACATGCTTCAAATGTTCTTCTGTTGTCTTACTGAAAATCAGTATGTCATCAAGATATACTACTACAAATATCCCTGTGAAATCCTTAAGCACCTCATTCATTAGTCTCATGAACGTGCTAGGGGCATATGAGAGGCCAAATGGCATCACTTTCCACTCATATAAGCCATCATTTGTCTTAAAATATGTCTTCCACTCATCTCCATCCTTAATCCTGATTTGATGGTATCCACTCTTGAGGTCCAACTTAGTGAAATATTGTGCTCCTCCAAGGAAATCCATTAAATCTTCAATTCTAGGTATTGGGAACCTATACCTAATGGTGATCCTATTAACTACTCCAGAATTAGTACAAAGTCTCCACTTACCTCCTTTCTTGGTTGCCAAAAACACTGGTACTGCATAAGGGCTTATGCTCTTTTGAATCAATCCTTGATCAAATAATTCTTGCACTCATCTAGCTACCTCTAGGTTCTACTCAGGTGTGAGCTTGTATGCTGCTTTGTTAGGAAATGAGGCTCTAGGTATGAAGTCAATTTGATGACTTATTGCTCTCTTTGGTGGTAGAGTTGTAGGGGTGCCATCACTCACTATGCTCTTGTACTTATCAAGTAACCTTTGGACTACTTCTAGTAAGACTATCCTTTCAGCCTTGGCTTCTTCTTTAGACTGCATTAAAACCACATATCCTTCACCTCCTTGATGTAGATTTCTGATAAACTCTTTACCACTACTCAACATGATGTTTGATACCTTGGACTATCCCTTATCTTCCTCTGTCAATGACTGTAGCTTGAAGTTTCTTCCATCCTACTTGAATGAGATGGTGTTCTCTTTCCCATCATAAATGGCACTTTTGTCATATTTCCATGGTCTGCCTAGTAGTAGATGGCATGCATCCATGGGTAATACATCACAAACCAGCTTGTCTTTATAGCCTCCAATTGAAAATTCCATTATTACTTGCTCATTCACCAAAACACTCTACCCTTTATTCAGCCATGTGACCTTGTAGGGGTTATTGTGGGGTACCTTCTCCAATTTCAGCTTAGTTACTACCTCCTCTAAGATTATATTATCTGTTGAACCAAAATCTACAATGACTTTGCACACTTTTCCAAGTATCTTGCACCTTACTCTAAAAAGAGCTCTTCTTTGCTTAGGTTCCTCCTTGACTGGATGCCTGATCAGAACTCTGTTAAACATTAGATTCTCTCCCACCTTAGACTCTATGTGACTGATTTCAAATGCCTTAGGACTCATGGTATCCTCTTGTGCATAAGCCACTCTCTTTTCATTGCTAGAAGAGGATGCTTTCTCTGGGCACCTATAAGCAGGGTGACCTAGTTGGTTACAATGATAACACTTCATGTTTGCAAAGTAAGAATTACTCCTACCTGCTCCTCTTCCTTTGTTTGAACCTCCTTGAGGTCCTCTTCCTCTATTAAATCCTCCTCTTGAAGATGTTTCACCTCCATGCTCAGTGAGCTTAGATTCTCCTTGGTTTCTTTGGTCACTACCTCTACCTTGGTAACCACCACGCTGTCCTCTTTGATCTCTACCTTTGCCTCTACCCTTTAGAAGATTGATCATTCTTTCTTTTGTTCCTTTCCTCAATCTTAATAGCCAATTGGTAACATTGGTGTACCATTTTAGGACTCAAAAGATCCATCTCTTCTTGAATGTTCCACTTCAAACCATTCAAGTATCTTGCCACTTTTAGGCTCTCATCCTCTATTACTTTAGATCTCAAACAAAGTTTTTGAAATTCTTCAGTATAAGTGTTTACATCTTGGTCTTTAGATGCCTTATACTTTGCCTCTTCTTGTGAATTTGGATCTCATAATCTTCTGGCATATAGGCTTCCTTTACCTCAGCAACCATTCCTTTCCAAGTTGATATGGGTTGTTTGCCTTCTTTTTCCCTTTCTGTCTGAACAAACTTCCACCATGTCAAAGTTGATCCTCTCAATCTTGACTTAGCAACCTTCACCTTCCGAGCTTCAGTAACTCCATCACACTCAAAGTGATTCTCCATGCCTTCTATCCAATCCATGACTAGTTCTGCTTCCATCTTTCCACTAAAAAGTGGTATACCTTCAAGTGCTTTGCCACTCAAGGCTTTCAATGCCTTCAAGAAAGGATCTTCCTTCAAAATAGGGTCAGGTTTAGGGGTCTTGTCCTCCTCTGCAACCTCTTCTTCTTTTGGAATTCTTCCCTCAAACTGTGCACTTCTCATTGTTGCCTCAAGTTGGTCTATCATTTCCCTCAATTGCCTATTATCCTCCTCCTACTCTTCAACCATCTTGGCCAATTGTCCATTTGTCACCATGATGGTAGTATCACTTGACTCAACTTCTAACATATATTACTCTTTCCCAAATCTTTTGCTTGCTTTGATACCAATCTGATAGGGACAGGGTTAGATTGAGGCAATCACTGTCTCAATGCTCTAGGTCTCACCTTGTTCAACCCCTTTGGTGTCACTTTCCACCACTCAACCTATAGGTCCTATGTTATTTAGGCACCCCTAGTTCTTCTCACCAACCCTAATATCATTTCAAAATCCATCAACCAAGCAAATCTTGGTGCTTCACCATGTTCTCTTTTTTGGCCCTTAATCTTCCCTAAAGGCCAAATGACCTCAACCTTCTTCAAGGTTCTTGCAGGGGTTTGTAGGTGTTTCAAAAACTTAAAAATTACCAATCTAAGGTCCTTTTGCAACCACAAACCTCTAACTTTCTATCACTTCCTTAAGGTTCCTTCTTAGGGTTTGAAAGGCTTGTAGCCTTGAGCCCCCAATTAGGTCTCTGAACAGGGGTAAAATGCTTCTCCCTCCTAAACCCACTAAAGAATCTAGGTTCTTGGCTTAGGAATTGTGTTCCCCCTACCTACACCTTCAAGATTTCTAGGGTCCTAGCCCTGTCCAGGCCATGCTCTGCCCTCATGCAAACACTGCCCAAGAACTAGGGTTTGCAAACTCCGCAAAACTATTTCCAGACTGTTAGAAAGTTCTCACCCCAAAAAACTTAGTATAATCTCCTCCTGATCACCATGGGTTTCCAAGACTTTCCCCTAAATTCATAAGGAAGAATTTCTCAAAGTTTTATTTTCCCCTGCAAGATATGTCACTTTCACTTCAAGACTACCCCAACTGAGCCTGCTCTAGCTCGCCTAGGGCATCCATTTGCTAGTAACCAATGAAGTCACACAAACCCTATATACAAGAATATGTACAAGCACGGTTACTAGGCACTAATTCCAAAGGGCCGTACAAATTGTATGGAGGAAAAGTGCTCTAGCACCACATTTTCAAATTGCAGTCTGGTTCAAACCAAAACTTGAGCAGAAAAGAAACTATTTACAACAAAAACTTACAAATGCAACAAAGAAACCTTTTAACCTTACACAATGCTTGGATATAAAAAATATACATTATACATATCAAAACTATGACAATCTAATCCATTTAAGCACTGTTAAAAAAAACAAAAACCAGCAAACAATGGTAAGAACGTTGTTTTTCTTTAAATTTTGAAAACATAGTCCGTACACTGAAACTTCCAACCATCTTCAAAGGTCAAGGCCACCTTTAAATATGCCTCCCAAATAGTTAAGCTTCTTGGGTCGAGGCTTAGATGACCTAAAAATACATTTTGTAAAACCCAGTGTGTTTTCAAACACTTGACTAGATGGTGAATGATGACAAGTTGGGGCTTCAAAACCAATTTTTGATTGCCACTTCCCAATAAAATGATCATAGATTGATCAATAATTATTCAAAACAACAAAACCTAGCTAGATGGTCAACATGACCTCAAAAATAACATAAAAAAAATTTAGACTTCCTTCAAGACTCCAGGAAAACCTAAGTTTCTCAGGTGCTCCTGCACCAATCCTACTATAGCATTGGCATTCAGTGATTGGTTTAATACTTTAGAATTCTAAAAATATGAGGGATATCTAGCCTAAGGATGTGCATGAAGAGGTTGATTCACATTTTTCTAAGGGTAGCTAATTATAGGTGGGGCTTGTCTCACAGGAGGTCCTGGGTGAGGAACCAAAGGCAACTGAGCAACTGGATTCATGATAGGAGTATGGTTGGCAAGAGACTAGTAAAGAGAAGGGACTTGTCTAGGGTGAGCAATGAGTCCTAATGAGGGTAAAGTTTTAGACACATGTTGTCTTAAGCCATTGCTTACTTTGACAACCTCAACATAGGCATCAAGTAGGGTATTGGGAGGGTTTTTTTTCCATTTAATGGACATAGATGTCAGGCTATCAAGACCTTCATAATAAACCTCTAGAGAAATAGCTTGTTCAACAACATAAGGGGCTTGAAATTTAGTATAGGCATGATGAAACCTATTATTAAAGGACCCAATAGGCTCATTAACCTCTCTCTTAACATTGGTGAACTGATGATAAAGCTCATTGGAACTAATGGGAACTCTGAACTTTTGCAAGAATGTGTTCTCTAACTTAGTCCAATGCTGGATAGACCTAGTAGGTAAATGATTGTACAAATAAAATGCATTCTCTCATAATGAATAGGGAAAGAGTCTACATGCTACATCCTCATGGTTGATTCCTCTATCCTTAAGGGTAGTCTAAAAGATCCTGATGTGTTCCTCAACAGTTCTATTAGGATCATTAACATGGAACTTTGAACAAATGTGTTCAAGGTTCTTGGGCATGACATTATAAATGGAGAAACTCAATGGAGATGGATTATTAGCTAGGAAAGCCATTGGTGGAGATGGAGGTGGTAATGGCTGATTTATGATTAGTTGAGGTTGTGGAATGGGAATGTCCTCAAACTCATATGAAGATGAACTTGATGAAGATAAGGTTCTTGGGAATGACATTGTAAATGGCGAAACTCAATGGAGATGGATTATTAGCTAGGAAAGCCATTGGTGGAGGTGGAGGTGGTAATGGCTGATTTATGACTAGCTGAGGTTGTGGAATGGGAATGTCCTCAGACTCGAATGAAGATGAACTTGATGAAGATGGGAATGATGGAGATGACAGAGGTGGATGGGAAGATGATGATGATGGTTCTTCCCTTCTACTGGTCCTTCTTGACCTAGTGAGGTCTAGTAATTCTTGAAATTCCTCTTCTCCTGGAGTAGATTTAGTTCTTTTGAATCTTTCAGGAGAGATGGTGTTCAAAAACTGATCCAGTTTGCTTGTTCAGGCCCTCCTTCTAGCGCCAATTTGTTGATGATGTTTTTTGCACAGCAACAACTCAAATAGAATATGAAATCCTATCTCTCTTGAAAGGTAAATCTCTATAAGCAAGCCTCAAGAGATAACCCCAAGGTCTCTAATTCTAGGTCTTGACAATGCATAAACAACTCAATGATAAATGTGAAAATGTTGGTAATCACAATGGGACCTTACTACAAGCAAAATACTGAATCTCAATTTATCAGATCTAACAATACGATGATACTTCAATCCTAAATTTAATCCAATAATCAAAGAAATAGCAAAAGATGAGGGTTTTAGAAAGATTCCTATATCTAACACTAAACCTAAGACTAACAATGTAAATGAAAAACATTTGAAATGGACCAACCCCTCAAAACTAATTTCCACTTAACCCAAATGAACCTGCAATCTTATAGAATAGTGCAATCTTCTAAGGTGTTAAGATTTTTAGATCATGAGCATTCATTCAAAAAACCGTATTGCAATTGAAATGAATAAACCCTCACAACTAAACTAAGCACAATGAATAAAGTCTAAGCTAACTTTGCTAAGCAACTAAAAATCAGCTAGCTGCAAAAAGTATGGACTAGGGATTGTTGCAACACTTCAAATATCAAATCATGAACATCATTGAATCAATTATAATTCTAAACTACTAAATATTAATCCTCCTCAAAGCAATTCTAAAGATAGAATAACAAGAACCATCCAAGATAAAGGAACACAAGTATGGCACCAAATCACAATGTCATTACTTGCTTCAAATTATCCACTGTAGCAACAATTCCAGCTTTCTGTTACAATATTTGCTTGAGAACAACTACTTGCTAACTCTTGCTCTACTAAATTCGCTTCTAGCTATCTATTTGTCTATGTCAATTTCTCTTAACTATCTTTCTAGCCCTTACAAATGAGTAAAAATGCCATATTTATAGAACCCTCCAAAACATGTTGGCCTAGATAGGATATTACAATAATAATTAGGCACAACAAGTTGGCCAAGAGAAATTCGAAATGAGAAAAAAATGCATTAAATGCATGAACTTCATCTAGGTTAGCCTGGGATCTCCAATGCAACTCGGACCAATGCATGGCAAAATAATAGGGAAGCACAAATCTTGATGTAGCTCATCACTAACTACCTTCCCCTTTGTCTTTATTTTGATCTAGCATTTCATGAACCTTCAAAATCACCCTATCCAAGTTGGCCACAAGAGGTAAAGGCAAAACCCTAAGTCTACTTTCAATTGATGCAATTTCTTCCCTTGACTATTTTACTGACTTATCCCAATCCACCTTACATGTCATATATTTTTCAATAATAGCAAGGTAGGTGGCCGCATCATCCAACTGGTTCTTAGAAACAAAATCATCACTAATTGGGGCATAAGCATCATGCCACCATCTTCTCAATTGTTCCAAACTCAAATACTTAGGGGAAATCTTCCTTCTTCCTATCATAATTTCAAAGAAAGCAATGGATCCATTATAAAAAACAACTAGGGTATCATCAATTTGCCTCCTCTGCTTGTAGATCTTTTTCAGAACTTTTTGCATAATATCCAACACTTCAAACCACTCCCAAGGTTCAACAGCTCTAGAAGAAGGGAGAATTTTATCACTTACTAGTTTATCCCTGGTGTACTCCATGATGGTTTTAGTCTTCTGCAATAGAAGGTCTATATCTTCCTTATCTTGTGCTAACACCTCCTTCAACCACTCAGTTGTCCTTGCACCATCCTTCCATGTTGAAAAAATGTCCTTGATGGCCTCATTTCCTTTGGTTCACACCCCTTGCAGCCAATTTGCAGTGGTAAGAGTGGAAGCTTTCATCTTTTCAAGCTCAGTGATGGTCTATTGAGGTAAAGGTTTTGCAGCAAAGGTAGAGGGGTTAATAGATTGCAAGGGTTTCATCAGGTCCTCCAAGCATTTCTTGAGATTCTCATTTTCCTTTTTCAGCTCCTACTTAGTCTTTATTTCCTTCCTCAATCTACCCAAGATGACTACACTAGAACCTTGATAATCTTCAATATCCTTCTCAACGGATGTAGACCCTAAATTGAAAGTCTGAACATTATAATCCTTTGCAGCCACATCATCTCTATTTTTATCTGGGGTAGGGGTTGCAATGTGGACAACCCTATTGCTCGTCTCATCTCTTTCAATCCTTGAGATCACCCTTGCCTTCTTTTTACCTTTATCCTTTCCAACCTTGGCTAGCAGTTCATCCCAATTTGGTGGAGTATCCTCTACAATAACCCATTTTCTCCTTATCTCCTTGTCCAACCAATTAGGGATAGTAGATTCCAATTGTACTTCAGTTTTTCCCACTTCCTGTTGATCCTTAGGTGCTTCTTCACTCAATTTTCTTTTTTCAGGAGTTTCTTCTATGTTTCTCTCCTTCTCTTCAGCATGTGCCTCCTCATGCTTGAGTGATGGAATCTTTTCTACTTCTTCTCTTGGAGGTGAATTGACCTCTTCAGTTCCAATAGGTGAATCCACATAAGCTACTATAGGAGACTTCATTACCTTATCAATTTATGCCTTTTCATTGTAAATTTATCCCTCATAAAATTCCTCTCATTTAGTATCTAGATGATCTTCAACATTTTCCAACTCACCTAGTTTGCTTTGAGCTTCATAGGCGGAAGGAATATCATCATGCTGCTCCTCATGAGAAGTAACTGGAGGAAGGCCTATTTTAGGCACACTATCCTTGGGAGAAGGGGTCTTAGACCTCCTTGTATAAACTTGTGCCTTCTCTTCTGAGCTCTCAACATTTACCACCAGTGGGGTGACTTCCTCCTCCCCTACCTTGGAGCTTTCCTTCTTTGACAATTTTAGGACTCTTCTCCTTTTGGGAATAGGAACATTAACCTCAAGATTCTACTTTTCCATTTCTTTCTATTCAGAACTTTTAGTCCTTGTCCTCTTCTTAGTTATTAGCTTCCTCTATTTTTCTGATCCTTGGGCTTCCTCCTCTTGAACGCCTTTTATCTTGATCTTGAAAGGAGAATCCAACTTACCTTTTCCCTTAGGATCCTGCTTGGTGGATTCTTCAGAAGTAGAGTGAGGGTCTAAATCTCCCATTAGCTCATAGGTGCATTGCACACCTTCTTTCTCCAACTCCAAAATTTTATGCCTTAGCCACATCTTGGTAAATTTGATAAATGGATCCATCAACTATTTTAGTTCTCTCTTTTCTTCCTCTAACCAATCCACATCACCAATTGGGCTATCTATCACTACTTCATAGGCATGACCATAATCAAGTCCCCATCATCTTCCAATTGATTAGGATCTGTCTTTACATTGTACAATCAAACTGACTCAACTGGGAGCCAGTAGAATTTCTTTTTCCTTACATCATATTCATCACTACAGTTGACCCAATTGTCGTCCAAATCAACCTTATGGCTATATTCTCTACTATCCTTCTTTTGTGCCTCACCTGTGATATCAAACCTTGATCTCTTGGAATGAAAATACAAGCCAAGGGTATTCATTTCTTCTTCTGAAGCCTGGGCAGAAATAATGGAAGGACATGCCTCCCCGGTGCCAATCCTCAAAGGGAAGTCTCCACCAAATCTAGTCTTATGTTTATCTCTTTTGACAATGGCACCAAAGTCACATATCTATCTAGTGACTTCCATAAGTATGATGTGATCAATAGGATACATTGGAAGTCTGTACGGAGCCCTCTGGAAGCCATCAATCCAAATGTAGGAGAAAGTTGGGAACTGAATAAACCAAGTACCTTACCTGCTGATAAGCTCCTTGGCTCGGTATAAAATCCTTGTGTGCTCTGCTCACTGAAGCATTCTAGTGATGTGCATGGTGAATGAATCATTCACCCTCCTATAGCTTGAACTTCCCGAATGTAACTGAGGGAAAACCTCATAAATAACATCATGTCCAAAGATTCCCCTTATACTCAATCCTTTGTAGGGGTGGAATCTTGCAAGTGCATAGACCAAATATGAAGTCATCATGAAGGTCTTGGTCTACAACACATTGGATAGTTGCTCATGAATCACCCTACTAATCATACATGCCCAGTGATAGTCAATCAACTCTTGTTCCATCCTTACAATGGTGTGGCACATCTAGTTCTCAAACACACCTGCATTTCTCAATCTAACCACCCTGTTGAGCAATGTGATGGCATCATAGTATTCCTTTTTCAACTTTGCTCTGAATAGCTGCTTGGGCAACTTGGAATAATGTGACTTAGGCTTCTCCAACTAGGAATTGATGAGTTGTTGTGACTTCACAGTTTGTTCCTCATAAAATTCCTTAGCTTCCTCCATGTTAAATGCCACTACATGAGACCTATCCGACATATCAAAAGTCTGAGCAATGGAAATTGGATTGAGATTTTCTACCAGTCTTCCCTATGGACCAATCATCCTCTATGTACCCTGGTCATAGTGTCTTGTACACTTGAGGAAAAGCTCATAACAATGGACCATGGAAGGAAAACCTGCTACATGTGATAAACCTGATTCCTTCATTCTTCTAGCCACCAAGGGAAGATCCTCGGTTACCATTCTTCCTTTAAAATCTTCATAATCCCAAAGTCCAACGTTGGTATCAGTTACCTCAAACAAAATTGATGTGATCTTACTCTCAGGGATCTTTCTCTTGATGTCCATTTTGATCCTTTCCACCTTAGATACCAAGGATCCTTCCACTGTCTTGCTAGATTTAGCCTACACTCAACATGAAATCATAGTAAAAACCATAGGAAGGGATTGTTAATCCATCAAAACACTAGTAAAATGAACACTGTATAAACAATATGTTATTAAATATCATATAAAATGATCTTGACAAACTTCAGGTTTTAGGACCATCCGCAGAATCTGAGCTAGGAAGGAATTTCAGGGAATTCTGGGCTAGATGGATTCCAACGGACTAACCATAAAAAACACCTACTAACAATTCAATGCAATCATCATTAACCAATAAACCACATGGGATATCTAAATATAGCATGAAATAATGATAAAATACATATTCATCCATTAACACATCATGCTATCTCAAATTCCCTCATATTCGATCAGATTCTAGGAAAATCTGCCAGAGATGGATTTCCGTGAAGGCAGAGACACTTTGCAAATTTTGGAAAATCCAAGCGACACAGGACTTCAGGAAAATATGGGGTCAACAAAAATCTATGGAATATCTAAAACTCTGAAAGTATATAGATTCTAAGAAATCAAAGGAAATCGAGAAAATCTGCCAGAGATGGAAAATCCCAGACTAAGGATGAAACCTGAACTGCAACTCCAAATCATGATTTTGGCCCAGAACACAAGATCAATCATATATTTCAAATATTTAAGCTTGTGGAAAGTTTAATATGGGACTTCTATGGATTTCTTTAGTATTTTAGGCTAGTTTGAGAGCATGCTAAAGATAGACAGTGATGCCCTGAGTCAAACCCTACATATTTGCCATTAACGCATAGACTAGCTTGGGATTCGATCATTTCAAGTGCTAAGTCATCACTAGGGGATTACTCACAGCTCTCAAGCAAGATACATCAAAATGAAAAGGAACAAACAACCTCAAAACTCACTTATGAGACCATAAATTAAATGATGTTATGCAAACCCTAGTCATCAAATGAGCCAATATTCGAGAATTTGAACCCCAAATCCTCAGTAACACCAAAGCAATGCTAATTTTCATCAATTAACAGCAAGGGAAATTGTATAAATACCATTGATAAATAAAGAATTGATATCAAAGACAAAAAATGCGAATCAAATGGCATTCAGCAAAGACCCCAACTACAGTACCCAAAGAAATCACCAACAAATTGAACAATTCACATATCAAATGCTCCAAATCAAATCAATTACCCAAAGAGTGCACTCCTCAGCTTAATCAAGCACAATAAATAGATCATAATGGCATAAAATTCATCAAAGATCAATTAAATACATAGTTTCCCACTCGTATGACGAACATTAATGTCGTTGACAAGACAAGCTAGAGAATTCAGAAACCTGACAACAAGATAGATTTCAAGAAAATTTGACCCACGTAGAATTCCGTGAAGACCAAAAATCCCTAAACTATAGCACTCAATCGGAACTTGAGCAGGACCTGGGAAAATCCAAAAAGCGTGGAAAATGCCGAAGAGGGGAAAAACCTGAAATTCACCCAAAATTAAAGATCTTCAATAAATAACCTAGGGAAATCACTTAGGCAATCAAAATAAATATTTAAGCACATGCTAAAATAAGACAAAACCTCAAAATGAAAGGGCCAAGACACCAAAACCCAAGTGAAAGAGGGTCCCTGCTTTCAATAGGGTGTGTGTGCAAAAACTGCACAACAGGTCAACTCTGGTGTTGATGGGGGGAACAATTGAAGGAATTAGAAGCGGAGTTTGGTAAAGCAATTCCCTTGGAGGATCAAAATGAAGTTTTGGCATGCCAAATTTTAAATTCTTAGTTCATAGAAGCTTTGGAAGCTATGGTTCCAAATGTAAAAGAGGATGATCTAGATTCTCTAATTGAGGTAAGGATTGAATTAGCTAAGATTGCTAAAGCCACTAAGGAAAGAGAAATCCCCATGGACAATGATGAGGCACCGGTGGAATGGGTAGATGACTCTCATCTGAATAAAGAGAACCAAGCTAGAAAGAAGAGACTAAGCTCTCCCTCAGCCTAGGAAGTGGTAAAAGGTGCCATAGCATTGGGGGAGTTAGGCATATAAGCTAGAAAGAATATCACAAGGTTTCCTTGGATTGTGGGGATAATAAGTGGCATAGCAAGATCCCTAACCAAGAGAAACTAAAATGAGATGGGGAGGCTTGTTGATAGTTGAAAATAAATGAAATTCTCAAAGTAGGGAAGGGTGATTCCCTTCCTGAACAACCATGAAAATTGTCACATGGAATGTTAGGGGCCCGAATGCCCCTAACAAACAATCCCTCATTAGGCATCAATTGGTTGGCCTCTAGGTTGACATGTGTCTACTTCAAGAGACTAAACTAGGCAAGTTAGATAGAATCAGCTTCTGCAATAAACTACATGGATGGAATAGTATTTGGGTAGTTGTTGATGGATCTTCTAGGGGTTTATTGACTTTTTGGCACCCGCAAATTGTATGTTTGGAGGAGCTTTTCTCTGCTAGATATTGGATTGCATGTAGGGTAAGAAGTCTAGCCTCCAACCTAAATTTCATTTTGATCAATGTATATGGTCTAGTTCCATGTGTTCAAAAGAGGGTATTATGGGGTGATCTGAGCAAATTTTACAAATATTTTGCAATGGAAACTGTCATTTTGGGTGGTGACTTCAATGCCATATTGAGATCAACTAATAAAAAAGGAGAATTCAGGAGAAAATTACAATCATAAATTGATTTGCAAATGTTGTAGAAGGAAATTTGATGTTTGAGGTTGGCACAAGAAATGGTGTGTTCGCCTCGACCAATAAAATGGAAAGCTTCTCTAATATTTCTAAAAAACTAGATAGATTTTTCTTTAACGGTGATATGCGTGGGCCTTCCCTTTCACCCTTGAGGGAAGAATTCTTTCCATGGCTAGATCAGATCACTTTCTAATGTTTTTATATATTGTTGGGGAACACTCTCTTGCATGTTGCCCCTTCAAGTTTGAAAACATGTGGTTTCATGACCCTCATTTTTTTAAGTTGGTATAGGCATGGTGGTTTGGTCGCAATCCTGAGGGATAGAAGATGTACAAATTTGTGACAAAATTGAAATTTATCCAACAATTTGACCTAAAATTTTGGAATAAAGAATTTTTCAAGAACATCTTTAATGAGAAGAGGGACACATAGGTAGCCTTACAGGCCTTAAATGAAGAGGTGATTAGGCATGGGATGGACCTAGTCAGCTTTCATAAAGAGAAAGAACTGTTTCCTAAGTTAAAGGAGCTTCTTGCCAAAGAAGAAACCTTCTAGAGGAAAAAATAAGAGGAGTATGGTTATGTGGTGGAGACAAGAACACCAAATTCTTTCATAATTTGAAAAAAACTAGAAGGAAAATAAATAGGATCTCCTACATCAAGAACAGTGAAGGATATTGGATAAGATTCAAGACATCAAGGAGGCCACAATGAACTTCTTTCAGGCTCTTCTCAATGAACTAGTTGGTTCTAGTTTACAGGATATGCAAGACCTTATAAGAAGAATTCTATGAATCATCACGGTTAAACAAAATGTGTGGCTACAAAGAAAATTCTCAAAAAAATAAATCAAGGAGGCCCTCTTTCAGCTAAGCCTAGACAAGGCTCTCGGTCTAGATGGATTCCTAGTTGGTTTCTTTCAAAAGTGGTTGGGATATCCTCAGCAATGATCTGGTAGATGCAATAGAAGATTCTAGGAGCACAGGAAAACTCCTGAAAGAATTCAATAATACCTTTGTTGCTCTGATCCCGAAAAAAAGATAAACCAGATTCTTTGGATGATTTTTGGCCCATATCCCTTTGCAACATAGTCTATAATTCATAGCCAAAACAATTTCCAATAGGGTTAAAAGCATTTTACCCTAAATTATCTAAGAAGAAAAAATAGGTTTCATGCCAAGATCTATTTTTGATAGTGTTATAATTTCTCAAGAGGTGATTCATTCAATTCAAGCAATGAAGAGAAAAATAATGCTAATCAAGTTTTACATCAAAAATGCCTATGACAAAGTAAACTGGAACTTTCTCTTCAAGGTCATGGAAGCCCTTGGGTTCAACAAGGGATGGCTAAATTGGATCTTTGAATGGATCTCATGTCCAAAAATTTTAGTGTTGCTCAATGGCTCACCAGAAGGCTTCTTTGGAGTATCTAGAGGGATAAGGAAAGGGGACCCATTATCCCCTTTCCTCTTCATTATAATGGTTGAAGCTCTGGGATGCACTTTCATGAAGGAAATATTGGAAGGGTGCCTAGAGGGAGTTTAGATCACGAGTGGTATTCCTGAGGTCACACACCAGTAATTTGATGACAATAATATGCTGCTGGGAAAGTCTATGATGAAGGAAGCAAAGGGCTCCAAGCATATTCTGGATCAATATGCCAAGGCATCTGGTTAGGAGGTGAGTCAAACTAAATCTAAGATTTTTTTTCTTTAACATTGATATTGTTAATGAAGTTCAAATCTTGTGTACCCTAGGTTTTCGCAAGGGAAAGTTGTCATGCAAATACTTGGGCCTTTCATTGGAAAAATGGATGCAACCTGGAAAATTTTGGGATCCTGTGGTGGAGAAGATTGGTGCTAGGATCGCATCTTGGAAAACCAAATGGTTATCCTGGGTTGACAAGTTGATAATGTTGAAAGAAGTAATTACTTATATCCCTATTTTCATGCTCTCCTGCATACCGCTCTCAACTGGTGCAAGTAAAGTCATCAATCGAAAGATGAGGAATTTCTTTCAGCAAGGGAATTCAAACTAGCGCAAGTTCCCATTGATAAAATGGAAGAAGGTTTGTAAAATGAAGGAAGCAAATGGTGCTAGTCTAAAGAACTTGTTGCTATAGAACCAAGCTTTAGGGGAAAAACTAGTGTGGGAAATTCATTCCAAACTAGAGTTGAAATGGGTAAAGATTGTGAGAGCCAAATACCTAGACGAAGAGGAAAACAACATTTTCACGGAAAGAAGCTTACAAAAAGGCTTGAGAACATGGAATTTTCTATGTAGAAACTGCCACCTGATTCTAAGCCAATTGACCTGGGAGGTAAGAGAGGGTTGTATATCTCTTTTTTGGGAAGACTCTTGGGATGGGTTTGGGAAGCTAGAGGCAGTAGCAAAACTGAACCAATTCCAGGAGGTTACCAAGCATGTCAAGGGAAAAAAGTTGTGTGATTACTATGAGGTCACTCAAATTGATGGCCTTCCTAGTTATAGCTAGGAAAAGCTAAAGGACTTGGATTTGGATCCTAGACATGTGTCAATGTTTGAGGGGATAATGGAAAGAAGAATTGCAAGTCCAAGACATGGTAGAGATGTTCTGAGGTGAAATGCTTCTCTAAATGGGTCATAAAATGCAAAGGATGGATGCAGGATGCTAGTGGGTATGGAGAGGCCCATCCCTTGACTCCCAATTACACTATGTTGGAACACAGAGTGTCTCCATAAAGATGGTATTTTTACATGGGCAGCTACTCAAGGAAGAGTTCTCATGAATGAAAGGTTTGTTCAAATTGGTTTCTAGGGTCCCTCAAGGTATGTTATGTGTAAAATGGCAGAAGAAACAAGTGACCATTTTTTTGTTAGTTTCCCATGGGCCCAACACTGTTGATCCTGGTTGTGTGCCAAGCTACAATGGTTGACTGCGTTGCCAAATAATCTCAAGGACCCTTTGTTGGGCTGGCCAATCTTCAGGAAGAATGTAGTGTTTGGGGATTTGTGGATTATGAGCCCATATATGATTATTTTGTAGCTTTGGAAAGAGAGGAATAATTGCATATTTCAGGATAAGGCTATTCCTAGAGCCTCTCTACTGAACAAAATAGAGACAAGCATTGTGGAAATGGTTAATGCTCAACTTTCAGAAGGAAAAGGAAATTTTGGCTTGTGCATAGCTTAGGATTCTTGGATGTAGAAGTTATGGCCAGGACTCATTCTATCACTCCACATTGGGGATGGGTGGAATAACAAAGATGAAAAGGTTTTTTGTTGCATGGAGTCCTCCAAAGGTAGGATGGATGAAATTGAATTTTGACAGGGCTTCCCATGGCAACCCAAGTGTTTCTAGAGCATGATGTATTATTAGGGATTGGAAATCCAAATTTTTGGTAAGGCTATCTTCACCTCTCCCAATGGAGACCAATAATGTGATAGAAATGCAAGCGGTGATCTTTGGTCTCTACCTCTATCGTGCATTGTAGATAAAAAATTTAGTTGTAGAAGGGGACTCTACCTTGATCATAAATGTGCTCAAAACTAGGTAGTTAAAGCATTGGAAGTTGAATGCCAATTTGGAAGTTCCATTGGTCCTTTTGGATGGATTTGAATTGGTGGTTATCAACCATATCCTCAAGGAAGGTAACATAGAGGCAGATGCCTTGTCAAATCTAGGGGCAAACAATATTCACATTCAGGAATTGGCATCTGTGGTCTAACCTTTCTCCCTCAAGATGTGTTGGCAGTAGGGTGGGTGACTTGCCACGTTGGAGGTGGCAATTCTATCTTGTGGGGGTGGTACCATAGGGTGGTTATTTGGCCAAGAGTATGTAGGGACACGTTGGCAACTTGCAAGGGCCATCTTGATCTTCAATGGCAAGGACATAAATTATTACTAGAATTTATTTTTGTGTAAGTTTTGGCTTTGATGGGTTTTGATGGGCACTTCAAGTCATATTAGGGTGGCACAATCCCATTGCTAGAACTATAAAAATCTAGTATTTTTACATATGTTTTCACCTATAAATTTCTAGATTTGGTCTTACCGTATGCATACTTCACCCATTTTTTGTTATCTTGTCCCATTGAATCCATTGGGTCATGCATTTTTCACATTCTGGTTCATATCGGCATAGGTTTCCTATTGTCTCCCCGACCCATTGAGCATTTTCTGCTTGCATAAGTCTATATTGCCTATCGGCAAGACTTATCATTTGTCACAGCGACTAGATCTTACTTACAGTTGGTTGTTGGTGAGACCTTGGTTTTGTTTTGGTGATCGGGGATTATACACATATCAGTGAAGCAAGGAGTTCTCTATAAGACATCTCGTCGAAAGTTGGATGTTATGGCAACTGTGGATATTTGTCGGAATAGGAGGTGCTTTGTCTTGGCGAATGGAAAAGAAGCATGGTATGGGACTTTCGGTATAATAAGGTATTATCTATATAGGGTTCCCTTGACATGGTTATGTCTTGCCGATGGCCCGTGGTGTATTCTTTTTGGTGGGAAAATCTTGTGGTCTTAGCGAAGTTGAATATAATGAAATGCATTGCTTGATGTAAGATCCTTGTTTCAGTGTATGGTCCTAGCAAAGGGCCTGGTGTCTTGCCAAATGGAATATGGTGGTGGTTTTGTTGGTAGAACTTCTGGATTGTCACAACGACATGAGGCTATATGGGAAGCTTTCGGGTTAACTTAATGATATCTCTATAATGTCTTGCGAAGGGGTAGAAGCTATAGCGACACACATGTTAGGCACTCTTCGGTAAGAGAAACAAAGAGTTACAGTGACATAACAAAAGGAAAAAAAGTGTGCTCTCGGTATGACAAAAGGCTTTGGACATAATATCTCACCGACGGTGAGTGGTAATACAGAAATGTAAGAAAGGCAAAGGGCTACTTCTTGGTCTTCGACATAACGAGCAGATAGTCACAACGAAGCACGATGAATAGGGGAACATGGGATGGTAGTGATAAGTGATACGGTTGCCTTCGACATACTTTCTGGTGGTCTTAGTGACTAGTTCACTAGTGATTACGGTGACCGACATGAATTTGAAGTGATATGATTTCTAAATGCTAGTGTATATACATGCACCCGGATTGTATTTGAATCATCAAATTTTAGATCATAGATAGTAGGTTAGAAATGGCTACAGTAGGATAATTTTTCTCTTATCAGAGACTATGTGCATGTTTTCAAATGGTGATTTCAATTGAATCAATTGGTGTGGCATTTTATTTTTGGTATCAATTTTCTATTGATTTTATTGAAGAGTATTGTTGAAGCTATCTCTAATTTGATTCTTTATGGTTGTTTAAATTGATGTAACAAGTTTACTTTCGGTTTATCTATGCACATTTGCTGCATTTGTGTGGTTAATCAATTTGGTTCTCTCAAGTAGAGATTTAATCTTTTTTGTTGATCACAGTAATCAGGGATATTCATCTAGATTATTTAAAGTAGAGCTCAGTAGTCATAATCTTGCATTGTTCATACAAGTTATGAACAGATCATATGCTTGCAATTCAATCTTCTGCCAGAATAAGCTGCCCATTTCTATTTCATTTGACTCCACATACCCAACAAGGAACTGGTCTCTGCAATTCCATTATTTGAATTCACTCAATTTCTTTACATTTGCTTATTAATCATTTTAGGAGTTAGATTAGAAAACTACTTTTACTATTGCTATCAAGATTGGTTTCATTTGTTCACTGTCATCTGCCATTGTGGACAAAGGACTTCAGAAGGATAATCATAAGATAAGCCTACATTGTTCAAGAGAGGTACACCCGCCTAGGTCTAGCAGCACCTGAAGAGTAGAAGGTTTAATTATTTCAAACCTTGTTATGTTACCCTAAAACGTTGTAAAAGCTTGGCAACCTTTCATGGTTCAAACCTGTGTTTTTGAGAGCTAACACCCACCATCTATTTTTTTCACTCACATGATCAATGGTAGAATGTATGTTTCTAGTAACTTTGAGGTGATGGGTTGTACAGCATAATAACATTGGTAGCAACATATGAATTATTTGTTCAACTAGTAAAGCAAAGAATTCATTCTACATCTCTTGTCATGGGTGTTTTTCTAAGTGTAGTCAGGGATGGAGGAAAGGTCGAAGTTCATTGTGGAAATGGCGATTGAGTTGGTGGTTCATTTTGGTTTAGACACTCCAATCTCCCTAGATACAAAGGATCTCCAAAATGCTTTTAGATGGGTCACCGACCAGCGTTTGACATGAATTTTTCTTAACATCAACCCTCTGACTGTGGTGGCCGTGAAGATAATTTTAGGAAAAGGGCACCTTGAGGAAAATGAATTCTTTACGATGAATGCACACATTATTTCCTATTTTTTGGACTCAGTCTTGGATAGCCAAACCTCAAAGGTAGATGTGAAGACATTGATGGGGAAGTTGTTTAAGAAATGTCTGTTGGGTGGTCTAGATGATGCCTTAAAGGTGGTATTTATCAATAGAGGTTTCCCTCAGCCTTGTGATATGGATTTGATTAGAGACCAAGGTGAGGTGGTGAAGCTTTACCCATTGCTGCTAGACCTAAAGGGGATGGCACTGTTGAAGCATCGAATGGTGGCGGTAGTGATGGTTGGCTTCTTGTAGAATTATTTTTGACTAGTGAAGGTAAAGGATTTCGAGTAGGTCATGGAGTTTAACCAATTTTCCAGAGAAAATGGTTTCAAGTAAGGGCTAGTGTTCAGGTTTTCTAGTTTTGTTTGGAAGTTGGTAAGGTTTGGTCTAGGTATAGTTATGTCCTTTGGTGTTTGGTCTTGTGGGTAAAGCCACTTAAGTTTGTAAAACAATTGGGCATATAGGTAGTTGGATGTATTATATTATATATATTAATATTAATATATTAATTTTAATATATAGAGAAAAGTATTTACACCAAATGAAACGGGTACCTGTGTTATCAATAATGGATATTCACTATGCAGAGCTCAAAACAAACCTACCATATCTCTAGAAATGTAGAGGTGCATGTGGTGTGCGAAACAAATATTTGTTATTTCAAACTTAAGAAATCAATTTATATTAAATATTAAATATTATATATTATAACTTATATATTTATATTATATTATGTATTAGGGTATGTGCAGGATCATGATGGGCCAAAAAATGGTGATATGATGGGTATGTCTAGGGTATGTGGCTGGCAACTTTTTTTTAACCCAAAATTGATGAAACAAAAAGGGTTTTTAAAGGAGATTCTCCACTTTCTACTAATATAAATTATGATTTAATATTAATTTAATAAATAATTATTATCTATTTTCTATTTGAATTACAACTAAAGTCCTGATTGATAGGCTGATTGAAAAACATCTATAGCTTTCAAACGGTATCACAATTTTTGAATCTAAAACATGTGTCACATTCTATGCTTCACATACTATAGGATTTTTTAAAAAATCATGAAGTTTTGACCAAGTTAAGGTGGTCATACATATGATTTTTTATATTTTTAAAAAGTTATAATAAAAAAATCATAATTAATTATTTACTAGGAAAAAAAATACAAAAAATATGCATCACATTTAGACATGAATCCTCTATTTATATCTAAAATCAAGATATAAAAAAATATTATCATTTTACTATTGTTACGATGGTTAGAAAAACACCTACTTCTTATTGTTTCCCTTAAATTTAAGTACTATTGCATTGAAATTTCAAATTTTCACCAAATAGACTTTTTTTTAAAAAAAAAACTAGTAGTTTAGAAACTACATTCAATTTCACTATAGATTCTATTCTTACATATTTTTGAAATAATATAGATAACTTATTCAAAAATTTACGTCAAGTT
>VDFB02000017.1:11035768-11082658 GCA_007258455.2 Sequoia sempervirens
GATCAACATCTTTCACCAAAGTCTAGCAATGGTCCTTTCCTAGATATATTGACATCATTTGACCTCATGGTTGTCGATATTGAAGAAATCCTTAATTCAACACTTGATCTAAATTCACTTGAAGATCAAGAAAATATTGATCCAATACCCATGCATAATGAAGACCTTCAAGAACCCTTTGCAAACAATCCATACTTTGAAATTGATCCATGTCAAGAACATGAACCAAAGCATATTGAGGATAACACCACACAAATTCAAGATCAAGGATCCATATCTCCAAGATACTACAATGATCTAATGGATATTCTCCAATCCATAAAAGATGTTACAAATAATGATCATATCCATATATCACATACCTATCCATCTACCCATGAGATGCTTACTCCTAATGGACACGTAGATGATCTTCAGAAACAAAGGTCTCCTACTCTCAACATCATTATCACTGAGAAAGAGTATCCTACTCTTGATTTCCTAGAAAATGATCAAATCAGAGAAGAACCAATGGCAAGTCATAGTGATCATGAGGAAGGCCTCTACATGGACTATGAAGTATCAACACCTCTTAGGTAAGCATCAAAATTAGATGCATCCCCCATTCAGATTGAAGAAATTGAGGATGAGTATATCGATCATTATCAAAGCAAAGGATTATATTTGTAGAAATACAATATCTTAAAACCAACAAAGACAATCAACAATCCTAAGCAAGGTATTGGTTTTATAGCAATCAAGGAATCCAATCATGTTAGTGATACCTCTATAATACTAGAGGCAACTTTATGTAGTGAAAACAAAAACATGGGGAGCATGAAGACTCCTTATGATAAAACAACTACCAATGCTACAAATAGTCATATCATGAATCACCATCCAAAAAAAAATTCATCCTCTTGAGACAGACTGTAAGAGAAAAAGATATATTAGAGAAAAGAGCAAGTTATTGAAGCAAAAGAATTAGTTACGCAAAATGGGAAAAGAAAATTCAAATGGATACCAAAGAAAAAGAAAGAAGATTGTCCCTATCAAAATCCATTAGTCAAAGAAACTATGGGGAAAAATCAAAAATGGAAATTCATCCATCAAAAATGTTGGCCAATGCAAAAAAAAAGCTTCAAGAGCAACCTACAAGGTATATCAAGAAGTTGGTCCCAATTTAATCTCTATATCCACCCTTCATTGTTCAGCTTCCCAAGTTTGGAGAGTCAAATATTCCAAACCTTCAACCAATCCATCTACATCTCATATCCCCAATTGTATTCCACTATCCACTAAGACATCCATGATATCCAAATCTCATATTTACCATGTCTTGGTATCAACTCTTTATCATAAGGACTCTAAGGGCACTCTATCATGATGTGGGAATCTAGGTAATGTTAACTCCAGTATTAACAAAGAACATAAGAATTATTAGGGGTTACATTCAAGTGCTTGTATCTTAGCAAAACAAATCCTCCAAGAAGGGTATCATTGGCACATTGTGATTGTAACAACATATATATTAGCATGTGTCTACCTCAGCTTCAATAGGTGGTTCAACATGAGCATAAAATTTTTAAAAATCAAGAAAGTAGTTAAGAGAAAAATCATCCTCTAGTGAAAACCACTATAGTGACGCTTTGGACAAGTATGATGATGAAAACCTAGCAAACAGGAATCATGTGTAGAATCAAGCATTTATGTAAACCATTTTATGTGGAGGCATTTCATCCCATCCATAATAAATCCAATAACCTTTCATCCAATCCATTTTCATCCAAATCTAACTTATCTTGATATTGGGAAAGGTTCGATGTATACTTAACACTTGCTTATGGTAAACTTGTTGACATCAGTCACTATCATTGATCCTATCCTAACCAACATTATCTAAGCCATGAGGCATTATCCAAAGAGGCATACTCTATCCAAACATGTTATCCTATCACAAGATAATCCTTGGCATCCTTCACATACCCATCCATTAATCCATTCATTTATACATACATCCACCCATATCATTCCATACATTGCTAGACACAAGGGGTAGATATTTACATCTTGCTTTAGGAATCAATCTTGAGTTATATCATATAATTTATGTGGTGATCTAAAAATTTACAAAATTCAAAACCAAATTGGTCAAATCATTTTTAAGCAAAAATATAAATCACTAGCCCATGGAACATTTTGAAGAGAAGATGTTCCTTATCAATCTTCATCTTTTATCAAGCATCAATCTAAACAATCAATATCAATTGCATCTACCTTTCACTTCAATGTCACATCAAATCATTCCAATAGATTTTTTTCCTAGCCTAGCTTCAAAAGCTTGATCTATCTAATCCAATAAATCCAACATCATCTTAGGATATAGATCATTTCCCAATCATTGTGTTGTTCAACACTATCCTTGCATTGTTGTGCTTCCTCAACAATGTTATCACTATCAGTAATCTATCAATTAGATCAATCAATCCTAGCTTTATTTTCAATAATATCCAAAACCATATCACTGAAATCATCACACATCCATAAACTCATCAACATCATGTGAAAATTTTAAAAAAGAAAATCATCTCAAAAAACCCAAAAAAACATCCAAATCACATCAAAATCTCTAAGCAAGTCTACAAAGTCAAAAATTCAAAAACATGGTTATCAAACTACATTTTCTCTGAGCTTGAATGTAGGAACGGCCATCATTGATGTACCCCTAAGGCATTAGGTCAATCCTTTAGGATTTTATCACAATAAACTAGCAATCCATCAAATGTTTATATATCATCAATAAACGGTTACTAGCCAGAGTCAGTCAAACTACGTCGTCTCTGCATGTATAATGTATGCAAGGCCATCACTGATGACCTTAGGTCTTTGTCTTGGTCTAAAACCCAGAAAACACAAAAACATTTGAAAAATAGAAAACCCAAAACATTGGAAGACATTCAAAAAATCCTTAATAGCCTCAAATAACTTGAAAACCTAAACATTCACATATACCCAAAAAATATTAAAAACAGCCTCAAAAACATTTTAAAAGTGTCAAAAACATTGAAATATTCCAAAAAGTCCAAAACCACCCATCCCTTTTCACTCGTAATAAACCTCCATTCATAATAAATTTATCATCACTGTCAACCTTTGGTAAAACAATTGGAAACAAGTGTGGCAATTCATGAAGTATGAACCAAAATATGAAAATCTAAAGTCTTGATCATGAGTAAACAATTTAGTCAAACCTTATATCAATGGCCTTTCAAACAACCTATCAATTAAAATCTAACATCCATTATCATTTCCTAGGATACATGTTTCCTGCAATGGACATCATCATTGGCAATAATTTTGAATACTTATCCTCTAAACAACACCTTTTGGCAAGAGATATGAATGACATTAACTATTTTTTCATTTTTATCTTTTCTTATAACTCATCTTATTGGCCCATTCCAAGGACCTCTCAATGATATCTATTTAAAATGGTTTAGAGAGAAAGGAATGGGGCATTGATCATTTTCTTTCATTTGTTGTGCTTGTTGGATGTTCTTGTAATATAACCTTGGTGAATACTTGCTTTATTTTGTGTAGGGAGGTTGTTTTGAATAAATTATGGAATATTTTATATGCTTTGGTCTAAAATGTTCTAAACTTCTAAACTACATTCCAACAAGGTTTGTCTATGTTAAGTGTGAACAAGGATACTCCTATCTATCTGCAAAGTCGCAGTCCATCGCATTAAATACAATGCCATCCTAGTTATCAATAGCTTGATGTATCATGTATGTGTGTTAAATCAAAAATAAGAAATGAAATGATGAATTATCTCAATCCTTGAAACAAGAAAATCATATTTTTCATCACCATATCTAATAAAGCTTCAAATAATCATAGGCTTGTTGTACTTCTAAATTAATTTCAAAAAAATAGTTAATCAATGTTCATCTCATTCTTCTACTTCTATCTCATTCTCATCCTTCTTATTCTTCTATCTTTACTAACATTTCTATCCAAGTATTGAATTTGTGTGAAATATCAAAATATACATGAGGCTACCCATGGTTGATGATTATCTATACATCATAAAATCTATCTACATCAAATATCTGATCTCTCTAAAGAAGTATCTTTCATCCTCTTTGATTTGAACTGATTTTGCATCCTTTGCATTATCTAGACCTAAAAATCAAAATTTTTGCTTTATCTCTTGAGGGGGTAGTACACCATCATTAATTCCTTCTATTAAGGCAAAGTGCGGCATCCAAAAAATCAAGAATTTTAAATTTTTTATCTGAGTGGAAACGATTTGAAAAGTGTCAATCTTTGAACCAATGTAATAGGTACATCACTTCAAAGAGGGACAAAATTTAGACACTTAAAATCATCTTGATTAATATTGCACATCTAAATTTGATTATTAACACCATTTTCATCCTAATTCACCTATTTTCAAACGTTTAATTAAATAATCTAAATTGTTTAATTAAATTCATCACTTTCAGCTATTAATCCGATAATCAAATTTATTAGGTTATTCATCTGCTTTCATCCTAATTTTCATCCTATTTAATTGGATAATGTGATTTATTTAAATTGAACCCCTTAAGTCTTCTCATTTGATTAAATAATCCTAATTATTTAATTGAATGTCATTATCCCCCTTTAATTAAATAAGCTAATTATTTAATTAAAATCCTAATTTTATCCACCTTGCACAATTAAAACAATGTTTTAATTACCTAATTAGCTAATTTCTCTCACCCTCCCACTTGGAAAGGAATATTCCCCTGGAATATTCCTCCATTTCCACTCCTCTAAAATGGGAAATATCTTGTATCAACTTCCTAATTTTTAGGAAGTGTGCTTCTTCAAATCAATGAGTCATTGATTACAATCCTTGATCCTTTTCAACTTACATTCGCATCCATTGATGGGAATCCTTGATGCATGTCATCCCCTCTTATTTATTTTCATCCATTGATTGATCAAATCAATCCTAACCATTGATTTAGCTATTTCTCCTATAAATAGTCCTCATTTCTATGAGAAAATGATCCATTTTTTATTTAGATTAACTAAAATATACTAAATTTTAGAGTATTATCCATTAGCATTTCAATATTTAGCATCCATTTAGCTTATCTTGCATCCCTTTTAGTTTATCTTTCATCTATTTTCGTCAATCTTCATCAATGGAATCCATTTGAAAGCTTGTTTCAACTAAGGTTTTGGGAAAGGGCTAACATTCCACATCAATGTAGCACCAATCCCCCAATGGGATGAGATTTGAGGCATTAGATTAGTTTCCATTATGCATTTATAGTTAGTTTCTTGTTTAATTGCTTCTTTATTTGATTTTTTCAAGTATTTCATTGGACTCATGACTTAACTAGTCAGATCTTGGTTTATTTCATATGGATTTGGAAATTTTAGCTTAGGTTATGATCATGATCAAAAGATTATATGTGTGTAATGGATATATGAGAATTTTATTTTCATGTAATGATATTGTATGTGATGTATGACTTCTAGATTCTTACCACACATGCTCATTTCTCTTACTATATCCTCTGGGATATAAAAAACTAATCAAGGATTATTGGGGAATAGATCTCCAAAATGTAATTCCCCCATTTTTCTTGACAAAATTGGTTTTGTTGTTGAGACCCTAGACATAATAGTAAAGAAATTAGAAGTATAGAAGAGTAAGAAAAAATTAGCAAAAAAATTGAAATTTTCAAACCCTAAGGTCCAACTCTATGAGAGGGGGTACACCATTAAGGGATGATAAATGGAAAGGGGGAAGGATCCCAAAGATCCTTGAAAATATGTGACTTCAAAATATTATTTCAAAATCATGATATAGGAAAAAGGATAGAAGTCTATACCAGTGATATATATGGGAACAAAAGAGAGCTAGATATCTAAAATCATTAAATTAGGGATGGAAATGAGTGTAGAAGAAAAGAAACTAAAATGTACCCAAGAAAGAGAAGAAAGGAGATAAAAAAAACAATTGGGAAAATGGAAAAATAAATACTAAAGAGAAAAGAGTGGGGCATGCCAAGAAGGGTGTTGTTGAGTGTGCCAATGTGGGTGCAACCAATAATAAGAAAGGAAGATGAAAAGAACCATAAGCCAAGAATACTACAAAATAATAAAAGGAAAAATTTACAAAACCTAATCCCAATCTTGAGGATTTGTTAGCTAAACATGATATGAGATTGACCATTAATGAAAATATAGGATTAAATATGAAAAGATATGAAGAATAGAAACCACCCCTAGACCAGGAGTTTCCCCTTATGTTGGATATAATACATATAGAAATAGATGAAGAAAAAGAGGAAGATAGAAAACATAAATTATGAACAACATATATAATAAATGAGGACGCCATAGAAGGTAACAATCAATTTCTTGAGTGGAGAACCCAAAAGGAACAAAATAACTATGAAAGGATAGAAAGTGACACTGAGTCCAACTCCATCTTTAGTAATCAAAGAAGCAACAAGTAGTCAAGGAAATATTATCTAAGGAAGGCACAGCCACAATGAGGAAGATGCTAGTTTTCAAAAAGGATACTAGTAATGCCACATAGCATGTTTTCTTATTAAAAAATATATACTAAACTCAGAACAAGCATTAAGAATGCATGAATCTATTTTATTTCATTGGTTCCTTGAGAGAAGAATCAATAAAATGGTATCAAAAAGAATTCCCCCAAAACAACAAATCCTAGGATGAAGTGAAACAAACCTTTTTAGAAATCTTTGATAGTTCAAAAATATTGATGGAGGGAGTGAGAAAGCTAAGGGAATTATCTCAGTAGGAAGATGAATCCATATTAGAGTTTGACAAGAGGTTCAAGGAAGTAGTCAGGTGACTAGACAAACCACTAAACAAAAAATAGAAAAGAGAATGGTTCCTTTTTTCAATAACTCTAAAACTCAAAATGTCCTTAGACGGTAGAAACTTTAGCTCATATTCAAAATTAGTCACATTGGTATTGTTGGATAGAAGTTCATTCATGGAGGAGGGAGAAGGAAAAGGAGAATAAGAAAATGGAATGATTACAGTTAGATATGGATCAGTTGTGGTTGAGATAGGAGCTTACAAAACAAGATGGTGTAGTCATGGATGGAGGGTCCAGAAAGGACTATCCAACCATGTAGCCTTGAGTTCAACACAGTGGAAATAACATAAGAAATACTCAAAAAACATGAATTATTATTGATTCAATAACTTGCAATATTACATGAATCATATGCCTTAAATGTGAAATTTCTAAAGGCTCATAGACCTACCGCAAGGCATTACAGATATTATAATTGGCACAAAGGCCTTATTACAATCTAATGACTTGAAGCAGAACTACCTAACTATCTACTACTAAGATATCTACCTTCTAATGGATTAAAAATAATCTTAAATATAGTTCTCCAACTCCAATTATGATATTCATCAGCCTTGAGGGCTTACAAACCCAATAGAAGATCAAATGTGTAGGTCAACCATAGAACATGAGAGATAACCCATCGAGGAATGAAAATGTGTTCTAGATCTCCAAGAAAGATTCATTAGACCCAAAATATCATGAATGATGTTTCATTAATATCCACACATTTCATAAATGGTATATATAACAAGCTTGAGCTAGATAGGCCCCAAATGCTCTGATTGAGAATTGACAATGAACTTCTAAGAGTGATAACTTACTGTAAACAAATGTACAAATCACTTGAAATTTGGATATGTTGAAGATGACCTCATGTAGATCCTATATCTTTCTCTGCAAGATAAGAAATGATAATATGATAAAGAGTGAAAGAAAATGTTGAGACAACTACATACTAAATTGCAAGAAAAGAAATATTTATGGTTGATATAAAATTTCTTTACAACTAGGGATACTCCTACATCAAACACCCAAGGTTAGAAGAAAACTGAGTCCCTCACTTTTCAAGGGATAGAGGAAAACTGAAGTGGTCCACATAAACCTGAGAAATCCATGATGAACCCTCTACTATTCTACCTTTCCACTTCACTAGGTACTCTTTGTACTACTTATTCCTAGTGCTCTCCCATTTATAGTATCCAAAATCTACTCAATCTGCTCTGGTGGTTGATGTGGTAACTTCTCTTTCAATTCAAATTCTTTATTACTTTACTATCCTTCATGATACTCATAGATGTCCACAATATTGAAAATAGGTTATATACCAAGTGCCTATGATAGCTCCACTTCATATTCATTTCCTAAATCAAATTTCTTGAGAATATTGCATGGTCCAAACTTCCTCATCTTCATCTTATTGTATGTTCTTATTGGAAATATTTCCTTTCTTAGATATACCATAACTTCATCTCCAATAGAAAATTTCTTATGCCTCCTCTTCACATCTTCATGTTCCTTATACTTATTGTTCATATCCTCTAGGTTTCTTCAGACCTAACTATGTACTATCTCCATGAATCCTGCAACTCTTATGCTTGATGGTTAGTGTACAACACAAACTTCTTAGGAAAAAATTATGGGCATAAAATTCCTGATCATAAATTGAATATCTCCTTCTGGCATCATTCAATTTCTCAAAAAAGTAATTTATTGGTATCCCTCCTTGACTCAACACTACTCCTATTGCATTTCCACTGGCATCACAATCAACTTGAAATACTTTATCAAAATCAGGTAGTTCTAGCACTAGTCGCTTTTCCATCTTTTGCTTCATGAATTCAAAACTTCTTTATGCTCCAAATGTCTACTTAAATTCTTAACTATTTCCTCTCATTATTTTTATCATGGGTGTACAAATGCTACTAAAACTCATGATTAATTTTGGGTAGAAACTTGATAGTCCATGAAATGATCTTACCTCTCCAATGTTCACTAGTGTAGGCCACTCAACAATTGTTCTAACCTTCTTAGGTTCCATCTTCAATCCTTCAACAAAAATGACAAAACCCAAATACACCAACTCTATCTGCATAGAGCTACACTTATTAACATTTATTAGAAATGTCTCCTAACTTAATCCTTAAATACTTTTATGATGTGCCACAAATTTTCTTCCCTAGTCTTACTAAAAATTAGAATATCATCTAAGTAAACAATGAAAAATTTACCCAAGAATTGCTTCAATACCTCATTCATTAATCTTATGAAGGTGCTAGGTGCATTGGTCAATCCAAAAGTCAATACTAACCACTCATACAATCCTTCATTAGTCTTAAATGTAGTCTTCCATTCATCCCCTTCTTTGATTCTAATTTGATGGTATCCACTCTTTAGGTCAATATTTGTGAAATACTTTTCTCCACTCAAACAGTCCATGATGTCATCCATCCTTGGAAATGGGAATCTATACTTTACTATGATCCTATTGATTTCTCTTGATTTTATACACATCCTCCACTCTCCATATTTCTTTGGTGCCAGTACAGCAAGTACTACACATGGGCTTAAACTATCTCTAATAAATCCTTTCTTCAACAAAGCATGTATTTGGTGATTCGGCTCCACATTTTTTGTAGGTGTCATCCTATGTATCACTTTTTTTGGAAAACCTACTCCAAGTATTAGATCTATATGATGATTGATGCTCCAGGTTGGTATTAATCCATTTGATGTATTCTCTAATATAATTTCTTGATATTCTACCAGTAGTTCTACTACTTCTACATGTGGTGGATCCTACTCTTTTGCAGTTGAATTCTCTACCTCCTAATCACTACACTTCTTAGGAATCAATGCAAAAAACATATTTTCATGTCTTAATCCATCCATAAACTTCTTCCATCTACCAAGCATATTTTGGCAATCCTTGGTTACTAAATTGGCTGACCCAATAGATTGGAATTGATAGAAACCAAGGTCAGTAGGGTATTTGACCTCTCTAGCCTTATGCTTACTACTGAACTTGAGGTTAATCTCCCTTATTTGTTGGGAGAACTCAATCAAAATCCACTTGTTACTACAACATCTAGGTAGAAAAAATGGTGTTGGACATCATATCCCCATAATCAGATATAGGTTGACTTAGGATATTGGATAAACCATTTCCCCCATTGCTTTACCAATTTCATGGCTTCTATAGTCAATCTGAACCCCACATCTCTTGACAATTGAGTAATTATAACATAGAGGAAAGCATAATTCACTCCCTTCGAATTTTTTCCAAGGTTTTGTGTAATGCCCCGTCTTGTAACCTAAAGAACGTTGCATTGACTATGATAGTGTAATAAAAAAAAATTTAAATGTTAATATAAACTTCATTAATTGCAAACATTCCCTAAGATACACGATGACACATTACTTGAAAATTCCCATAGATGACAAAAGTAATTAACATAACATGTGTTTAATTATCATAAAGTTAAGAGCATACATTGAATAACATTTAAATTACATCAATGAAGGTATAATGTACATAAAATATTATTTCTTTACATTGCAATTATAATAACATTTACAATACTCATTTCCAAATGAGGTAGGTCATATAAAAGAGTACAATTACATATTACAAAATTTCTCCCTGATTACAATTGAGCAGTGATAGATGAATGAAGTTTCCTTTGATACAAAAGATAAATATGATAATGTACATGTCTACACACGAGCTCTCTAACCAAGAAGTGCTCGACGCCATGAACAAGAACTAGGGACTCAATGGAGTAAGGTGCACGTTCCACCCAACCATGTGGTACCCGTAGGTCCACCCCCCCATGCTAGGAGATAGTAAAAAGGTTCCCTAGGGAAAACCTATAAACCCTAGACACAAACAAATCCATAGGCAAAACTATACAAGTACTAACTTTACTTAATAGTTGCATTGCTTCCAGAGCTGAATGATTAAATACACTAAGTTCACAAGGTCATAGTTATTATAGGTGGAGTGTCATCACAATGTTGCATAGGTTACCCAGGTGTTTCTTCCTAGGTTTCAGCCCCCATCTTGGGTTACCCTGGTAACCTCTTACAAAACCCAGCCCCTCATGCAATATATTTTGGAATCGAATATCCTTCATAATGACTAGATATCAATTTTTCCATTCCAAGCCTTCTCGACTCATTCCCAAGTTTGAACTAGCCCTTGAGTCTATGAGTGAGGCTTATTAATCTAGTTAAAGGTTTTAAGCTACCTAATATGTTGATTCGGTTTTCATTGATTAACTAACTCTACATGAGTTACCCAGTCACCACTTTGTGTACCGGCCTTCACAAAGAGCCACTCTCCTAAAAATAACACAAGGAAACTAACTCCACTAACTAAGGTAGACAAAGTGAACATAAACTAGCATCAAATACCAATCATATAACAATGAACATCACAACCTGTTTATAGAACCAAGTGTCTAAAAACTGAATAAAACCATGTGCACCACCCTAGTTTACTTGAAATATGATACCATCATGGATATAACTCCCTCAAAAAGAAACTATGTTTGGAAGACTTGATATCTCATATAACCCCAATTTTCCCAATAAAAGAGAAAACCACTTAAAGCAGTTCAGGAAAAAATAAGAATCTAATGTTAGGATTTACTAAATCCAATCCAATCAATTTCATTTAGCATGAAAATCAAACAACATGATTATAGTTCTTTTCTCAAAAAATTAAAAAGGAATTGAATCAATTAGTCTAATTTTGATTTTCTCAATTACACATAAAAATAAATATCATTTTTTTCACTTTCAATCTTATTGTTTTAAAAATAATCATTCTCATGCGTTTACATGCATCTAATAAAGAAATCATATTTAAATACTACATTATTTTATTCATACTATAAATGTATATATACATATATACATATAAACATAC
Organism: Sequoia sempervirens; assembly: GCA_007258455.2. Classification (NCBI taxonomy): domain Eukaryota; kingdom Viridiplantae; phylum Streptophyta; class Pinopsida; order Cupressales; family Cupressaceae; genus Sequoia; species Sequoia sempervirens. The sequence goes on from VDFB02000017.1 coordinate 11,047,585, forward strand.
ATATATAATTATATATATATAAATTAATATATATATATAATATATTTAAAATTAAATTTAAATAATTTCAAAATTCGCAATCAATAAATAAATTCAAAGTCTAAAAAATAAAACATATGGCGAAAAGGGTTTAGCAAGCTGTGTTTTACACAGCCGCCGACTATGTAAGGCTGTTATGCATAGCCTACCCCATATGGGGTAGCGGTTGTGTTGGCAGTCGTCGTTGCCTATGAGGGTAGTGTTGGCTGCCTCCATAGTCGTCGCCCTATATGGGGGCGGCTATGGGGGTAGCCCCTATGGCCCCCCAATACTAACATGCATTTTTTATTTTTTATTTTTCCTGTTAAATTCGCCCATATGCCGATCTTGAAATATTCATGTATTTTTATAAAATTTTCACAATTTAATATATATATATATATATATTTGTATATGTATATGTATATATATAAATATATACACAATTTAAACAATAAATGAAATATTGGAATCAGGAAATTATTTTCAACAGGGTTTTCTATAGGAAATTGAGAGAAATCTAACAATTTAACACAAATTTTGTCAAAGATCTTCAATCTCAATAACAGAGGATTTTCAATTAAAATTACCAAAATCTTTTCTACAGGAAAAATTTAGCAAAGTTCTTCCCAGAGGTTTCTTTTCCCCAAATTTAATAGAAAACTTCATTTATAAATCTATGGAGATTTCTTCTGTTTTCTTTTGAAAATTTTCTATTCCTTTCTATGATTTCACTATAAATTTTTTTTTTCAAAATTTTCACAGAGAGGTAACAAATTTTCTATAGAATATTTTTTCGAGAAGAACAGAAGTTTCAATCAAATATTATTTCCTCAGACAATCTTTTAATTTCACAAATTAACAAAACTTCTACATAAATGAATCTTTATACACGCAATCTTTTCAAAACACAATACAACAAATTAAACAGTAAAGAACCTGTTTTCCTGTAGCTTGAAGAATTTGACTGTTGAAGAAAAGCTTTTCTATTGCGTGCAACTTCCAAAGCCCTTTTAAATGTCCACTTTCAAAAGAATGCAAATCACTGAACCAGAATAAACCCAAGATCTTCTTCCAGAATTATAAAACAAAACCCCAAATAAAAAATATCACAATTTCTTCAGCAGAACTTTGTTTTCTTTCTTTTCCCCTAAAGTGCTTTCTTGCTTTCCTAGATCTGGAAATATTCTTTCCAATAAAATCCTCAACAAGAATTTGCATTTAATTCAACTAACACACATGGAAAATCAAGAAAATATCTTCTAACAACTCAGATATTTTCTTCTCACAATTATCAAAAATTTATTCCATTTTAAAGAATTTAAAGAATTCAAAATCAATTTCATTTTTATTTTAATACATATTTAAAATTCCATTTTTCACAAAAGCATTTAATATATATTTAATCTATTCTCTCAATAAAAGCAACTTTAATCAATTAATTTATTTATTTAATAAAATAACTTTAATCTCAATGATTAAATTATTTTACCAATGAACTAATTTAATTAAATAAATAAAATATGAAGCTTTTATTTACAATACTAAAAAATAATTCAAATAAGCATTAAATTAAAAGGAACATTAATATATCACTAAATTCACAAAACAAACCATATATAACAAATAATCAAAACAGACTAGACGAGACAACCAAACACACAAGACCTAAACTAATGACATATTGTGATTAGGTTTGAGGCTAGACTAGGAAGAACCTCATTACTATCTCCCAATCAACATTATCGTTGAGTCTGTACAAGCTCAGACCTGTGAAACCAAGTGAAGGCAGTGCCCTGTACCTGCAATCCTATAATCAGAAATATAACATACATGTATATAATCCATGATTCAAACACACCGTGAGGAGAAAATCACAGAAATCACAGGGCACTAACAAGTGAGTGATGCAACTTCGTTCTCCTCACCAATACAATATCACATCAAACTGACAAAATAAACATCAATTAATCTACCATGAACATATATAGCAATAACATCTGCAATAAACATCTATGCTAACATAAAGAATATCAGAAATAATCACTGTCAAACAATGTATCATCACATCATAAAATAAATCCACCATCACTCTACTGTCAGCGATCAATACATCAAAACAAAGTACCAGGGTCTATCAAAGTAAAAAACATGATGTCAGAAAACATAAGTAAAATGGAGGGGTACTACATTTTGAGTTCCAATTGATCATTGTATTCCCAAATATTTATTTGTCTAGGCCCTTCACCTCTGAATCTTGTAGTGTTCAACCTTGGGAAGTTTCCCATCCTAGATGTGCACAATATACTACATATGATGACATATAAAATTATTTTGAATCCTTTACCTTTTTGAGGTGATTATGTATATGATTGGAAATAATCTTCCCCCAGTCCAAATACATTTTTCCATTTAATATCACCTCAATAAAATGAAACGTCCAATGTTCATATTTATGGGATCTTTCCTTATCCATTGCCCTACTCAATAATGTAATAATGCCCCCTACCTCTAAAATGAAGTTATATCTCTAAATCTTTGTAGGAAACTTGATAATAGATTTCTTACCAATCTTAAGCCAATTCTTATTCTTGTGGTGGTGGTGTGTGCTCACATCCTTCTCAAATTGTTGTAGTGGCTCATCTGTTGTTACCATTGTTAGTTGAGGTAGGGTGGAAAATCAAACACTATTCTAATCATGGCTGGAGATAAGTCAATTATTTAATTTCCCCATTGATCAATACACTTGCATAGAGTGGGGTTGTATGCCTCTGATACTACTAGAATAAGTTTAGGACACTAAACAACAATAGGGAAAGATGCCACATGAACAAGACCTGAAGTTGTTATCCTCTTAGCTCTTGGGTTGGCATTGTCGTCAAATGTATCCTTCTTGAATTCCTCCAAATCAATATCTCCTAGCATTGTATCAGTAATTTTCATCACCCTAGAGGTGAACATGGATAGCACAAGAGCACCTTGATATTTATACTTCATTGTATAATGGGTTTGATCCAGTTTTGTTAACTTAACCTTTTGTTCTTTCTCTCCTTGTACAACACTAGGTTGTTCTTTTGAATTAGACATTTATGATACCTAAGCAACAACATAAAAGAGATATTAATAAAAAATGCATTACAAATTTTACCCTCTAAAAACCCTTGAAAACATGTCCTATCAAAATTATAAACTCTTACAAAACTCCTTCAAAAAGTAGTAAAACTTGTTTGTCAATATCAAAATTTAGAACTAGAAAAGCACATGGAACATGAACCTTGGATAAAAAGGTTCATTCAGAATTTAGAATTCTGATGGAATCTTATTCATTGTTGGTGGAAATCGAAATTAGAATTTCATATGGAACTTGGCTCCAAACTCTTGAGTTCAATCAAACTTCAGAATCCTAATTGAACTTAATAAAAACAAATCATTTAAGGTTCCACTCTTATTAGAAGTAAGGATCAAAAAAGGATTTAGAACATAGCCTTTTTTGTTCATAGGTTTGCTCGAAATTCAGAATCCTAATACAACATTAGCCTTATAATGACCTTCGAAGTTATGAAAACTTGATAGACCTTTATCAACTATGAAGACATCAGAAATTGGAAGCAGAAAAAGACATAGTGTATACACCTAAAATCAATCAAGACAATTAATTAATTAAATACAATTTATTTAATTAATGAACCCCTTTAATTTGTCTACTTATATATAAATTCCAAATTTATTTATATAGATCATAAATTCCAATTCTCCAATCTAAAATTGCATTCCTCTATTTTAATTAAATAAAAAAATTCACATAGTTTGTTTCATTTAATTAATAACCTTTTCACTAAATTTAAATTTAAGCACATGTCCCCAACTTTTTCTCTTGCCACCTCATCAAATGTCACATGTATTTAAATATGTCTAATATTTAAATTCCAAATTTTAATTTAGGCACATGTTGGACACTTGGCAATCTCACACACTTTATTCCTTCATATATTTGGCATGTTGCCCTTGGTCAAGGGAACATCCTCCATGATTCTTCCATCTCCATCGTTCTTCTCTCATGTTTGAATCTTGACTGTTGATTGCTGCCACATCACAAGATGCTTTGGAAATCCTATAAATACAACCTCTTGCTACAACATTTGGCATCCCATATTTAAGTAATCTTACTATGCAAGAATAACATTGGAGCATTTGGAGCATTGAGTTTGAGCATTTAGAATTGTTTAGCATTTATCATTTAGAATTGTAGTATCATTTTAGATTAATATCATGGATTAGTTAGTATTTTCATTGCATTTACATTATCATCTTAGCTTTTACACAACATTTTGCATCTTAATCTTTAGTATCATATCATTGTCATATCACTATCTTCATTTATAGCAACATTGTAATCGTAGAATCATTATCATTTGTTGAAATATCATGTAGGAAGTAAATATCTTGCATTTTGGAATATCATCTCATTTCTCAAGTTGCGATTCTAACAATCATAGTGCACACAAAAATCTAAGAGCCAATATGATTTAATGAATCCTTGAGAGTAGAGAACAATGGAGCATTTTTAGAGATTTGTTTTGTTTTAACTTGGTTAATTTCTATGATTCAAATCTTTAATGTAATATGTCTCATTGATTTTGTGTGTTTTATTTATTGATTTACTAACATGCACAATTCTCACATTACATAAAATGGTGCCCACTATGGGGCTCAACCCCATTTTTAAAATATTTCTAGAAACGTTTTTTGTGAATAGGCTAGACGTGACCTTTTAGCGCAATCATGAGTTCTTTGAGTGCATACGAAAAATATTTTAGTGCATTCAATTTTGGTTAGAGCACATATGAAATCTCTTTCATCACATTCAATCTCTGTTTCGATGCATCCAAAGGATCTTTTGGTGCATTCATAATATGTTTCAATGCATACAAGGGGGTTCTATAGCGCATTTGATATTTCTTTTAGCACATCCATTTGTTTCTATAGCGCATTCATTTTTTCTTTTAGCACATACATTAGTTCTTATATCACATAGGATCATCATTTTAGCACATTTGTTTAAATTTGCAAAATCTTAAAATTTTGAGAACTAATTAATGCTTTTTGTGTTGCAAGTGCATGATACGTTGGTCAAAGACAATCTTATGCAGCTAATGATGATTTATGTAGTGGATGGATTTATTTAATGTTTTCTTTTGATTAAATTAGGAACCTAGTTTAATTAAAAGGTTAAAGAACCACTTGGACCTTTCATGCTTGAAGTGGTAGGCCTATGCTCTCCCCTTAACTGGCTAACTAGAATTCTAGACAACCTATTTATGCTTTGTTAACACCTTTAGAGGGCCTGTCATAGTGGGAAAAAGTACTCACCCTACAGAAACAACCTAAGTGGGAACAACTAAAGCCAAGTTTTCCAACCCACTATAATCAAAAGCGAAATCAGGGAAAGTCTGCAAGTCAATGGTAGTGTGCAAGATAACCATCCCCAAAGCCTTTTTTCTAAAGGTTGGGAGGTCTGCTAAGGGAGTTTATTATTTTTCGCACTAAATGGAAACCCTTTCTATGAACCATAGTGTAGAATCCAACCGAGTCAATCTCTGAACACTTCCTATACCACAGTGCAAGGGGAGGGAAGAATCCACCCCCAAGATACTCACCATATAAACATTAGGGATTATTGGCCAAAAGGGGAGGATTTGACTTTGGTTAAGACCCAGGAAAGGAAAAAACATGGACACCCTTTAGGGGGTGACAGGGTTGTGTGAGTTGACATGGTTTTAAGATGTGGGTTGTGATATTTTAAGTGACCCTTGAGAATAGAAAAGTGCTTGTATTGTCTTCTCTTGTGTTATACCTATGGAAATTGAAGGAATCAGACCAAATTCTTGAATACACACTCATTTTTTGGTTCCTAGGTGGAATCAATTGTTTGAAAACTTGTTGTGTTTGAAGTCAAAATTCAAGAAAATCGTCCATTTAAATGCTTAATTACTATGACTTAAAAACTAGAAATCAAGAAAAATACATTGTTCAATAAATTATACCTTGGAAACACTTAGATTCAAAGAAAAATTATTGGAAAGACTGTCACAAAAGTTGAAAACTTCTAGTTTAGCACATTCATCCTCTGTTTCAATGCATTCATTGCATCTTTTAGTGCATCTGTGTAATATTTCAGCACATCTAGCCTCTATTTTAGTGCATCACTAGCTTTTTCTGGCACATATGTGAAGTATTTTAGCGCATCCATACCCTGTATTAGTGTATTCATTTCCAAAATACCTATTCAAAATCACATATTTAGGAGCATTCTAGTGCATCCCTGGTGTTTTCTAGCACATTGAGTCTATTTTTTAGTGCATATGAGTCATCCTTTAGTGCATTGAGTCTAGTTTTATTCCATAAAACATTTGTTCCAGCACATAAATGTAGGATTTTAGCACATTCATTCACTATTCTAGTGCATTCAATAAATTGTCTAGTGCATCTGGTCTATTTAGTAGTGCATCTGTGCAGTCTTCCAACACATCTAGTCTATTTAGTAGTGCATGAGTGCAATTTTTTAGTGAATACATCCTTTGTTTTAGCACATCTGTGAAGTATTTTAGTGCATCCAATCTCTATTTTAGCACATCCAGTAAATGCAAAACCCAAGAGTTAAATTCATCCCTTGTTTCACAATTTGAACCATAATTCAGAACCTTTTTTAAGACAGAAACATTCCTTAGATACACAAGAGTCTAAAAATTGTTTAAAATTAGCATTTAAAAGTGGAATTATTCAAAATAAACCAAGATCTAACACCTCAAAGTGCCTAAATCATCAAACCTATCATCAACTTTGATTATTAAGCCTAGTTTCATCATCGGGATTTTTCATCCTTTCACCATGAAACAAAGTTGTATAATCAAATTAAACATAGTCTCATCAATATAATTTGTCCTTCTATTTGACTTAGCTTTCATCCTTGGCACTCTTCCAAAAAAAATATCAAAGTTTATTCAAAGTGTAACACTTGTATGCTCATTCAAACAAGATTACAAAAGTAGAAACTCAAGGAGAAAGAACTTGAAACTCAAAACATTGGAACTCAAAACATCGAAGCTCAAAACATTGAAACTCGAAACATTGAAACTCCAAAAATTGAAACTCAAAACACCATGTTTGAACCTGAAGAAAATCCTTTCCATAGAACCTACAACACTAAAGATGAAGAAATAATTGAGGAAGATATCCAACATGTTGAACAAGATCCAAATTTTGACAAATTCTTAGAAAATATTTTTCAAAGAAATAGGGAAAAATACCTCCTAATGTTGGCTAAACAAGGTGTCAAATTGCTTGATGACTTTGATGTTAATCAATTGAAAGAACCTCCTAAGAATCCTAAAAATGATTTAGAATAAGTGATTGCATTAACTCATCAATTGAAAAACCTCCAATAGTAGATGCTTGACATGAAAGGGGAACCTCAAAATGATACTTGCTACAAGACTTTTGTCCATATCCTTTTGATCCAAGTATCAACATGATTCCTTTTCCCAAACATTGTGAATTCCCAGAGTATGACAAATATAATGGTAAAACTGATTCAATAGATCATGTGAGGGAATTTAGAACCATGAGCCTTGAATTTTCACATGAAGAGTCTTACTTGATGAGATTGTTTCCATAAGCCTAGGTGGACAATTCCTTGAATGGTTCTCCAAAATTAGGCCACCAATTAGAACCTTTGAAGAATTGGTTAACAAATTCATCACCCAATACTTCTATAAAATTCAACATGAGATAACAATGAAAGACCTTTGCAATACGAAATAGAAGAAGGGTGATTAATTCCTCACATTTTAGCAAAGATGGAGAAGAATTTTTGCAAGATATTCTTGTCCCATACTAGAAAAAGAAAAATGGAATTTTTTTTTGAAAATCTTAATGATGAACTAAGTTATAGATTGGAATTACAATGTCCACCTACCTTTGAGAAAATGATTGAGAATGGGATCAAAATCAAAGAAGCTTTGGTCAAAAGAGGAGACATTAAACTTTACAATGAAAACAGCTCATCAAACTCCTCCAACAATTACAACAACAGTGATAAACCAAAGTTTTGGAAATGAAACAAGAATGATGGTAACAATGATGGTTCAATGGAAACACAAAATGTTAAACCGGTATTTATCTTGACAGCAACTACCACCAAGACAAATCAAAATACCAATCCAACCAGCAATCAAAACCACAACCAAAACACCAACAAAAACAATAATCAAAACAATGTTGAAACTAAACCACCATCATATCAGACATCCTCAAATCGAATAAGGTTCACACCTTTGGGACAATCATTAGAATCAACATTAAAGGATATTCTTGTAGCCAAGGTTATAACATTACCAGAGGCAAGAAATTTGGAACCACAAGTTAAACCTTCTTGGTGGAATGATTCACACTTCTATGATTTTCATTGTAACAAGGGACAAAAAAAAAACAATTGCATGCAGTTGAAACATTTGATACAAGACTTGATTGATAACAAGACCATATTTGTAGAAGGACCCCAAACAAACAATGATCATGGAGTATTCAAGAATCCTCTACCAAACTATGAAAAGGGGGGTCCTCTACATCCAACACCAAAGGAAAAAATGTAAACTATGTTTATGATTCCACTATTTTTCATATCAAGGTGGTTGATGATCAAACACATGACAAAAAATAATTTATTGCAGCTGATAATCCCATAAATGAAAACACCATTGAGCATGACCAAATAATTGTTACAACTAAACCTCATCACCATATCCAATCAAATCAAATTAATGACATTGTACCAATCAATTTGATCACAAACATTGCAGCAAGTGATAATCAAGTAAATGTCATTAAGATCAAAGAAAAATAAGACAACCAACCAATCAATGCAATCACAAGAGGAAAAGCTAAAGTGACATGAAAGGAGTTGCCTCCTCTACATCCAAAACATATATTGTTCCTATAACTTAATATGACATTGTTGATCAATTGTAGAAAATACCAGCCCAAATATCCATATTGGAATTCCTCAAGATTTCACCAGCTCACAAGGAGATCGTAAAACAAGCTCTCATAGCAATCACAGTACCAAACAATCTAGAACTTTTCCAATTCCAAGCTATGGTGAGACACTAGACCATACCTCACTGCTTATCATTTTCTAAGCATGATGATGTATCCATCAACCATCCACATAATGTTTCCCTCCACATTGAGGTTCTAATTCACAAACAGTGGGTCAAACATGTTCAAATAGATGGTGGAGATGGCCTAAATATCTATACTCTAAAGCTTGTATGTGCACTTGGATATTCAAAAAATTTCATTGATACTCAACACCTTATACTCACAAATCATGGAAGCCAACTCAACACCTTATCAAAATAGGTTGAAAAGATCTAGTTGAGAGACAAAGGCCTTGGGGAATATTCATTTTAGTGATCTTTATACATGTCTTTCACAACTATTATATTCTCCTAAAACATATGGGCAGCCATCCACATCAAGACAACAATCCTCACAACCAACCACTCTCTTTGATGGAAAGTTTGTAAAAGCCAGCACTTTAGTGGATGAGTTAGAATACAAGGATGTTTTGAATTGGTTGTACCATGATGAAGAAACTTCACAAGAATAAACTTCTACAGTACAAACAGAACATTATGGTAAAGGTAAAACAATCCTAGAAATGATGGGCTAGGAAGGAAATGGTCCTATGGGTAAAAGAAAAGAAGGCATCATTGAACCAATTCAGCCCATCACAATGAATTCAAAGGAAAAAATAGGGCTAGGGTACAAAGAAGAATCAAAAGAATAAATCAGGCAATAGGTTGTTGAGAGAATCCTTCAATTAAGAGATAGCTTTGAAAAAAATTCCAATGAGTATGAATGGGATTCCCTCTCTGAAGAGTCTTGTTATGATAAGGAAATTGATGTCATACAAAAGCATACATCAACACGTATGGATGGATAGAGCTCAAGTTCTAGACCACTTGAATTTTGATCACAACATATCGATGACTTAAGTGGAGATTATCAAACTTCGAGTGAGATAGATACTTCGGAAGAGAGTAACATCATAAACCTCAATATTGCCATTGGACACTTGATTAATGTTGCCATCATGACACTTACTTATTTTAACCTTAGCCAATCTAATGATTCCTTTCCATTAGTACACCCTAAACGGATTGACTGGGACCAAACTGAGCTACTTGGCATGCCCATCTTTCCAAATGATGATGCCATTGTGAATTTCCTTTGCTAGATGATCCTGACACATGTTCCACTAGTGAATCTCATAATGAAGCCTCAAACAAGGGGAGTGAAAAATCTTATAGCTGCAAAATGAATATCAAAAATAGATCTAATAGTGAAAACCAGTTAATGATAGTATTAGATTAGGAAAAAGTAAAAACAAAAAGCACATCTCAAGGTGGAAACCTCTCCGAGGCACCAAGAGATGGAATATTTGACACTCTTCCTAAACACTATCATGAGATATCTTTAGTGTTGATTGAACCTACACAATCCATCAATGTTGGCACAACAAAAATAGTGAAGACCCTACATCTAGTAGCATCCATGACAGAGGAAGAAAAACCAAGCTTCACTAAGTTCTTTGAAGAAAGACAAGTCAAATTTGCTTGGTCATATGTTGATATGCTAGGGATAGATCCAAAACTTATCATGCATCAGTTATCACTACCACCTAGAGTGTAACTAGTGAAGCAAAAGCCGAGGAAAATGCATCCCCATATTGCCCTCTTGGTGAAAGCTAAGTTGAAAAAACTACTAGATGTGGGATTTATCCATCCAATTGACTATGTTGAGTGGATATCAAACATTGCACCAATTTCAAAACCAGACAAAAGCATCAAGATATGTACAAACTTTAGATATCTTAACAAAGCTTGTCCAAAAGGTGATTTTCCACTACCTAGCATTAACATCATTGTAGATCTAATAGCTGGACATGAAATTCTCTCACTTATGGATGGATTTTCAAGTTATAACAAGATCAAAATAGTGCTAGGGGACTAAGAGAAAAATGCTTTCACATGTCCATGGGGTACTTTCTATTGGAACATAATGTCTTTTGGGTTGAAGAATGTTGGGGCTACTTACAATTTCTACGAGGAACCTATTTTTGCTGAAATCACACATTTTTAGAAAATATAATGATTTAATCCTTAAAAGGTTCCATTTAAAGAATTCCAATTGAAGAGGGTTTGATCAAACTACCTTAAATCAAACCCCCTTGGATAGAACTCCGCTAGTTTTAAACCATACCTATAATAGAGTCTCCTTTACACCTATCAAAATGCTAATAAAAACCACTCTTGATTTACCTTTTGGGGGATCAAATGAATTCATTTAAAATTTATTTTTTGTAAGTATGTATTCCTTATTATAAGCTTCCCAAAAAGTATAAATTTAAATAAATTTAATTTTATTATTATATTTATTTTTTATCTCTCGTGAATGTAGGTTTTTCATCGAAAATCAAGCTCTTTGTTCTACACATGTGGAAAAATAGTAGATTATTAAAAAAATTAAAATATTAGTCCACCAGATATTGAATTCCTTGATCCAACAAAGAAAAACAATTGAAAAAATTTATGTTTTACGGTCGCGCTATGTCTGAATTATAATTGGTTTGAATTTGAAACTTGATTAAAGAAAAAATATTCAATAAAAAACTATCTAACAGGTGGAAGCACTAGATATAGAGTTCAAAATAATTAAATTTATCCTTCATGGAAAAAAATTTATGTGTTATATGGTGAGCATCATTTTTTAAAAATGTTGTTTTCTGAAAAAAACTAGTTTTTGAGGAGATGGAAAAAGAAGTGCAATTTAATTCTAAAAAATTTTGAAAAATAATATTTATAATCTATACACAAAATTCATGAAACTCTAGTTTGCATCATCTTCAAATTCCTCACGGTTTAGCCGCTATAGGTGCCCGAAAGTGAATATTTAGTTAAGAAAAATTATTTCAATGTCTAGTTTGGCCAAAAGTTGTAATCCACTATTGTGGGATCACCCATCAACGTGTGATGACCACTATCTTCCATGACATGATGCACACCTTTATGGAGGATTGCATAGATGACTTGTTGGAAAAATCATACACTAGAGAAGGACACCTAGAAATCCTAGACAAAATCTTCACCTGTAATGCCCCGCCACGCAACCCTAGGGGAAGTTGCAAACTACTATCAAATCTACAACAATTTAAAAAAAAAAAACATACAATTACATGTATAATAACGACACAAAGCCAACAATCCCCTAAGGTCATGAGACAAAGATTAATTAATTCACAAATTATAATCGCATGCATGTAATGAAGCATAACTGCATTCACTTAACTAATTAAAGCACATACATTCTATACATGATATTTTCATTAAGACCACGAGATCCTTCATGGTTTCCAAAAAAAAAAGTTATATACTTACAATTACATCTCTCATTCCCAGAATGAGGCAAACCAATAACATGATTGTTTATTACAATTTCCACCTCGATAAAAATGAGGGGTAAATAAAATACAAAAGTACTAGCATAAGTGAAACCAAGGTAGCAACTGGAATCCCACGAGCACTCCAACACGAAAGCCTCGTCCTCATAAGCCAATGCCAAAACAATGGAGTATGGTGCACATTCCACCCAAACATGTGATACTCAAATGCTCACCCCCCTGTTAAGAGATAGTAACAAGGGTTTCAGGTCAAGACCAACAACCTTTAAACATAGGCAACATGACTCAACTCAAAAAGGGTACGAACATGACACCACATGACATAAAGGTTACAATGCTTCCAAATTTCAAATACATGAACAAATCACAAATACAAATATAATGCTGACTTAGGAGAAGTGTCATCACAATGTTGCATGGGATATCCTAGCAAGTCTTCCTAGGTCCCGGCCCCCATCTCGGGATATCCTGGTAACCTCTAACGACTCTCGGCCCCACATGCAAACCAATGCGAAATCAATTATCTTTCGAAGGGACAAGATAATGATCTTTCCATTCCAGGCCTTCTCGTCTCATCCCAAGCCTATAAAAGCACTTGCGTCCATGAGTGAGGCAAAATTAATCTTTTTAAATGTTGGTACCACCTATGCTAATTAATTGGTTTAAGTTTTCACTGAATTAACCAACTTACATTGAGATCTCCTGGCACCACTTTGTGTGTCAGCCCTCAATGCGAGCCACTTCTCTAAGACAACACATGGAACTATGCCACCACCAAAGGGTACTCAAGTGCAACCTAGGGATAATGAATCCCTAAACATGACATGAAGTCAACCTATCCTATCCAAGATAATTGGGTTTGACTAGACACATTTAACGCACTACCCAAGATTAACCAGGGTTGATCGACACAACAACCACCCAAAACACATAAAAGAAAGTTCCCATCTGGAAGACTTACATAACACTGACGAGATTGCCCCACACCAAGAACAAATGCCTCATGACAAAAGGAAGCATTACAAGTAATTTAAACTCATCTATGTTAGGATTTCTTAAATCCAATTCACTCAATGACGTAGTGCACTAATCAATGTATTTAACATATTCTTTGCACAATCATATAAGGGTTTGAATGTTCGTTTGATTCTTATTGGCGCAATACACACAATGCCAAAAAAAACAATTTTTCTTTGCTAACCAATGATTTTCCATAAGCCAATTTCCATCTATCTCTTAACAAATAACTCATTATAATTTAAATACTTATCTCTTCTAAGAACATAATTTCACATTTAAAAATACATTTGTATTTATTAAACATCTATGAAATCGAATAAACATGTATATATATATAAACATATACTCGCTATATATGTCTATATATATAATTACACATATATATTTTAAAATATATATATATGTAATTAATTTTAATTATAAAAGACAATTACTTAAGCACTCATTAAAATATAATATAAATATATAATAATATATATTATATATATGTAATATCAAATTACATATATATTATATATATTAAATATATATATATATATATTAATTATATTTTAATCATTAAATAAAATAATAAAAACAAATTTTATATTAATATATATATATATTAAATATAAAATATATAATATATAATATATAATATAAAATATATCATATATTTTATACTTAATATACATATAATAATAAAAAAATAAACGCGTTTAATACGAACCCCAAGCAAAGTCAACAAGGGTTTACGGCAGGGCCGAGCCCTACCTTAACAGAGCACGCAGCCCCCATTGATGGGGGCGGCGACCTATGTGGGCAGCGTCAACGCTGCCTCCACAGGCCACCGGCACCACCAATGGGGCTGCGCGGGGGGTAGAAACCCCTTCCCATTTCCTTTGCCACTAAAAAAATGGCGATGTCATTTTGCGAATTTCGCACAACTTGACTAGTAAAAAAAATACATCTCTGGTAAAAACCAGAATGTGAAATTTCAGATTTATCATATATATATTTATATATATGTATATATGTATATATACATATTGGGAATGTATATACATATACATATATGTAAATATATATTCAAATTTGCAACTCAAAGAGAACAAAACACAGATTTTCTTCATACCCAGATTGGGCAAATGTTCACTTCCAGCATTGGAAATAAAAATGAAACCAATGGATTTAATCAACCTAAAATAAGGACTTCCTTCTCTCTTTTTTTCAATTCAAAGATAATTTGCACAACACACAGCAATCTAACAAGATTTTGCATTGAAATAACCATGTTTTCACAATATTTTTGGAGGATTTTGATTCAAATTTAAATGAAGTTTTGATGGGTTTAACATCTAATTCACAATTTTGAAACTTGAACAATTTTAAAACAATTTCTACATGATTTTCACATAAACAAAATTTGCATATGGATTAAACCAAGCACCTTGTGTTTTCTCCAACTTGAAGCCTTCCAATGGAGGTTGCTTTTCTTCAAAATTTCTTCCACAAATCTTTCAAACACACCCTCCTCCAAGAATTTCTCCAAGCTCCTTCAAGTTTTCCTTGCTCTCCAAAATTGTTTCAATTATGAAAAAGATAATTCAAAAAAAGAATCCATTTTCCTTATGCCCTTCTCCAAATTGTCAAACCCCTAATTTAGTCACCCACCATAGTTATTGCTATTTTGGATATTTTGGATATTTTCATTTTTGAAAATTAAAAAAAAAACAAATCTATTTCCCTTTTCAAAAGCATGATAATTATTTAAAACCAATTTCTATTTGCACCCCCAAATGACAATTAAATTCCCCTTTGCTTCATAAAATTTAATCTAACAATTTACATTAAAATAAAACAAAACATTTTTAATTTATTTTCTTACAAAAGGAATGCAAGGCAATCTTCCATCTATTTTTTTTTTTTATTTGCCTCAAATTTAATAATATTAACATAACTAATTTAATTTACTTAATCAATAAATAAATCTAATGCATGATTAGATTAATTTATTGATTGAATTAAATTAACTAATTAAATAACAAGCACTCCTTTAAGCATTTTGACAATAAAATTAAATAAAGCAAAACACCATTTCACTAGGAAATTAATCACGCAAGCAAGGAGAGACGAGATGACAAAGAGGATAACATATCCCAACTGACAACCCAACGACACACTATGGTTAGGGTGATGTCCCGACATAGAAAACCAAGCTACTATCTCCCAACTGTTTTCCGTTGAACAAGGGACATGCTCAAACCTATGGAATCAGGTGGAGTCACTGTCTTGTACCTGCATCCTACAGACAACACGAGCGTCGAACATGCATACATATATATATAAATATCAAAACACACCGTGAAGAGGAAATTGCAGAATCACAAGGCACTCGTTTGCGAGTGATGTGACCCCGTCCCCTTCACCAATACAATATCACTAACTGACGCCTCTAATCATCAATGGTATAATCAAAGCATAAAGCATCAATAATTCACATACATGATAATTCAATCCACAACATGAAATAATAATATCATCTAATTAAAGTACCATCACATCAAAACATAGTGTTTACATCGCTTAACAATTAGTGGTCAAAAGTAACCAAGTTTACAACCAATGTGCTGATAAATCAAAACATAAGTATAACAAACATTGCTCGATCAAAAGAACAAAATGGAGGGGTGTTACATCCTCCCCCCCTAGGGTCAGGCTTACTCCTAGAAGCCTACAAACAAATAGGAATAAAGTTCCCTCATCCCAGCTGCATCTTCCCAAGTGGATGATGAGTCATCCCTAGGATCCCACTGGACCCTAACCTGATCAATATCTCACCCTTGAAGAGTGAGTGTTTTGCGCTCCACCATGGCCACGGGCTCTAAATCCAGCTGCCTATCCTCTACCTGCAAAGCATTCCAACCAAGGACATGAGAAATGTCTGGATGGTATGGCCGAAGAACTGATACATGAAATACGTCGTGCACACACGAGAGACTGGGCGGTAAAGCAAGATGGTAAGCAACATGACCAATCTTCTCGAGAATCTCGAAGGGTCCCACAAATTGAGGCGCCAACTTAGAGCCTTTTCCATAACGAATTGGACTCTTTCGTGGATGCACATGCAAGAGGACTCTATCGCCTATGGAAAACTGATGGTCCACTCTATGCGCATCCGCATACTTCTTCTACCTATCCTGGGCTGCCACCAAGTGCTCTCTAATCCTATCCACCTGCTGCTCCATATCATGCAACATCTCAGGGCCCAAAGTTACTCTGTCCTCTAGCAAATCCCAACTCAAAGGAGTGCGACATGGTCATCCATACAATGCCTATAAGGGAGCCATGCCGATACAACTCTAAAATCCATTATTATAGGAAAATTCTACCAAATAGAGATAGTCCTCCCATCATGTTTGTTGGTCCATCACATACATATGCAACATATCTTTGAGGATCTGATTAACCCTCTCAATCTATCCATCTATCTTTGGGTGGTAAGCTGAACTGAAGTTCAACTGTGTTCCGATCGCATGCTATAATGACATCCATAAAGCTGAGGTGAATATTGGATCCCTGTCTGAGATAATCCAACGCGGAATACCATGTAACCTCACTATATCCTCCATGAACACTCTAGCTATAGATGATGGAGTATAGGAAGAACGCATAGGTGAGAAGTGTGCTACCTTCGTCAACCTATCCACTGTTACCATAATTGCATCATGTCATCTCGAAGATTTGGGTAAACCAACAATGAAATCCAATGAGATTATATCCCATTTCCACTCTGGTACTAAATGTGACTACAAAAGCCCCACTAGATGTTGGTGTTCGGCCTTCACCCACTGACACTCAAGACATCTCGACACAAAATTCGCAATATCTCACTTCATTCCTGGCCAAAAATATAACTGACACAAATCCGCATACATCTTCTTCACCCCTGGATGGGCTGAATAAGGTGCACGATGTGCTTCAGTCATGACCAAAGCATGAAGCTGACATGATGGAGGAATGTATATGCATCCCATGTGTCTCAATATCTCATCAACATCAAGAGATTATCCTGAATATCTAACCTCAAGGGGTCTTCCTACCTCTATTATCGATCTAACATCCTAATACCAACTATTGGCTGGGAGGGCAGAAAGAATCCGACTCCACAAATCAACAATAAGAGTCAACTCAAATATCTCATGCCTTCACCTACTGAGGGCATCTGCAACTACATTCTCCTTCCCTTGGATATACTTCACCACGAAGTCATATTCACAGAGAAACTCCATCCATCGCCTTTGCCTAGCATTAAGGTTGGGCTATGTAAAGATATACTGAAGGCTCCTATGATCACTATGCAGCTCAAACCTATGCCCAAGAAGAAAGTGCCTCCACCTTGTCAATGCATGAACCACTGCCGCCAACTCAAGATCGTGGGTAGGATAGTTTAGCTCATGATCCTTGAGCTCCCGTGACTCATACACAATGACGCGACCCTCTTGCATCAATACTGCACCTAATCCTTCCAAGGACGCATCTGTACAAACTACAAAGTCCCCAATAGGATCTGGTATCGCAAGTATAGGTGCACTGGTCAACTTCCCTTAAGACACTGAAAGGCTGACTCACACTTCTCAGACCACTCAAACCTCTTACCTTTCCTCTAAAGGGAGGTGATAGGATGCCCTAGCCTTGAAAATTCCTGCACAAATCGCCTGTAATAACCCGCTGGCCCCATGAAGCTACGTATCTCAGCCACATTCATGGGTGTAGGCCAATCTAGGATCGCTTGGATCTTTGCAAAGATCACATGACCAAGGTATTGGACCTCAGTCCTGAAGAATTCACACTTCGACAAGTTAGCATATAGCTGATTATCTCGCAAACATTGCAATACCTATCGCAAGTGCTCCTTATGTTCCTCCATTGTTCTAGAGTATACCAAAATATCATCTAGGAACACAAGAACAAACCTGTCAAGGTATGTAAAAAATACCCCATTCATAAGACTCATGAACACTGATGGTGCATTCGTCAAACCAAATGGCACAACTGTGAACTCATAGTGGCCATACCACGTGCGAAATGGGGTCTTATGAATATCTAACTCAAAGATTTGACACTAATGATACCCTAACTTGAGATCGATCTTTGAAAAGATGGTAGCACCCTTGATCTGATCGAATAGATCGTCAATCCTAGGAAGAAGATACTGATTTCTGATGGTCACTTTGTTCAACTATCGGTAATCAATGCATAACCAAAGTGAACTATCCTTCTTCTTCACGAAGATGACAGGTGCTCCCCATGGAGAAACACTAGGGTGAATGAAACCCTTCTTGAGCAATTCCTCAAGCTACAACCAAAGCTCTTTCAGCTCTTGGGTAGTCATACAGTAGAGAGCTCGTGAAATGGGTTCTGATCCAGGTACCAAGTCTATCTTGAAGTCAATGTCCCTCTGAGGAGGCATCCCTAGAATCTTGTCTGGAAAGACATCGGAAAACTCCTAAAGGATGGGGTGACTATCAAGATAAACCTTCTTTTCTCCACCTCCTAGACCCAAATCATCCATGATAACCGCGAACAATTGGCAACCCTACCGCAAACACTTTCTCAACTGCATAGCTGAGATGATCCTCAAGGAGATCGGCCTCTGAACCCCCACTACCTCTATCTCTCTACCAGATGTCCCAATGCATCTAATCGACTTACGTCGACAATCAATGACTACACTATGAGCCTCTAGCCAATCCATTCCTATGACGACGTCATAAGAACCCAATGGAATAACATGAAGATCCAAGGTAGTCTGGAGGGGTCCAATCTCTAACCTACACTCTAGCACAAGGGAAAGGGATGCAACTTTTTCACCCGAAGCTAACTCTACCTGCAACCTATCGACCTGCTTTACCGCATCTAGTCTACATCGTGCCATGATCGATGAAGAAACAAAGCAATCAGATGCTCCATAATCAAATAGAATAGAAACTGGGTTACCCCCCAACATACCATAAGCCTCAACGACTGTACCCTGGTGCTCTGCTTGGCAGTTGTCAACCGCTGCGAATACTCGATGCCCATGGCCTACATCACCTATAGTCAGTTCTAACACCGCTGGTCCCTAAGAATAACCTGATGTGCCCTTATTGGGACACATCCTCGCTATGTGACCCTGTTGGCCACACACAAAACATCCAGTGCCTCTACCAAAGCCCCTGCCTGCAGGTGGTGCACTAGACTGCTACGCACTACCCCTGAAAGATGAGTGAGAACTCTGCACAGGTTGCTCAGAGTTGAAGTGTCTCATGCACCTCCAATTCTTGTCCCCCGCCAGAAACCTCTGCTTCCTTCGAACCGACGCTAACCACTCCTGAGGACCCTGCACTTTGTAGGTACCTCCCAGGCCGACTCTCTCGTATACCAGTCCTGGCCTGCTGCACCACCGCCCACCTACACCCTTCGTTACACGTACCACCCAAGGGCCATCGCCAAGTTCTCCTCAATGAGCCTAGCATTGTCGAACGCCACCTCTCCATGGTCCCGGGTTAAAAACTCACACTCCACCACTGACATAGCGCGTATTCTCGAAAAATGTTGTACCAACATGCCCTTGTCATCACCTATGCTCGCATACTATTTAAGCTCATAGAAATGATGCTCATACATCTCTACTGACATAGTCATTTGTCGAAGGGTGTGGAACTCATCCCCTCGACGCTGCCTCCAATGCTCGGAAAGGAATCTAGCCCAAAACCGCTCTAGGAACTACTCCCAAGAAACTGTACCAATGTCCAGATGGAGCTTCTACTCCTCTAATCTCCACCAAGTGGAGGAAAATCCCCTCAAGTGCATGATAGCACACCTAGCTCGAGTGTTGCTCCCGTATGGGTGCATAGCAAAACACCTAGTCAAGTCAATGAGCCGCGTTCCATTTCCAAACCATCACCATCCGCATCGAAAAGGGCATGCCTAATAAAATCCTCATGGCTAAGTACTGAATCAGAGTGAACTGGTACCTCTCTCTCTCCAACCACCACTAGCTCTACCTCCTGCCTAGGCCCAAGGTGGGCAAGCAGTTCCCCATAACACCAACGAATCAGCATCTCCTATCCTCATAGGATCTGCAGATTTGATTGCCATCTCCAATATTCTAAGAACTTCACAGCCTCATGGGTCAAATTAGGATCATGTGGAGTGGCATTGCTATTCCTCAATGTGCACCAATTAAACACCACGCCTACGACCCTCCTCTCCACGCCCGGGAGGCAACTCATATAGACATGTAAAGGCATGCTGTATCAATACAATTAAAATCCACACCACTAGAATCTTAATTGGCTCATCATAATCCCAGAGTACCCAGTGTTTAAACCTAGGCTCTGATACCATGTGTAATGCCCCGCCACGCAACCCTAGGGGAAGTTGCAACTACTAACAATTCTACAACAATTTTTTTTTTTAAAAAACATACAATTACATGTATAATAATGACGCAAAGCCAACAATCCCCTAAGGTCATGAGACAAAGATTAATTAATTCACCAATTATAATCACATGCATGTAATGAAACATAACAGCATTCACTTAACTAATTAAAGCACATACATTCCATACATGAGATTTTCATTAATGCCATGAGATCCTTCATGGTTTCCAAAAATAGTTACACACTTATAATTACATCTCTCATCTTAGAATGAGGCAACCAACAACATGATTGTTTATTAGCTAAATTCCAATCTGATAAAATGAGGTAAACAATCAAAAGCAGCATAAGCAAACCGCGGCAAACTGATCCAATGAAAGCACTCAAACATGGTGCTTCCCCATCCTCACAAGCCACGCAAACAACGGAGTATGGTGCACATTCCACCAACCATGTGGATACCCGGCTAGCTCACCTGCAAGGAGATAGCAAGGTTTCAAATAAGATCAAATAACTAAAACATAGGCAACATGACTTAAAATGTAACATGACACTACATGATATAAAGTGTCATAATGTTTCCAAATTTAAATATATGAATAAATCATAAATAAATATATCACTATAATAGGAAGTGTCACTGTTGAATAACATATTGATATCCTGCAGTCTTCCTAGGTCCGCCTCTATCTCGGATATTCTTGTAACCTCTAACACTCCCAGCCCCACATGCAAACCAATGCACCGCTATTTTTCAAGGGACAAGATAAATGACTATCTGTGATTTCTTGCCTCATCCTGCCTATATAAGCACTTAATCCATGAGCGAAAGTAAAATTAATTCTTTAAATTGGTACTAATTTATGCTAAATTAATTGTTTAAGTTTTCTACCAAATTAACCACCACATTGAGATCTCCTGCACTGACTTTGTGTCGGCCTCAAAAGCTTACTTACACAACACGTGAACTTAAGTGCCACCAAAGGGTAATTATGCAAACCTAGGGATAATGAATCTCAAATACATGAAGTCAACCTATCCAACTTTCAGTGATGGTCCGGGCTTGATTGGACATACTGAACGACTACCCATAGGTTAACTGCAACACTCCACACAACAACCAATTTAAAACATATAAAAGAAAGTCTCATCTGAAGACTTAAGGGCTAACACTCAAGAGGATTGCCCTGTCACCAAGAACAAACGCCCCATGTCAAAAGGAAGCATTATAGGTAATTTAAACTCATCTATGTTAAGATTTCTTAAATCCAATTCACTCAATGACGTAGTGCACTAATCAATGTAAATAAACATATTCTTTGCACAATCACATAAGGGTTTGAATGTTCGTTTGATTCTTATTGGCGCAATACACACAATGTCTAGAAACAAAATAATTTTTCCTTTGCTAACCAATGATTTTCCATAAGCCAATTTCCATCTATTCTTAACAAATAACTCATTATAATTTAAATACTTATCTCTTCTAAGAACATAATTTCACATTTAAAAAATAATACATTTGTATTTATTAAGCATCCATAAATTGAATAAATATATATATATATAAATATATACTTGATATATATATATATAATTACACATATATTTTAAAAAATATATATATATAATTAATTTTAATTATAAATGATAATTACTTAAGCACTCAAAATATAATATAAATATATTATAATATATATATTATATATATGTAATATCAGATTAAATATATATTATATATAATAAATATATATATTAGTTAGTATTTTAATCATTAAATAAAATACAGTCAAATTTTATTATTATATATATTAATATAAAATATATCATATATATTATAATTTAATATACATATATTAATAATAAAAGAAATGTTTAACACGAACCCCAAGCAAAGTCAATATGGTTTACGGCAGCTCACGAGCCCTACCTTAACAGAGACGCAAACCTATTGATGGGAAGGGGATCTGTAAGGAAATACGCTACCGCCTCCATAGGCCGCCGACGCCACCAATGGGGCTGCGTGGGGGTAGAAACCCCTTCCCATTTCCTTCGCCAAAAAAAAAATAGCGATTCCGTTTTGCGAATTTCGCACAACTTTGACTAGTAAAAAAAATATCTCTAGTAAAAACCAGAATGTGAATTTTCAGATTTATCATAAATATATATATTTATATATATGTATATATGTACATATACAATTTGGGTATGTATATATATATATACATATATGTAAATATATATCCAAATTTGCAACTCAAAAAAGACAAAAACACAGATTTTCTTCATACCCAGATTGGGCAAATGATCATTCCTCCAAGATTGAAATAAAATGAAACCAAAGTGATTTAATCAACTCAAAATAAGGACTTCTCTTTTTTCAATTCAAGATAATTTGTACAACACACAGCAATCTAACAAGATTTTGCATTGAAATAACCATAAGCCTACAAGATTTTTGGAGGATTTGATTCAAATTTCATAAATGAAGTTTTTGATGGGTTTATCATCTAATTCACAATTTTGAAACTTGAAATTTTTTAAAACAACTTCTACATGATTTTCAACATAAACAAAAATTGCATAAGGATTAAACCAAGCACCTTGTGTTTTCTCCAACTTGAAGCCTTCCAATGGAGGTTGCTCTCCTTCAAAATTTCTTCAACAAATCTTTCAAACACACCCTCTTTCAAGAATTTCTCCAAGCTCTTTCAAGTTTTTCTTGCTCTCCAAATTTTTTATCCAATTATGAAAAAAGATAATTCAAAAAAAGAATTCATTTTCCTCATGCCCTTCTCCAAATTGTCAAACCCCTAATTTTAGTCACCCACCATAGTTATTGCTATTTTGGATATTTTGGATATTTTCATTTTTGAAAATAAAAAAAAAACAAATCTATTTCCCTTTTCAAAAGCATGATAATTATTTAAAACCAATTTCTATTTGCACCCCCAAATGACAATTAAATTCCCCTTTGCTTCACAAAGTTTAATCTAACAATTTACATTAAAATAAAAAAAAACATATTTAATTTATTTTCTTACAAAAGGAATGCAAGGCAATCTTCCATCTTTTTTTTTTTTTGATTTGCCTCAAATTTAATAATACTAACATAACTAATTTAATTTACTTAATCAATAAATAAATCTAATGCATGATTAGATTAATTTATTGATTGAATTAAATTAACTAATTAAATAACAAGCACTCCTTTAAGCATTTTGACAATAAAATTAAATAAAGAAAAACACCATTTCACTAGGAAATTAATCATGCAAGCAAGGAGAGACGAGATGACAAGGAGGATAACATATCCCAACTGACAACCCAATGACACACTATGGTTAGGGTGATGTCCCGACATAGAAAACCAAGTTACTATCTACCAATCATTTTTTGTTGAACAAGGGACATTCTCAGACCTGTGGAATTAGGTGGAGTCACTGTCCTGTACCTACATCCTGCACACAACACGAGTGTCGAACATGCATACATATATATATAAATATCAAAACACGCCATGAAGCAAAAATCTAAAAATCACAGGGCACTCGTGTGCGAGTGATGTGACCCCGTCCCCTTCACCAATACAATATCGCTAACTGACGCCTCTAATCATCAATGGTATAATCAAAGAATAAAGCATCAATAATTCACATACATGATAATTCAATCCACAACATGAAATAATAATATCATCTGATTAAAGTACCATCACATCAAAACATAGTGTTTACATCGCTTATCAATTAGCGGTCAAAAGTAACCAAGTTTACAACCAATGTGCTGATAAAACAAAACATAAGTATAACAAACATTTCTCGATCAAAAGAAGAAAATGGAGGGGTGTTACATCACCAAGTTGGAGAAATTTAATGTGAGATTAAATCCCAAGAAATGTGTATTTGGTGTCACATCAGCTAAACCTTTTGGATACATTATGTCAGCTAAAGGATTTGAGGTGGATCCTACAAAAGTAAAAGCTATCATGGAGATTCCTCCTCCTAAAAACATCTATCAACTTAGATCTTTACAGGGATGATTCTAGTTTATTAGGAGGTTCATCGTATAATTGGTAGAAAAAACTCATCCTTTCAATCACTTGTTACACAAGAATGTCACTTTTAAATGGGATGAAAAATATGAAGCATCCTTCAATCAACTAAAATAGTACTTTATGTTAACACCCATAGTGGTACCACCAACTAAAGGAAAGCCATTATTACTCTACATTGTAACAACTGAAGTATCTTTGGGCACTCTACTAGAACAGGAAGACTTTTGAGGAAAGGAGAGGGAAATTTGATACATCAACAGAACCTTGAATGGCTATGAGATTAATTACACAATTATTTAAAAAGTGTATCTGGTGGTAGTATTCACTACTCAACAACTAATACACTACATGTTAACTCACACCATCAAACTCATAGCTAAAATTGATCCATTGAAGTACCTACTTAGCAAAGCTACCCTAATAGGAAGATTAGCCAAATGGGTAATGATACTAAGTCAGTTTGATATCCAGTATGTGGATAGGAAAGAAATCTAGGGTCAATCCATAGTTGATCAACTATTCCAAGCACCATTACAGGATGATCATCCCATGAGCATTGAGTTTCTAGATGTTGATGTCCTTACAACATCAACACAACAGTGGATATTATACTTTGATGGATCGTAAACACAATATGGATCAGGTGTAGGAATCCTATTTATCATGCCACAAGGACACACCATTCCAAAGTCATACAGGTTAATGTTTCCTTGTACCAACAACATAGCTGAGTATGAAGCATTGATCATTGGTATCAAGACATCCGTGGAATGGAAAATCACATAGTTACATGTCTATGGAGATTCTCAATTGGTCATAAATCAGGTGAATGACGACTACCAAACAAGAGATGAAAAATTGATGCCATATAAAAGAATGGTTGATGACTTTAAAAATTGTTTTGTGAATATCAAATTTGAGTAGATTCCTAGAGGTGACAACAAAGTTGTTGATGCCATGGCTACAATCGCTTCTCGCCTACAAATACCTAAAAAATGAGCCTGTTATGAGTTGTTCATAGTGGAACAAGTGTTTGAACCTATCTACAATAATCCCAAATCCCATGTCATATACCATCTAGTCAAATTTGATGCTTCCATCTATGGGAAGATCTACACTTACCTAAAAGACAATACTCTACCACCAGATCTATCCCAAAATCAAAAACATAACTTCATTTGACAAGCATCTTGGCATACCATAATAGTCTATATACTTTATCAATGATGTCCTTCGATGTCTAGAACATAAGAAAGCTGAAATTGCTTTACACGAAGTTCATAAAGGTATTTGTGGCACACATTCGAGTGGTTTAAGTTTCACTAAGAAACTCCTACGTTTTGGGTATTACTAGTTGAATATGGAGGACTCTTTTCAATATGTCAAAAAGTGCCAAAAATACCAAATCCATAGAAATGTGATACATGCACCAGCACAAGAATTACAACCATTCACATCAACATGGCATTTTTGTCAATGGGGTCTAGGCCTTGTAGGTAAAATACATATGTCTTCATCAAATGGACACAAATTCATCATCATAGCCATGGAGTACTTTATGAAGTGGATTGAAGAAGTTCCCTTACAGGAAAAAAAATTGCATCCTTCATCCTAAATTATATCACCTATCAGTATGATATTCCTTAATCCATTTTCATAGATAACGATAAACCTTTCAAGAATCAGGACATCCAAGAACTTTGTGAAATATTTCATATTCAACATTAATTTTCTATACCATACTATCCGCAAGGAAATAGACAGGTAGAGGCCTCAAACAAAACTATCTTGAAAATCTTGAAGAAAATTGTCAACGATGTTGGACGTGATTGGAACGTTCAAATGAACTCTACTTTGTGGGCTTATAGAACCAATATCTGCACCCCAATAGAAGCCACACTCTATGCTCTTTTCTATGGATCATAGGTTATTATACCTATTGAGGTTTAGCTATCATCCCTTCGTGTGTCACTAAAGGGAATCATATCAGATGAGGATTCTAGAGTAACAAGGTTACAAGAGTTGGAATTGTTAGATGAGAATTTTCAGCAAGCAATTGATCACCTAAAAGCCTATCAATAGAGGATGTCAAGAAGTTACAATCACAAGTTTAAACCAAGAATGTTTTAAGTTGGTGACTTGGTCATGAAGGAAAATACTTGAAATCAACAAGATAGAGAGAAGAAGGGGAAATTTGAACCAAACTAGCTAGGTCCCTTTGTCATTGTATCAGTATTCAGATCAAGAGCATATCAATTGTCCACACCTAAGGGGAATTTTTTTGATGAACCCCTCAATAGCCTACATCTCAAGAAGTTCTACACCTAACTCATCCAATGCATCAGTAAAAGTCCTGAGAAAATACAAAAAAATAAGAAAATGTCTTGAAAAAATGGTTACCTTGATGAAAACCCAGCAAATAGGAATATTGGTGAGAACAACAAAAAAGGAAGAAAAATTTATAAAAAAAAAAGAAAAAAGAGAAAAATACAAAAAAAAGAAAAATAAAAAAAAAAAATCATAAAATCTAAAAAAAGTGCAATAAAAACAAGTAGTGAAAACCTGGCAATAGGCGCTATTTGTGATAGGTTAGCTTTTCCATCTATTTGAACATGTTGACCACTTTCTTTCATCATTCACTTTTTCCATCACTCTACCTATCATTAGAAATCCTCATGTACATATCTTGGCATTGTGGCCATGTCTCACCATAGACTAGGGACAAAATCCTAAACTCACTAGAGAAAAATAAACCTTGTGCTTAAACCAATAGGAAAACAACAGTAGGACAATGCAACAAATACAATGACCATAGTGCAAACCAACATTGAACATCAAACACATCCATGAACGCATCAACCATCCATATCAAACATTTAACAGCCAAATCAATCAAAATCAAAGAAAACTTTAAATGGATGATGTTCTTATGAATTATGGCTTTATCATGTTGGTCAAACTATTGTACTTTTATTTTTGTCATCATATCTCTAGAGCACCTCAATGATGTATTGAACTATAGGGGCTAGGAAAGAGTGTCATTTTTCTTTTTTTGTTGTCTGTGAGATGATCATTACTACTGTACAAATTGTCGCGAGACGTGCTCTACAAAGTATCACTAATTGCATTTGGAATTTTCATAGGAACATGGTTAATTCTTATATATTTACGCAAGGAATGCTCGAGTCATCTCAGTTCAATTATACCTAGATTCTTGTGTTAACTTTCAATATCAAAAATCATGGAAGTAGTACTTAGGTCATCATGGTCTAATTATACCATTGATATTTGTACTCACTTTCAACATTTTAAAGGCTCAATGATAAAAAAAGAATGAAAAATCAAGTGTTATGATGACAACCTTTGCATATTAGATCTACATGCTTAGGGTAGACTACATTCATATCAGTGTTACATCTCTATTTAAGGGTTTTCCAAGGCTGAAACAATTTCACAATGATTTTATCTTTATTATTAATGGATTGAGTACACTTGAAATTACCAAAAACACATCATTCTCATATAGTTGCATAATTAGGTGCATCATCATTTGCATACATTAGGAAGCATTATCATATCATATGCACACACTACTGAATTTGACACCATTTTTTGACAGATGTTCATTGGTGGTTCGACAAATCTTATTAAAATAGTGACTAATTGATGAAAACATTTTCGTCTCTATTTTTTTGTTGCAAGTCCAACGATGAATTAAACATCAAAATAACAGTGCAGATTCGTCGGCCATTGGCATCATAAAATGGCTCGGATGTTTGTCAGAGTATCAACGAAATGGGCATCGAAAGAACACCAAAATTTCATCACCATTTCGACGAAATCAGCAAGTATTTATGACGAAGCCTTTGTCGCAGCTAAGCAACTTTGTCAGACCTTTTATGTGGTTTTTCGATTGCATTCATCAAAATTTCAATGAAAAGGGCAAGGAGTTATGATGAATGCTTCGTCGCAACTAAGCAACTTCGTCAGACCTTTTCTGTGATTAGTCAGTGGATTTCATCAAAATTGCGATGAAATGGACAAGGAGTTACGATGAAGCCTTCATCACAACTATAGCAACTTCGTCGGACCTTTTCGATGATTCATCGATTGTGTTTGTCAAAATTTCAACGAAACAATGCAATTTAAAAAAAAATCATTGAAATGTACCATCGGTGAGAGATCAATCAAGTCACGTCCCTTCATATTCAAATCTCTGGAAATTATTTTATTTGGTCATTTTCCATGTTTATTAGACACCTGTTGAGATGTCATGTAGTTTCGCTAATGCCTTGAGTCTCTTTAATAGTCAATATTACATATCGCTTTGGTGTCACACAGTCTCATCAATGTTTTGAGTCTCACTGATAGCTAATAGATCATATGTCGCTATGGTGTCATGCAATCATACAGACATTCTGAGTCTCCCTGAGAATTATTCCTTCGGTCTTAAGTGTATCGCTACAATTCTCACCAATGATAACTTATCATTGTGACTTTGGGGGTCATTGGGACTTTCCTTCGACTACTTAATAGCTTACCATCAAACTTGAGCTTGAAATTACAAAATAGAATATCATGCCAATTAATTTTACCATTGCTATTCCAGTCCTTCAGCTTATGGAAGAATAAGTACCAAATTTCCTAAGCATAAAAACATTCAAAAATAATATGTTTGATAGTTTCCCGAGTCCTATAGATACTGCAGATTTCAACACTTTCATGGTTAGATTTATAGGGATCTACCTTTTTCATTAATGCAAAGGTAGGTAAAGGAAAAATAATTATAATTGTAACACTATTCATAGTCTAGTAAATTATGTTCATAATATGTGTTCAATGGACCTCAATTTTATCATTATACTTCCCATCTAATACCATATTTTAATCCAGGGTTCAACTATCTTAGATCTAAAGAAGCACTTTCAATTAACCATTTAAAGTACTATAAAATAAGGTAAGACTTTTACTTGAGAAAGATTGGGTACACTTGTAAGATTAAAGTTCTCGCAATCATTAGGATTTATTGGCACATAGACACAACCTGCAACATATCAAGTAATGGATGACTACAAGTTAGTGAAATGGTCCTTAATATGTGATTGGTTTGCAAAGTGATTGGTAGAAAATAAGGTTACAAATAGATCTACATGAAAAATTATGAGGACAATCTACTGTAATCATCAAAACAGATAAAAAGTGCAAAGGAAAGAGTCGAGCTACATCTCTAGAACCTAAAAAAAACACATGCAAGAAACATAAAAAAACAAACCAGTTTTTGGATGAATACAAAATGGTACCTTCAGCAAGTGATCCATATGCTTTCACACCTAACACAAGACATTAAGAAGATTTTAGTCTTCCTTTGTGAAATTAGCTACTTACAGAATAAACCTAGAAACCAATATTATATACCTCCATGTCTAGCCGAGGGTAGGTATAAGAGAAAAACATTTCTTCAATGCAATGCCAAAAATTATCAATGTGTATGTAGGTTTGTATTACTCAAAATATCATTTCACTGCCTAAGGAAAAATACCAAAGTGATGTTTTAAATTTCAATCTTCACATAGGCTCCTTTATTGCTACACATGCATATACAAGCATTATTCAAGCTCTAAACTATTCAAATATTAAGGATTTAATTAGCTATAAGATGGAAAATTGTTGTTTAGACATAATCCATCATCTATTACATATTTTTATTCACTCCTAGCACTTCAGATAAATTTGTGTAAATGAGACAAAAATGTGAATCTTTTATGACAATGAAAATTATTAAAAGGAGGGGGGAGAGAGAAAATGTTAGGGGGCATGATAATGCTTGAATGTATAGCAAAGTATAAAATTTTGATCATTATAACAATGAAACAAATCTTAAGTTTGAAGCATTAATATCATTTACAACATTTATGATCAAGAATGAATGTAAGTAGAGAAACTTTTGCATACCTACAGATGGTACAAAATTTCATGGTTAAGTTGAAGCCTCCCATCAACAACAAGATCCAAATATCTGTGTATCTATCTCAATGAGCCTCTAAACCCTTCAAAGCTTTCAATTTTTCCACTAACCTATAATGCACAAAATTCAAATTTTAGAGTTATGTCACCACTAATAATAGAAGAAACAGAGTTTTGAAACCAAATCCACACACAACACAATGTGATATTCATACAAAGCCATACAAACAAACTAAACTCAGAACATTGGAATGGAAACAACTTCAAATTATGATGTAGAGCATGGATTCAGGGTATAAAGAATCATTTTTCTTCCACCATAGTGAAAATTTAGCACTTTCTTTCATCTTTGCATATTGGTTTGATGCTTGAAACGATGCATTTCTTATATTGAAAAGTGCATTACCTTATTGAGATTCTCTTTGTTTGAAGAATAGTTTAATATTCTCTACTTACCAAGGCCAACCATGTGACGATGGAAGCTCATTTGGCCCCTCTTCCCCCCCTCACATCACTTTCAATTCCCCATACCCAATCATATAACATTAATCATTCATTCATTCATTAATAACATATAACATTCATTCATCCATCCATTAATAACATATAACATTCATTCATTCATCCATTAATAACATATAGCATTCATTCATCCATTAATAACATATAACATTCATCCATTAACATATAGCATTCATTAATTAACATATTCACATTCATTCATTAACATATAATATTCATTCTTTCAGTTTTTACATATTATCAAAAATATGGTTGTCATGATATGATTACAATCACTTTTTTTTGTTTCTTTTTTAAAGCTACACATAGCTTAAGTGGGGCATCATTTTCTAAATCAATATTTGTCCCCCCTTTAGTTGTTTAGACCTTTGCTCATGATCTTCATATACGCCTATTTTTTTGCTCATGACGTGGACGTTGTTGCAAGGGGGGTCTACTGTAATAAGAAAGAAATGTTAAACTGATATGTTTTATTATTATTGTTACAAGTATTTCATTAATTAAAAGAACATTAGAGTGGTTCTCTTTACCTGACGGGTCCACATCATATTCCTAAACTTTTTTTATATACTCATGCTCAACATGTTGAACACCCTCTAAATCCTGATCTGTAGTTGAAACACGAAAGGTTACATTAATTAATACATCAATTGAAATTAAATATGTTTAAGAGAACATGAGAGTGGTCCTCTTTACTTGATGGGGCAACATCATGTTCTTGATCTTCTCTAGCCTAATCATGCTCAACACGTTGATCACACTCTACATGCTCTAAAGTTGAAACACAAAAGGTTACATTAATTAATACACTAATTGCAATTAAATATGTTTAAAAAAACTTTAGAGTGGTCCTCTTTACCTGATGGGGCCACATCATGTTCCTGATCTTCTCTAGCCTGATCATGCTCAACATTTTGATCATGCTCTACATGCTCTAAAGTACCGGGATTCACACCATGACCTTCATCTACAGGTTGTGCTCCACCCTCACCAGGTTTCATTCCAATGTCATGTACAGTATTATCATTGCTTGAATGTTTAAAACAAATAGGCATGTAATTACTTTATGGTGGAAATTAATTTGAATAGATTGCACAAGTATTCAATTTTAAATAAATTGTATTGAGTTTATTTACCTGCATGGCGGATGTAGTGGAAAGTTGTGTTTTCCCAGTCAAGACTCTTAGGCGTTCAGCCATGGCTCCATAGCCTTGCTGGAAGGAAATATTCAGGTCATCTTCTGTGGGAACTCTATTGAATTCAGAGCCCTACATTTTTGTATAAGATCATGAATTTTTCTTCTATGGTGTGATAAAAAAAAAATTGTTTTCAATTTATTATTTGGATACTATATTTCATTTATTGATACTTACAATTCGTGCGGCTAATTTCATAAAACCACTAGAGCCAAGTTTTTGTTGCCCATGTTTTTCTAGTCTTTTCTTTGTTTCCTTCGATGTGTCGGGTAGCCTATGAAAAGTTTGAAATATGTTAGATTATGTAAAAAGAAAGAGTAATTAGTATATAATTACATTGTTGATAGTATCACATACCTTCCTTGGCCTGGTGGTGTCTTTCATTTTTTCTTTTCATCCTTCTCCTTTTCATTTGACACCAGGTCCTTCCACTCTCTCTTTGGAATCATGGGGGGATACTCGTACCTTTTTTTATTCTCTAAATGTGACCTATATTGGTCCCTCGCATACTTTAGATAGGTACTAGCTTTCTTAAGGGCCTTGGTTTGGTTGAATGTTTTATCACCAAACAACACAATTAAACGGTTAATGAGCTCATCTTTTAAATCTTGATTTTGGGCATTCCACCGTGTACGTATGGTGGGCCCAAAGAGCTCCAATGTAATATCACTTATATTTTTATAAAAAAATAATTTCCTGCAAAATGATCATGGGACCAATAGTCTAAAAAGAATGATCAATAAGTAAATTTCAATTGGATTATATATAATAATAATTAAAACATTTTAAAGTACCTAGGACCTCTATCTTTATAGGAACAAAATCCTCGGTCACCACAAGTGTGACCGGCAATGTTCTCGTACTAGTAATATGGGAAGATCCAAGAAGTGTTGTTAAAGCATCACCAGTAATAGTGGCCTCTGCATCCCCAGGTACATGTCCTGACGCATGTTCTAGAATGTATTCACTACTAGAGGGTGCATTAATGGATGCATGCATGGTATGTGTTGCCAAAATTTTAGATGACAATATAGGCATAGATGATGGGGTCATATGATGTGATATATGTGTAGGAAGATCAAGATGGACACTTGTACCAACCCCTACCCCTCGGGAAGCACTTGTAGTACCCTGATCATGGCCAGGAGCATCATGAGGAGGCAAATAACCCTGTAAAAACAACACATATTTTAGTTCATGACATAAAAGAGTACAAAATATAAAACCATGAATGAACTTATGTTATAATTAAAGACCTCATAACAGCTTACTTGCAATTTTTGTAATGTCTCAGAAAATATTTTAACCCTCTCTCTTATCTCATCTATTTGAGGCATTGTGAATATCAACTTAACCATTTCTTCATTGCATTTTTTTTGGATCTTCTTTATTGTATCAAGAGGGTTTGCTGAATAGGTGATGTCATCATCACAAAATATTGAATACACCTCACTATGGATTCTCTCCTCTACTGTTGATGCCTTTCCCCAATCAGTTGATTGCAACAAGAATATTAAAAACATTATCGAAATTAACCCAATAAACTTATAAAAAAACATAATAATAAAACATTTTTCTCATATCTAATTTGTACAATTACAATGAGGTAAACTTGTCGGGTAGAAGCACATAAAGATACATCACGATCTTTACTCTAGGCTAGAGCCTTCTCCGTATGATCAATGTCTTGTTTTGATAAAAATTAAATATAAAAAAACATTACTAAAATGAAACCAATAGACTTACGAAAAAAATATAAGAATAAAATGGTATATTGGAGTCATTAATTGGAGGTTGGAAAAAATGGTACATAGTACATACCACCCCCATAGTAACTATATTTGTAACTAAGTGATTCAAATTGTAATCAATTAGCAACTCTTCCCCTGTAGTTATTGATTTTATCACACATACAAATACATGGTTTCCCTCGCGTGCCTCAAATATGCAATTGGGTTGCTTATTTGTTGACCCAGGTCATGTACTATTTATAACCCCTACAATACTCCCTGATGCTTTTTGCCTTTCGTCAATGTACATAGCCACTCCTTTATTTTGATCCTTATCTTCTAGTTGTATATAATTTTCTGACAGTGCATACCTACGCATACTTCGTGTATATTGAACTAGTTGCATCCAATCTTTGTAACTGTAATAGGGTCCAACATACTCCATCAATTTAGTAACTTTTCATGACAAGACTTTATGTCATCCATGCAAAATAGCCTAAACGCAAAATACGATGGTTCTATGTAATATATCCTCCTCGCTTGCCACAAAAATCAATATTTGCTGGAAGAAGTTCCTCGTACCCATTGTTTCTGTGTTTGAAAATTTCAAGGAACCCCACGCTTATGCTTTCATC
>VDFB02000017.1:11082758-11138212 GCA_007258455.2 Sequoia sempervirens
ATCCAATCAATCCATAATCTTGGGATCTCCTTCCCAAACATTGTGTTGCTTAACACTAGCCTTGCATTATTGTGCATCCTCAATAATGTTATTTTCATCAATCCTAATCAATCAATCTTGGAATTCGTTGTGCATTCTCAACAATGTTATCATCATCAATTATCATCAATCCTATCCTTGCATTGTTGTGTATCCTCGACAATATTATCATCATCATCAATCCATCAATTTGATCAGTCAACCTTAGCTTGGTCTTCAACAAAATCCCAAAAAAAAGAACTGATATCATCACACATATCCATATCCAAAATGTCAAAATCATGCGAAAATCCAATAACATTCAAAACATCAAAAAATCCAAAAACATCAAAAACATCAAAAAATCCAAAAACATCTAAAACATCAAAAAATCCAAAAACATCCAAAACATCGAAAAAATCCAAAAACATCAAAACATCAAAACATTAAAAAATTCAAAAACATTCATAAAAGTCAGAAAATGTCAAAAACATTAGAATCCGAACTACGTTTTCTTTAAGCTTAAACGTAGGCAAGGCTAATCTTTGATCAACCCTTGAGACATCAAAATCACAAAAAACATTCAAAAAACATCAAAATCCAAAAACATTCAAAAAACACCAAAATCCAAAAACATTTGAAAAAATAAAAAAAATCAAAACATTTGTGAAACCTCAAAAATGCAAAATAGCCTCAAAACATTTCAAAACACATCAAAACATCAAATATTTGAAAAAATCCATCTATCTCATCTCTCTTGCACCCACAATAATCAATCATCCATAATAAATTGATCATCACCTTCAACATTTGGCAATGCAAACAGAAACAATCACAGCAATCAGCAAAAGCAAGCTTCAATCATAAAAATCAAAAGCAAACAGCAAACATTTAAAACAAAATCAAACTCTTGATCAGTCACAAACATGTCAATCAACCTTATATCAGCAGCCTATCAATCAACTTATCAAAACCATCATCATCCTATACAATGCATGTCCTAGGATATATTGTTCCGAAAATGGGCATCATTTAGGATATCACTTTGGATTTTTAGCCTATCAAAACACATCCCTTTGGCTGGAGATATGAAGAACATTGG
Source organism: Sequoia sempervirens (assembly GCA_007258455.2). Classification (NCBI taxonomy): domain Eukaryota; kingdom Viridiplantae; phylum Streptophyta; class Pinopsida; order Cupressales; family Cupressaceae; genus Sequoia; species Sequoia sempervirens. The sequence continues at coordinate 11,083,879 of VDFB02000017.1, forward strand.
CTTGTTTGTGTACTTGATATTTTCTTTTGATTTATCTTATTGTGCTCATTCCAAGGACCTCTCGATGATATCTAAATGAAGGATTTAGAGAGATAGGAATGGGGCAACGATCATTATCTTTTGTCTATTGTGCTTGTTGGACGTTCTTGTAAAATAACTAGGTGAATACTTGCTTTGTTAGGTATCTCCTAGCAAGGTTTCCATATGTCAAGTGTGAACAAGAATACTCCTATCTATTTGTCAAGTCAAAGTCCATCGCACTAGGTACAATGCCATCTTGGTTCTTTATACCTTGATGCATTGTATCTACATGTGTAATCAAACATAAGGTAAGTAGCCCTTTTAAAATCCCAATCCTTGATAAGAAAATCATTATCATCTATCATCATCATCGTCATCTCTAATAAAGTCTCATTAGATCATGGACTTGTTGGATCCTCTTGTCATCATCTCATTTATTCTCTGTGCTAACATAACATCACCAATGCATCCATCATGCATCCATCCTGCATCTAGAAAATAGCCAGCATACCACATATCATTCATATCATACATAATAGGAAACATCGATCATTTCACATGCATTTCATTTGCATCATCATCATAATATAGATCTGTTAGTCTAAGCATCTGCATAAATCATCCATTGCATAATCATAGCATATCACATCATCCATCTCATCCAACATCACATCATATCATCATTTAAGTTGTTTAGGATAATATAGATTTGTTATTCTAAGCATCTTAAAAATAGCTCATTTGCGTCATCATCCATAACCATCCATTTTGAACCTCTTTATCACGAGATCAACCCTCAAATCGAATCTTTTCGCTTGAGCTCTTGAGGGGGAAATGTACTAGTGTACTTTTTGCCGGGGCATTTGAAAAATCATAAAAAAATTTGAATTTTGATCACAGCAAGTTTATTCTTTGAACCAGCGCAACAAGTACATTGTTTCAAAGAGGGGCAAAATGTAGACATGCAAAATTAGCATTGTGCATTCAATCAGGTTCATTCATCAAGTAAACTAGGTTTTTCATTCATCCACTCATTTAATTAATCAAGTTCACCTTCATCGATTCATCTGGTAAATTAAACTCATTAAGTTCATTCCTAAGGTTGTTCATTTAAATTAAATAAATCAAACATCAACCTTTAATTAAATAAACAAAGCTTTATCTAATTAAATCTCCAAATACATATTCCATCCATCTTTGATTTAAATAAATCCAAATATTCAAGTCAAAGAGGTCAAACATCCTAATCATCATTAACCTAATCTAATCCTAATCAGCCTAACCTAACCACCCATCACATCCTCTAGATAATCCCACTTGCACAAATAAATCAATTTATTGATTTATTAAAACCCTTATTTTCACTCAACATGGCATCTTTGAGGAATATTCCCTCAAGTTTGAATTCAAAAAACAAGTGGACATGTACATCTAACAAAGCAATTAATGAGCTCTTACATGTCCCTTGCACAAGTCAAACTCAGCATTTACTCTCAAATTAAAATTTGAAATCTCCCTCTCTTTGGCACATTGACCACAATGTGCTCATCCTCAAGCCTATCACATGATGACAAGTTTCCTCTTTTCAATGGCTTGTTTTTGATCCCACATTGCTCTCTCATAAGCATTCTTTCAACTTGAAAATCTTTAAATAGAGGCTTCATCCTTCAACAAATCCTCCACAATCTCATCTACAATCACTCATGCAAAGTCATTCTCTTAAACTGGGAACTAATTTTGTCCACCATCATTGGCAATATCAAGGTTAAGAAAGGATTGGGAAAGGGCTATTTTCTACAATAGCACCAATCCACTATGGGATAGATAGATTTCATGTTTTTCTTTGTATTCTTTTATTCATCTTGTTATTTGATAGCATTTTAAAACATGTTAGATATCCCATATAGATGTTGAAGGTTTGTTTTGCTTAAATACGCTAACCATGCTTGTGTATGTTAGTTATTTAACCATTTGTAGATTTTGATGTCTACACCTCCAACTTACATATGTAGTGATCCAAACATTGGCAAACATAAAATCAAATTGGTCAAACCACTTATGAGCAAAAAATCCAAATCACTAGCCCATGGCATATTTTGACAAGAAAATTTTCCTTATCAAGCTTTATCTTTCATCGAACATCAATCTAAACAATCAATATCAGTCACATCTAATGTTTACCTCAATGTCACATCAAATAATTCAAAAAAAAATTGTTTCAAACCAAGCTTCATCAATCATGATCAAATCAAATCCAATTAATCCCTTATCATCTTGGGATATCCTTCCCAGTCCTTGTGTTGCTTAACACTATCCTTGCACTGTTGTGTATCCTCAATAATGTTAAAATCATCAATCCATTGATTCAATTAATTAACCTTAGCTTGGTTTTAAACAAAATCCCAAAACAAAGCACCGATATCATCATACATATCCATATCCAAATCGTCAAAATCATGCAAAAATCCAAAAACATCAAAAAATCCAAAAATCCAAAAACATCCAAAAAATTATAAAATCCAAAAACATCAAAACATCCAAAAATCCAAAAACATTCATAAAACCAAGAAAATCAAAAAACATTCAAAACATTCAAAATCCAAAGAAAAAGGTCAAAAAAGTCAAACAATTTAGTCGTCTAGTCGAAGTACATCTTCTCTAAGCTTTGAACATAGGTAAGGTTGATCTTTGATCATCCCCCAAGACACTTATGTTAGTCCTTCGAGATTCTATCATAATAAACTAGTGATCTATATATTCATATCTCATCAATAATCAAGTCATCTAGTTGAACTACATGGTCAAGCTATGTGTATAACGTAGGAAAGGCTAATCTTTGATCAGCCTCCAAGGCCCCTAGGATAGGTCTTTAGGTTAGTCTCTTGGTCAAAATCTTAGAAATCCCCAAAACATTAGAAAATCAAAAATCAAAACATTTGTAAAATCTTGAAAATACCAAAAACAACCTCAAAACATTTCAAAAAACATCAAAAACATCCAAATATTTGAAAAACCCCATTTGTCTCATCTCGCTTTCATCCAAAATGAACATCACTCATAATAAATCATCATCACCCTCAAATTTTGGTAATACAATCAGAAACAAGTCTCACAGGTTCAAAGTGAAAACTCAAATGTCAAGGTCTCAAGTCTAGGTCAATACATAAGCAAGTTAGTCAACTCTTTGTGTCAATAACCTATCATCCAATCAGTCCCAAATCAATCATCTAATATCATCATGTCTAGGATGCATCCATCCTACAATGTACATCAACATCAGGCATCACCATAGTTTAGTCTTGGCTAGTGGTATAAAGAAAATTAGCTTGTTTGTTTACTTTATCTTTGTCTTTTGACTTATCTTATTTGCACTCATTTTGACATGACCTCTCGATAATGTCTCAAACAAAGCGATTTGGAGATAAAGTAATGGGGCAATGATCATTATCTTTTGTCTGTTGTGCTTGTTGGACCTTCTTGTAATATAACTTGGTGAATACTTGCTTTGTTAGGTACATCCTAGAAAGGTTTATGTATGTCAGGTGTGAACAAGGATACTCCTATCTATTTTTCAAGTCAAATTCCATTGCAATAGGTACAATTCCATCTTGGTTCTTTATACCTTGATGCATCGTACCTATGTGTGTTATTAAACATAAGGTAAATAGCCCTTTTAAAATCCCAATTCCTGATAAGAAAAGCATCATCATCATCATCATCATCCTTGTCATCATCATCATCATCTCTAATAAAGTCTCGTAGATCATGGACTTGTTGGATCCTCTTGTCATCATCTTTTTCCATCTTATTCTTCTTTTCTTTACTAACATTTATGTCCAAGTATCAGGTGTGTGTAATATATCAAAGTATACATGAGGCTATCCATGGTTGATGACTATCTACATCATAAAATTTGTCTACATCAAATATTCAAGTTGAACTGATCTTGAATCTCTTTCTCAAGAGATTGACCCTCAAATCGAACCTCTTCGCGGGATCTCTCAAGGGGGCAGTATACCGGCATAATTCTTTCCATTGGGGAAACAATGCGACATCTGAAAAAATCAAAGAATTTTTTGAATTTTGATCTTGAAAAGTTTATTCTTTGAACCAATGCAGCAAGTGCATTGCTTCAAAGAGGGGAAAAATGTAGACACGTAAAATATATAGATTGATCCTATACACCTTATACTAATTTTACTAACATCAGTTCATCCTAAATCATCTCTCTGCTAATCATTTAATTAAATAATCTCTATTTAATTAAATTCATCACATTTCATCTCTTAATTAATTAAATCAATTTTATCTAATTAAGTCACCATCTCCTATTAATTAAATAAATCATTTTATATTTAATTAATCCTATAGTCTCTATTTTAATTAAATAATTCATTTTATTTAATTAATCTCTAAATTCATTCCATTAAATTAAATAAATTAATGTTTAATCTAACACCATCTTCTTTAATTAAATAAATCAAAATCTTTATTTAATTAAGTCTAAATCATATTCCTCTCAACTTTGATTTTAAATCAGCCCAAAAATATAAATCAAGTTGTCACATCAACTAATCTCTCTTTAAATTAATCAAGTCAAGATTAATTTTAGTCTTAATCCACCAAATCCTCTAGCTTTTGCCACTTGCTCATGAAAATCATTTTAATTGATTTATTAAAATCCCTATTTACTTTCAAAAAGGTATCAAGGATGGAATATTCTCCAAGTTTGAATTCTCCCTCCCAAAGGACTTTCCCTCTCCAACAAAGCATTAAAATCTCTTACATGTCCTTTTTCTTGAGCCATGTGGTATTAACTCCATCTTTCATCTCATCCTTCAAGCCACCATTTGAATTTCAAATTTCCCCCTCTTTGCACATTCTCCAAAATATTCTCCACCTCTCTTCAATAGCATGTTGACAAGTGGTGATTTATCATTGGATCATATTTAGTCCCACATCCTCCATGTTTTACATTCTTCAATCCTCATCTCTTATAAATAGAGGCCTTCTCTATTTGTTTTTGGGGGGCCACAATCAATGTAAAATCATTATTCTCATTTAGGAGGAGAATTGGAGCCAAATTTATCATCTTCATATCAAGTTCATCCATTCTTCATCCTCATAGCTCTAGGTTATGTAGGATTTTTCCCAAGGAACCATCTAATCTTCATCAAGTCATCACAAATCTTGCAAGGGATTGGGAAAGGGTTATTTTCCACATCCAACTGGCACCAATTCCCCCATGGGATTGATATTTTGCATGCTTAAATATGACTTAATTTCCTTTCTTGTTTTGTTCTTCATTTATTTCCTATTTTGAGCATTGTAGATGAATTTCATGGGGAATCTTAGTTCTAACTTGTATATTGATCTAACATTGTGTTTGTGTAGGTCTAGGATTGGGGTTCACACTAAACAAGGTCAAAATTGAGGGAGATTCATTGGTTGTTATACAATATTTTTGGGAGGGAATAATGGTAAATTGGAAGTTGCAAGCTTTACTAGAGATGGCATGTGAATTTGCAAGAGGAGTTTATGAATTTACAATGAAGCATGTGTTCAAAGAATCCAATGAGATGGCTAACATATTAGCAAATAAGGGATCTGATGGGGTTTCAATGAGAAGAATAAGGGGTTTGGGGAGTGACAATGGTTGAGGCCATGTCCCTCCCCCGCAGTTGCCAAGTGGGTAGACTCGGTCTTGGTGTTGTCTAGGTGCCTCATGACAGACAACATAGTTCCTAGCTAGTGTGATCCTAGGGAATGATGACAATTGATAATAAATGTAGTGGTGGGATGTGTGGAAGCATTAACAATGGTTGTATCACTTCCCTTGATGATTGGTCTTATCATTGGTCAGTCTGGAGGATGCAATATGGAGGTGGTCTTAATGTGGCTGGGAATGCCACACATTTTGTGGGTGGTATTCGGCTTTATTAACCTCTACTCTTGCCATTTTTTGCCATAAAAAATAATGGAAACGTTAAAGTGTGTCTACAATCCTCACAAAAGCTCTCGGATTTCTTTAAAAAAATACGGCATGGGTGGTTGAAGTCTGAATTCAATGATTGGGATAGTCTAGTTTTGGAGGCAATTCAGTTACTATTAGGCAAGGAGTATGACTACGGTTGAGCAATGGTGCACTAATGTTGGCATTTTTGCTTGCTTTGTGGACGCATTGCTAGACCTAGAGGTCCCAAAGACAATGACACTCTTGATGGTTTGCAAGCTAGTCTAGGAAAATATGTTGGTAGGCATTGTGGATGTGATTATTATTGCAAAACTGGGCATTAGGCTACCCTACCCGAGGGACATGTATCAAGCTCTTCTTCTAGGGGTACTAGTGGTTAAATGATATCCATTCCTTTTGGATAACAAGGATGACAATTTATAGAGGCATTAGAATTGGGCATGTTGTGGTCTTATTTTCTTGAAGCATTATCTATTTCTTGAACCCTCAAGGAAAGTGAATTGAAGGTGGTAGTTTCAAGAATATCTACTGGCTAAGGGTGTGGAGTTGGATGGGTGATGGTTATATGGTCATTTTTTTGTAGAAATGATATAAGGTTCAAGATGATGGCAATCATGGTCTAGTTCTCAAAGGTAGAAAGAAACAAATAGCTATGTGGGTGGTGGGTTTTGAGTGACAAAAGGGCATCATGGTGGCATGAAATGGTGCCTTTCACGTTACCTTTGCAATGTGCGGGTCTGGATGTTATGTAGTTTGTTCATAGTCTAGTTTTTCAATTTTGCTTCACCATGTCTATGCTAGGGGTAGTTATTTTGGATAGCAATGGTGGAGTGGGCTTCTCTTTTCATATTCTTCCATTGGAAGGAAATTTTGTAACAAGTTATTTTCTATCAATAAAATCAAATTTATTTATCAAAAAAATATGTTTTAATAAAATATCAAATAAAAAAATTATTTTTGAAAATGCCAAATTTTACAATATTGTCAAATGTTTGCTACCCTATGGTTTATGAGTAGCTCGATGTGAAGCTTAGTGATGGATCCCCTTTGGATGCCATGGTCAGTAGATGCAATGTGAAGGATGTATATGGTTTGGGTTCTTGGGGATTCTTAGGTCTGAAGGGAAAATAGGGTGGCATGCTTATTGCATTGACTTGCTCCATAGTTTTAGTTGTGCCTTCTACGTCTCCTTCGAGCAATGTAGAGATCAAGTTAGCACTTCTTTCTAGTCATTCCAACCCTCCTTTGTATGTTCATTATGGGAAGGCCATTAACTCTAACCATAATGGGTCAAATGTATGCTCTCTTTGAAGGATCAACTATTTATAGATCTAGCACATAGAGCTTTTCCTTTTGGGAAATGAATGATGATGAAAAAACCCTCATTTTTGGAGGTAGTTAAGTTGGGCTCTTCTCCCTCTTTGGTTACAACATTGAAACCATAATTTTGTATAGGAAATAAAAGGTTGGTTCAATGTTTTGTAAAATCTCTGTCTCTAGATCTTGATGCTTCTATGTCACAGGAGCTATGTGAAAATGAAAAGTTCTTTACCAACAATGGATTAATCGAATGATTCAACTATCTCTAGCCTATTCTTCTAGGTCTACATGAATGGATTTCAAAATCTTGGCTTCCTCTCATGAAAAGAAATTTAGGACTCTACCCTTATGCAAGAGGTTTTTTTATTTTGGTTTTTATTTGTAGGAAAGATAAAAACACCATTCTAAATTATGTATGGCTATGGGAAGAAAATTTGTTGTAGTTGAAATCTTGGCATCTAAAATTTGGTCTGTACATTGAATCATTCATATTCGTACCAACTTGGGTTCATCTACCAAACCTCCCCCTTCATTACTAGTTTGAATCATGGTTTTTTGCTATCAAGAACTCTTTGATTAATTTTTTTATTCAGATGACAACTCAAGAAATTTTATCCACACAATCTATGCCAAGATTTTGGTGGAATTAGACACTTCCAAGGATATTCTAACAAAAATTGTTTTGTGGGCTAAAAGGACAAGTTTGGAAACAACCTTTGGACTATGAAGGGTCAATCTCTAGGTGTAGGAGATGTTATCAAATTAGACACATTGTTACAGAATGCCCGACTATTAAGACTCGGCCAAATTGGGAGGCCTCTTGGTGGAAGGACTCCTCCCCTAAGAATTATTTGGTTGTGAACTCTCCCAAACAGAATGTTTATCCCTCATTGGTAGTATCCAAGAAGGAAAATGTGGAGGTGGAAAGTAAGATTTATCCTGAGACAAAGGAAACACAAAAACCACCAGTCATGTGACTCAAGTAATTTGGGAAAAGAAATTTTTTTTTTGAAATACTCACTTACTGACATTTCTAAACCGACAATAAATCAATCCTTAGACTCTCCCACTTTCGATTTGGGTTCTCAAATCTTAGGAGTGACAAATGTTCTCTTGCCCCATATGGAACCGACATCCTCAAATGGGTTGGATGAAGATGGGAAATCTGACGGGAAATCAGAAGGGATTAGTCACTCTAAAGATCAAGGGTGGACAAATGTAAAGAAGAAAAAATATAATCCTCCACATCATGTGACTTTCAGATCCTCCAAGTAGGAGTGAAATGTGGCAACATGATCTTTGTTTTATGTGATTCTATATACCTTTTTCTTAGATGTAGGAGTTTTCTTTTTCCTATCTCTATTTGGGGACCTAGTTTGCACCCCTTTCTTTAGATTGATGCGGTGATTTCTTTTTACTATTTTCTATATGGGTGTGGACCCCATGTCCACAAATTTTAATGTACCGAAAAAAAAACATAATTAATTATAAGAATAAATAATATAATATATATTTTTATATTATAAGCCTCTTTGTATTAATGATGTTGAGATTCTTGTTCCACCTCCGTTTCTTGTTTCTCCTTCAAATTACATGCTATTCTTTATGGGTGAAATCAGTGTACTTCATTTGGTTTGTGTGGTAGACTATTGATGGTAAATTTTCCTAATTAGACATCTCTTAGCCTTCTATTTGGGTTTTAAAGAGGGTTCTCATTCTACTCTCTCTTATTTTAGTGGGTGTGGAAAATGAGGTTTCTTAGACTATCATCCAAATAAGGAAGAAAGTTCTTCCAAAATATTTTTCTTAGCTTCTCCTTAATGTAAACTATGTGATAATTTCTAGGTGTGGTGATGGTATTGTTTAATTATTTTCTTGTTGTTACTTAAGAGTGTTGTTGTACCTATACTATATTTCAATGTTTATGTATTGTTATTCCAATCTATTATTCTCTACCTATGGTCTTTGTGTATAAAAATTATTTGAACCTAGGTATCCAGTCTTATATAATAAAAATAAATATCTTATAAACTAATTATTATTTTAGTGGGGTAAGTTTTTATATATTTTAAAATATAAATAAATTTATCAAGTTTTTAAGATATATATATCAATTTCTACAAATAAAAACTAAAAGAAAAAATATAAGTATATTTATAAAAATAAAGTAAGTAAAATAAATAAAATAAAATAATATTTAACTAAAAAAATTAATTTATGTATATATATTATATGTATTAAATAAAATAGTTCTAAAATAAAATAACTCCAAATTTTTATTCCTTGATAATAACTAGATAAATGTATTTAAGATACATTATTTATAACAATAGGCATGACTTAAAGTGGCAATAGGCAAAGAAACATAACCATCAAAATAGTTGAAAGAAACTATTTTAAATCAATATTTATATTTTAAATATAATGATGTCCAAATATATATATCTATATAAATCTATATATATCTTTGGACATATCTATCTATATAAATCTATATATATCTTTGGACATATCTATCTATATAAATCTATATATATATATATATATATATATATATATATATATATATATTGGATATATCTTTGGACATATCTATCTATATAAATCTATATATATATATATATATATATATATATTGGATATATATATATAGATTTATATAGATAGATATGTCCAAAGATATATGGAGATTATATAGATATATATATTTGATCATTTAAAAAATATAAATATGATTTAAAATAGTTTCCTTCAAATCATATATATATATATATATATATATATATATATATATATAATTTTAAGGAATATCTTAAGCAATCTATAATAAATTAAAATTTTATATTCTTATTTCTCATATATAAAATATATATATATATATAATTGACATATATATCATATAAATCTATATATATATCAAAATATATATATATATATATATATATATATATATATATATATATATATTATTTTGGACATATATATCTATATATATATCTATATATTTTATATAATTCTATATATATATATTTCATATATATATATAAATCTATATATATATGTCTAAAATTCTATATATATATATATATATCCAAAAAAATCTATATATATATATATATATATATATATATATGTCCAAAATTAAAATGTCAAATTGAAATAATTACTTAGCTACTTCGATGTTGAAATCTTTCAATTTGCAGAACCCTCCCGCAAGCAAGGTCTCCAGGTCTTCATCCGTTGATATCTGCGCAGATGTCTCCTCTCTGGCTAATAGCGCTTGGGGCATGGATGGCACTGTTCATGATGGGCTCGACCTGGGAGAACTTCAGGGAAAACTGTGCCCTAAAATTGCTTCATTTTCCTCGGCATTGCAGCCTAATTCGTGCCCTAAGTTTTCGCCAAACTCAATGCCTAGGGCATCTGATTCAAATTTGGCCTCCCCACTAACGCCATAGCAGTCTCCTACACCTTTTCATGGGGGAAGATCCATTCCCTGCAATGGAGACAAGAAGCCTGCCTCGAATCTTCATAATAAAAAGAAAAATGCTCTCGCAATGCTGAGCGCTGCCGCACCTAGGGTTCTTGAAACTGGGCGGGAGTCTTCTACCTGTCGCCTTTGAAATTGTGTGAGAGACAAAGCAGATAGGGTGTGCTCCTTTGCAGTGGTGGTTGGTGGACCGAATTTGGAGGGGCAGAAAGGAGGGATGCCCAGTGATACACCACTGAAGAGGTGTGCAAACGGTTGGGGTTCCCATGGAAACAAATGCAGGAAATGCCACCTGCTAAATATGGCCGACTCTTTGCTTGGCCCATGGCCTTCTTCTCGAAACAGTTTGGAGGCGAGGAAGTCCTTGGCGAGGATCAATGGAGGCTCAGATACTGATACAGATGCCAAATTACTCCCGAGGGTAAAACCCCTCAAATGTGCCAGCTCCACCCCCACGATAAATTTGGTGGGTGATGTTGCACGGGAAATTGTAGAAAATGAACACTTCTTTGCAAAAAGAGGTTTGATCAGGAGGTTCAGAGGGCTATGGCTTAGCCTACCTGAGCTGCACAATTGGATAGCAAAAACATGGAGGCCTATTCTGGAAGGAAATCTAGAGATTTACCCTTGTGCTCATGGATTCTTTGTGGTGGTTTTTGACAGAGTTTGAGATTAGAACACAATTTTATTAAATTATGAGTGGAGATATAAGGAGCACGCACTTATGCTAAAACATTGGTATCTTGCTTTTAACCCCACATCTAAAATTTTTGCAACAACTCCGATCTGGGTAAGACTTCCAAACCTTCCACTTCAGTTTTGGTTTGATTCTTGTTTTGAGACTTTGGGAAATTCACTAAGGAAATTCCTTTCTTTTGATAAAAGTCATCAAACTACTTTCACACAACCTATGCCTGAATTTTGGTGGAGATTGATATTACTTAGGATCTCCCAACTGATATCCTTCTCAAAACTGCCAGTGGGTGTTGGAATGAGGGGCTTCCTTTTTGTTGTCACAAATGCTTTAGTACAGGCCACATGGTAGCTCAGTGTGCCATGAAGAAAGTTGATGGGAAATCCACTTGGTGGAAAGAGGTCTCTCTACACCACTACTCGGTTGAGAAAGAAGATACCTCTCATTAGGATACTATTGCATAGACTTCCAATGAGAAATTTGGTGGGGTCAAATGTCCAAAGGATCCACCTATTTCAAACAAAGGAGTGGTTGGGGTAGTTCCGCCTCCATCAAGGAAGGAAAATGCAAAGCTTGCAAAGGTTCACAACTAGATTGGGGGTACAGAAAAACAATTTGAAGTCTCTGAATTTGACTAAAGGGACAGAAGAAGATCATTGGACTTTGATGCAATGAAAAAGAAAGAAAAGTGAATTAACTCTCAACATGCGACTTTGTTCCCAATCAAAAGGTGGAATCAAAGCTAATAGATATGTGTAATGACTACCTCGAATGTCATCTCTAAGTTATTAATGTAAATGGGTGCTATCCCCTTTGATAGCACTTACCTATATATATATATGTGTGTGTGTGTCCAAAATTTTATATATATATATATATATATGTGTGTGTGTGTCCAAAATTTTATATATATATATATATATATATAGAAATATAAATATTGCAATTTAGCATATAATTATGTAATATTAAAAAGTAAAATAAATTATTTACTTGAATAATGAATAATAGTTTCTCAAAAGTTTAAATATATATTTTTTATCAAAATAAAAATAATTAATGAATGAAAATAAAAAAATATGTGTCTTAATTAATTAAAATAATTATAGAGTAAAAAAATATAACTCTCTACATATGTCTCTATATTTTTATAAATAGATCTATTTAAGATACCTCTATAAAAAAAAATCATTACCATGCCTTCTAAAATTCTAAGAAAGTAATTAAATGTTGAAATTTTAATTTTTAAATACTCTTAAAGAAGATAAAGAGGAAGGTGTAAGTTAAATTATATTTAATGTTTTAGCATATCTGATGGATCTAAAATTAACTAAGAAAAACTAGTTCAAAGTCAACATTGAAAATATAAAAAATTACAAATTAGAGTATAAATTTTTAATAGAGGGAAAGAGCGCAAGTTTAAAAATATTGAATAATTTAATGTGTAATTAAAATTTAATTAAAAAAATTCCATGTATTTCATTTATAATTATAATAATAAAAATAATAATTTGGATAGAAAATAACTCATTGTTAATGTATATACAAGAGAATGGTGTAAATAAAAATATTTAATATTTTAAAATATTTTGATTAGTTATTGTATTATGGTAAGATGGGAACTTATATTTTTATTGTGTGGAGAAAATTATACCATCATAATCTAAAGTTATTAGATCAATATTTTTTCTTGTATTTTTTTTAATTTTTCTATTTGATTATATTGTTTAAGGAAGACAACACATACCTACTATTGATGAGAATGATTGTATTTTTTTAATTTTTTATTTATCAAAACTCAAACACCTCTAAGATGTAACTCAACTAATTTCACCCATGGTTAGATTCCTTATGATAGTTTAGTTTATGGATGGAATTTGGCTTAGATGTATACTTCTTTTAAATATTATAATCCAATATCTATGTAATTTAATTATTTCTATTCAAAAATATATATTTGATTATGCAATGCAACTTATTCCATCAAATATTCTATATATATTTGACTATGCAATGCAACTTATTCCACCAACTTATATTGACTATATCTTTGACTAGTCAAATATATCCTTAAGTTATATTGCTTAAGGAAGACTATGCAATGCAACTTATTCCACCAAATATTGTAGAGGATGATTATATGTTTCATGATGTATTAAGGTTCAAATTTCTCTCAGATGTGATTGGACTAGGTTTGACCTCTAGATTACTTTGACAAGCTAGATCCTAATAATATAAATAATATATTTAACTAATAAAAATATTGTAAATAATACTAGCAGATCTTATAAATAATGTTTTAATAAAAATAAGATCTTACACAAATATTTAATAAAAAGTCATATAATTTTTAGAATACAATTTTTTTTTTAAAATAATATTAAATAATTTGTAAATCTAATTATGATTATTATTTAATATGTTTAATGAACAAAATGATTATTTATGGAAAGTTAATTATAAGGAAGATTTTAAATTTGGATGGGTTGTAGTCAATTATCAATTAATTATGTAGAACATTGATTTTGGATGAACCACTATTTGGCATTGTAATCAAGAACCAACTTATAATTATGCATTTTGGTTGTTCACGTGTGGACTCAAATCCCTACTTATAAGAACTTTAGATTTGTTGTTTAGATAAGGAACTAATTGACTTAAATCCCTACTTATAAGAACATTACATTTGTTGTTTAGATAAGGAACTACTTTACATCTAAACGCATTCTAGTTGTTCACATGTGGACTTAAATCCCTACCTATAAGAATATTACATATGTTGTTTAGGTAACGAACTACATTGCATCTAAGAGACTCTTTAAGCTCTTCGATTGAATTATGAAATATATTTTTAATGCTGCGATGAATTTTCTAGGGCGATGAATTGTTAAGGGTGAATTTTCCTTGACTTGAACTTGTCCTTGCCGTGAATTTTCCCATGATAAATTGTTGACCGTTAATTTTCCCAGCTGTAAATTACTGGCAGTGAATTTTCTAGAACCCTCATTTTTTGTTAACCCTAATTTCAGATTGGACTATCATTTTTGCTAACCCTAATTTTAGGTTGGCCTCTCATCTTTTCCTTTATGTTTATAAAAGAGGTGAAAAAGGCTCTCATGATAGACTCAACATAACCAGTTTCCCTGAGGTTGATTCTAATCAGAGCACGGCGATGGAGAAAGAGCAGCATGTGCCGTGCTCAACAAAGGAGAAGAAGACCAGAAAAAGGAAGGAATGCAATATCCCAGATGAACAGCGTTGCCAACGATCAGATCGGAAGAAGAATTGGCGATGCAAAAACGCCCGCGTCAACCACATCTACTGCCAGCACCATATTGATCTGGCAACGAGAAATTATTTGGTAAGGAGGGAGAAGACTAAGCAAGATCCTCTACATTCTTGTGAAAAAAAGACTAACGAGGACAAAGAATCTACTGCAATGGAAGATCATGTGGCCTGTCCAAGACAAATGGATACCGGTCAGGCTGTTGGAATCAGCAAAAGAGAGATGAATGACGTGTAGAATAAGAGATCCAGAGATAGCTCAAGAAATAACGATTCCTTCAGACATATCAGATCTCAGCGAGCTTCTGCCTACTTTAATGATGGATGCTTGGAATCAAGAGCTTACTCCTGCTGAGAGACATAGTCTTGTTTGTCTTTTGCCTGAAGGTCACAGAGACGATTCAGCTATAATGTCCATTTTCTGTGGAGGGACTTCCAGATTTGGTATAGACCGTGCTCGTAACCGGTGCAAAAGTGTTTCTCAAGGAAAAGAAAATCCAGATGCAGTGCTGCAAAAGGAGGAGTTGAAGATATCTCAATCACACTATTTGAAGGATTTGAAGGAGTATCATGAGAGTTTTATAGCAAAAGCGGAATGGTTCAAGAGTCTGTGGTCTGATACATGCAAGCGAAATGATAGAATGTTCTCGGAACTATTAGAAAAATGTAAACTTGTTAGGTTATAGGTTCTTCTTTTTCTTTTGGTTTTTTTCAATGGATCGGTTCTTCTGATATTTGTGTTCTGATATTAGTGTGAATCTAGACTTATCTAAAAACATTATGACAGAACATTATAACTAAATAGACATATTATTATCATTGTTCTTCAATAGCATGGTGCAATTTATTCTGATCTTATAAATAGCTACTTCTTTCAAAAAAGCATAGCATTGTGTGTATGTTTGTTTCTGTAAAGCGCTTAACAAACTCCAAATGGAAAACGCCATAACCTTGCCCAAACTGTGCCCGATAAAATAAGGATTAGGGATTCAAACATGGATAGAAGTGCTAGCATATTATTGGTCTTTATGCTTCTGAAACTCGGGATGTTTATTGTACTGTTTTCGTCTACAGAAGATTTGCTTCTCTTTCTTGGGAAATAACTTTAACAGTTGAGGTTGCCTTGCATTCTGTTCCATCACCAATGCGGCATGCAATTGTTTTGTATTCATATGAATATTGGAGATCATATGAAGTAAATCAAGGGCTATAACCGTTTATACCAAAACAATTAAGTTCTATTATGGAATTGTGCCCACGGCGTGGATTTCTAAGGACCACTTTAAATGGACCCATCGCTAAGGTCCACTTTAAATGATATGGACCCATCGCTAGGGTTGCCTGGCAATGGCCAAATACACAAAGGCTAGGGAATATTACTGATTTACAAAACAAAAAAATAAAGGAATATCGAATTGAATATTATTATTAGTTTTAAAAATATTGATTCTTAAAATTGGATATTTAGTTTTAGTTTTTAAGATATTCAATTAAAAGATTAAGTGTGGTTTTAAAAGTTTTAAGTGTATGAGTGTTGTTGTTGGTTCTTTGGTTAAATAGATTTTTAAGACTAAGGGTAAGGTCTCATGGAGGGGGGCTTTCTTAAAAATCTCAGCGTATGGTGTTTAGCTTTTTCAAGGAATATTTTAAAGTTTTTGGGCTCATAGATTTAATCTTGCAATTCTCTTAAAATTTTAAGCTCCAAAATTTAAGGAATGAATTGTAGTGCTTTGATAAAAAAATAATAAATAAATGAAAACTCTCTCATGTTTATTTTCTAATAATAATTTAAAATTTTAGATGAGAGACAAGTGACATAAAAAAACTCCTAAGTTGTAGGGGAAATCATTATCTAATTTGTTTCCATTTCTTTATTAATATATTTTTCTCTTTTTTGCCCCAAAAAAATGATGAAATTTATATATATATATGATTAATTTTTTAATTTATTTTGAATTCATTTTAAGACTGTCTTAGTAAAATCACATTTAAGTAATGGTATAATTTTGTTTGAATTTGAGTTTATTTTTCTATTCTTTATCTATTTGTCTTTATACGCATTCCCATATATTGAATAATACCAATCCATTTATATACACTTTCTAATGCACTTCACATCTAGTGCATCCTTCATATCTAGACAACTAT
Organism: Sequoia sempervirens; assembly: GCA_007258455.2. Classification (NCBI taxonomy): domain Eukaryota; kingdom Viridiplantae; phylum Streptophyta; class Pinopsida; order Cupressales; family Cupressaceae; genus Sequoia; species Sequoia sempervirens. The sequence continues at coordinate 11,100,811 of VDFB02000017.1, forward strand.
TCTCTCCAGAGACAATAATATTCCCTAATTTTAAGCCAAGTACATGGGTATAAGACTAATCCCACACCTATAATTTGACCCCTTAAATTCTAAAATTCAAATTCAAATTTGGCTAACTCTTGCCCATTTCACTAGTCATTATGCATTGACTAAACACATGTTAATGTATTTATAGTATGTCATTCTATTTAAGATATTTTTTTACATTCATTTAGCATCCTCACATCCACAAGAATTATTTGGATATCCTTTACATTTTGAATATCATTCCCATTTAAGGAAGACGTGTGTTGTGTACACTTTATTGGAGCATCTACTTTTTTATCACATCATCCTAGGGTATCTCTATATGATTTTCTTATTTTTTGTCAATCATTCAAATAATTATATAGTTATTATATTCTTCAGGGTTAACCTAGGAGAACATGTGCTCTATCAATATAACAAACTCCCACAAGTATTATAAAATGTAATAATTCCTTATAGAAAAATAGATATCAATGAACTTGTTGAATTAGGGAATAGATCTAGATAAGTTTTAAGATAATAAATTTAGCCCATATAAGTAGACTTATGCCTATGAAAATTATTTATATTTTATACAAAATTGATTTCAAACTAAGGGGGCAACACAAAGGGTAGGCAGTGTTTTCAATGTGTAAAATGGTTGCCTAAGGATGGCTATAAGCCATCAAGGGTTTAAGTTCATGCCCCTTAATTATTTCTCTTTGTATGCATTCTTAGTCTTTCGTTATTTCCACTACCCTTATTTTCTTCATTTTTTGTTAAATGGTGTTCATGTTAAGTTGGTATCTTCCATTGGCCCTAATCTATTTCATAGGCTTTTTCTGAAACCCTTTGCACGCAATGGCTCTCATTTGCCTTCTAGGTCTAGAGATAATCAATGGATGAAGTTATCCATTATTCAAATAACCCTACATGTGAGAAGCTCATAAATAGAGAGTTAAATTCCCTCGATAGTTCAAACAATGGTGTTTAATAGCTCAAAGATATTGTTGTTGAAAGCAGGAGGGATAAAATTCTAGATTTGGCAACGTTTATTGCTATTGAAAAATGGGATCTTTGTTGAGGTTCAATAATAAGAAGGTGACAATAGTAAGATCCCTCCTAACTGTCACAAAAAAAACATCATTCTAAATGAAGATATGGCTAAAGCCCTAGATAATGAGGAATATAGATTGAAAAATGTAGAAATAGTTTTAGCAGCCCTAGATCATAATAAAATCTCCACAAATAATTATTTAGATGAATGGATGAAAAAATTCTACAATAAAAACTAGGTTTTCATCATATGTTTTGTAGAATGATTCAAAAGATGCTTTTTTAATTCTCTTTTAAAGAAAAGGAATGTGGAAGAGGGTTGTAGAAAAATAATTATGGACTATTTAATGCAATTACATGGTCCCTAAATATCCTAAATGAATAGGTTCTAGACCTCTCATACCATAGATGGATTACCTTACAAAATTCCCTACTCCTTCTATAGACATTCATACCACAATTGGTGTCCCTATTTGGTAAAGTCCTTAGGGTTGAGGAAACAAAAAATACTTTGTTACACATGGATGCCAAAGTTTTAATGTCCATCACACTAGGGGCAGATATACTAGATGAAATAGAGCTAGAGACTTAAAATAACATTTTTATTTGTAAAATAGAACTTTGGGGAGGAATTAATGCATGATTCCTCTACAAAAAAGAAGGTATGTCAAAAAAAATGCTTAGTTATTAAAATTGACAAAAAATACAAAGAAAATGGGGTTTAGGGGTAAACCCTAACCAACAATTAACTCAAAATTACAAAAAAATGGGGAAAATAGGAGAGGTGATGGTCTTGGTTTGGAATACCATAACAACTTAGAAAACAATACTAAGAAAAATTCAAGACATGTGGATCCTAAAAAGAAAAATTAGAATACCAGACAAACATTATACATGTAGCAAAACACACGCTGGAACTATCACTCAATGAGGTAGATATACTCTCGAGGAATGAGGTGTTAATTAAGGATGAAGAGAATGAAAAATATATTCCAAGAAATTTAGTTAGGTATGTTGAGAAAATGTGTCTCAACCTTGCAATTACATAAGGTACTACTGATACATAAGGTATTATTCATCCAACAATGACTGAAGGGGGATGTGGGGGTATCCCCCCCACAAGGGTTCTGAGGGGATAATCCCCTTGGCTGGGTTCAAAGGGCAACACACCCTAGCGAGGGCTTGAGGGAAACACCCTCAAAAGGAAAATTTTATTTATATTTTATTATTGTAAATCGAGACCATTCATCATTATGTCTCTTATCTAATGGTCGATATTATATTAGCTTGACTTGTTCTAGAAGGAAAACCCTAATTTATGAGGGTATTGCATTACAACTATGTATTATAAGAGTCTAATAGTGGTTGTGTTGTGTTTGGTTCTCTAAGTGGTCATACTCCTATGAGAAGCTTGCTATGTATTATATGAGAAAACCCTAATTGTGATGTATTATAAGAGTCTAATTGTGGTCGTGTTGTGTTTGGTTCTCTAAGTGGTCATACTCCTATGAGAAGCTTGCTATGCAAGTATATTGTAATCTTTTGTATTTCTAGATAATATATTGGGCATATTTTGGAGTGTGGGGTTTTTCTCCCATAACGGTCTTCCCCACATAAATCATTGTGTTGTGATATGCATAATATTCATGTCTATTTTTGTTTAAGTTTTTGTAACTATTAAAGATCTATAATTTTCTTACATTATTCTCCTCTCATGATTAGTGTAGGAAGTTGTTCAGCTACCTTAGCTTCCTTACAAGTGGTATCATAGCCAAATCACCTTTGGTTTCATTTGTGGGTTGTTAGGTTTTTGAACTAATCTAGATTTGAGTGGGAGCTTGTGCAAAAGACACTTTGTGATCTTGTTGCAAGAATTTTCAGATGGCAAGTTCATCAGGGAGAATAGAGGTGGATAAATTTTTTGAAAATAATTTTGAAATGTGGAAGCTGAAGATGGAGGATTTTTTGATAGATCAATATATTAGGGATTTTTTTGATAAGAATAATTCAAGGCCTATAGATACTACTCAATCTAGTCAATGTGATGTTATGGATTGTAAAGCCAAGGGTCTAATTAGATTGTTCTTGGAAGACTTTGTTTTAATCAATGTCCATGAAGAGACCTCTGCACATAAATTATGGAAGAAGCTTGGTGAGATGTATCAAGAAAAATATTTAGTGGAAAAAACTTTCTTAAGGAAGAAATTGCATTCCTTAAGAATGGAAGAGGATGGATGAATTATAGACCACCCGTAAGCATTCAATATGTTGGTGGATCAATTGGCATCAGTTGTTGTCAAAATGGATGAGGAAGAAAAAATTCAAATCATTCTTTTCTATTTTACTGACTCATGGGATTCTCTTGTTATGGATATTGGGAGTACTTTTGTTATATTAAATATTAAAGATGTGGTGGGTTCTTTTCTTTCTGAAGAGATGAGGAGGAAGGTATCCATCAGTGCCAAGGAGGCCTTGAATTTTTGTGAAAGACCTAAGGAAAAAGGAAACAAAAATGAGAAGCATGACAAATCCAAGTCCAAGGGGAGATCTAAGTCTCCTAGAAAGTCTAAATTTATTTGTTGGAAATATGGTAAGCCTAGACATGTTCATAAGGACCAAAAAGAATAAAAGAAGAAATTTGATTCTAATTCTGAGTCTGAAAAGGAAGGTGGTGATGCATCCATTACATCTTTGGCAACTCATGTAGGTAATGATGCATGGTTAATTGACTCAGGTGCATCTTTCCATATGACTTTTACTAGAGATTGGTTTTTTGAATATGAAGAATTTGATGGAGGTAAGGTGTACTTGGGTGATGATTCTCATTTAAACATTGTTGGCCATGGTAAAGTTAAAATAAAGCTTTTTGATGGTAGAATAAAAAGGATTAATGGTGTGTTGCATATCCCTAGTTTAGCATGAATTCTTTTATTTGTGATAAAACTAATAGATGTACGTGTGTAAGTAGTATTTTCTAATGCAGGATGCAAGATGGTCAAAGGTACTATGGTGATTGCTAGAGGTTTCAGATATGGTACATTGTATAAGCTTGATGCATGCATTGTTGAGTGTAATAGTACTACTATGAAAAGAAATTCTATGGAAGAAGTGAGGGTTTCACCTTTAGAAAATGGTCATGGATTTTGGGTACCCAAGGGTGCTCTTTCTTCAAAATCAAAGTTACTTGTAGAGAAAAATTTGTTATGGCACCAAAGACTTGGCCACATTGGAGAAAAGGGTCTAAGGACCTTGAAAAATAAAAACCTCGTTGAAGGTTTGTCTGATCATAATCTTGAATTTTGTTTTTGTGAGCATTGCATTTATGGAAAACAAAACTACATTTAGTTTTACTTGAGTTCTCATATATCTTGTGGTGTATTAGATCTTATTCATGCTAATGTGTTTGGTCTTGTAGATGTTCTTTCAACTGGTAAATCTAAATATTATGTAACTTCATTTATTTATGATTATAGTAGAAGGACATGGGTATATTTTCTAAAGAATTAATCTAAAGCTTTCATTTAATTTAAAGAATTTAAAGCAATCATTGAGTTGCAGACTAGAAAGAAAATAAAATGTTTGAGGATTGATAATGGTGGTGAATTTTTCTCTAATGATTTTGATAGATTCTATAAATAGTATGGTATTCATAGAAAATAGACAACTCCATATTCTCCACAATAGAATGGAGTTACAGAAAGAATGAACAAGACACAGATGGAGGCTAGGAGTATGTTGAGTGGTGTTGGTCTAGAACAAAGGTTTTGGGCTAAAGTTGTTTCCACTGCTTGTTACCTAATTAGCAGGCATCCTACATCAGCTCTTGTTGATAAGATGCCTATACATGCATGGTCAGGTCACAAGCCTTCATTAAGAAATCTTAGACTCTTTGGTTGCAAGGCATATGCACATGTGCCAAAGGAGAAGTGAATAAAGTTGGAGATAAAGGTTGTGAAATGTATCTTCATTAGATACAATTATGGTGTGAAAGGTTACAAGCTTTGGGATCTTGTTGCACAAAAGGTAATGCATAGTAAAAGTGTTATTTTTAGAGAGATTAAGCATACTTTTGTTACATTTCAGCTAGAATAAAGTAAATAGGAATATGTGATTCAATTTCCTTCTACACCTGAGAAAGTTGAATCGAGGCCTATGGATGGATAAGAAGTTGAGGAGAGCTCATCTAGCACTGAATATTCAAAAGAGGAGGAAGAACCTCCAACTTAGCTTGTTTGTAGGTCTACAAGGCATAGAAAACCACCTAAAAGGTATTCACTTGATGATTGGAGATGGATTTTTGATTTGAATACTAACATAGATGAAACTAGATCAATAGAAGAGACATTATGTATAAATGATGTAGAATTCTAGAAGATTGTTATGGATGAAGAAATAGCAGCTCTAAAAAATAATGATACATGGGATCTTGTACCATTACCTAAAGGATGAAAACCTATTGGTTACAAATGGGTGTTTAAGAAAAATATTGGTTCAGATGGAAGTATTGAGAAATAAAAAGAAATTTTGGATGCAAAAGGTTACTCTCAAGTTGAGGGTCTTGATTATGGTGAGATATTTCCTCCTATTACAAAAATGGCATCCATTAGATTTTTTCTTTCTATTATTGTTGCTTATGATTTAGAGGTTGAGAAAATGGATGTGAAAACTACTTTCCTTCTTGGTGACTTAGGGGAGGATATTTATATGACACAACTAGAGCACTATGTGGTGAAAGGTAAAATTAAATTGGTTTACAAATTGAAGAAATATTTATATGGCCTAAAACAGAGTCCTAGGATGTGGTACCAGAAATTTGATAATGTGTTGAGTTTGGGATTTGATCATTCTAAATTAGATCATTATGTTTATTATAAGATTGATGGTGATCATTTCTTGTTTATTGCATTATATGTTGATGATATGGTATTTATTTGTAGAGGGAAAGGTATGAATTCATAACTGTAATCTCAACTTGTTGCTAAATTTGAAATGAAAGAAATTGGATTAGCTAAACACATTATTGGGATTTAAATTAAAAGAGTTAGAGTGAATAGAAATCTATGGCTTGGCCAAAGTAAGTATGTCAACTCAATTTTATAGAGGTTTGATATGCAGGCTTGTAGACCATTGTGTTTTCATGTTTCAGTTGAAACAAAGTTATCTATTTTAAATTGTCCAACATCTCCATCAAAGATGGAAGACATTATCAGAGTATCTTACTAGAGTGTAGTTGGAATTTTTATGTATGTTATGGTTTGTACTAGACCAGACATTTCCCAAGAAATGGGAGTTCTTTCCAGATATATGCCTAATCCTAGTAGAGTTTATTGGGATGCAATTAAAAGAGTCTTCAGATATTTGCACAGTACCTCAAATTATTCCTTATGTTATCACAGTAATATGACTATAGACAATATTTCCCTTGATATTCATGTTTATGTGGATTTAGACAATTGGGTAGGTGGTGTTGACAACAGAAGATCCACTAGTGCTTATGTGTTTACTTTATTTGGTTCTGTAATTAGTTAGATGAATAAGTGATAGGAGGTGGTTGCTTTGTCCATTACTGAAGTAGAATATATGGCAGTTGCTCATGCTAGTAAAGAAGCCATTTGGATTAAGAGACTATGTTCAAATATTGGAATAAAATAAGGTGTAGTGACAATTTATTAAAGTATTCAAAGTGTGATATGTCTAGCTAAAAACCTAAGATTTCATGCCAAGACCAAGCACATTGTTGTATAGTATCATTTTGTTAGAGATATGGTTGAAGATAGAGGGTAAAGTTGGTTAAGATAGATACTTTGATGAATATTGTTGATTCTTTAACTAAGCTTGTGAGCCTAGAGAAGTTTAGATGGTTTTTAGAGGCTATTGGCCTTTTGGACCCTAGCAACTAAGAGATGATGATGACACCCTTTCATTTTCCTTGCAAGGTTTTTGGTAGGTGGGAGATTTGTTGATAAATTTTTTCTCAACTCTGCAATTACATAAGGTATTGGTAATACATAAGGTATTTTTCATCCGACAATAATGAGAGGGGCATGGAGGGATCCCCCCACAAGGGATCTAGGGGGATCATCCCCCTAGCAGGGGTCCAAGGGTAGCATTCCTTGGTGGGGCCTTGAGGGAAATGCCCCTAAAAGGAAAATTTTACTTATATTTTATTATTGTAAATTTGTATCATTCATCATTATGTATCTTATTTGATGTTTGATATTTTACTATAATGACTTGCCCTAGAAGGAAACCCTATTTTATGAGGGTGTTGTATTCTGGCTATGTATTACGATGTATTCTGATAGTCTGATAGCGACCATGTTGTCTCTAGTTCTCTAAATGATGATACTCTTGTGAGAAGCTTGCTCTACAAGTATATTGTAATCTTTGTGGTTTTTGAATAATATATTAGGTGGCTCTTGGAGTGTTGGTTTTTTCTCCCAAAATGGTTTTCCCCACATAAATCACTATGTTGTGGTATGCATGATATCTATGTCTATTTTTTAAAAGTTTCTATAATTGTTAAAGATCTGTAAAAAATTTGCATTATTCTCCTCTCAAGATTAGTGTAGGAAGCTGTTCTACAACCTTAGCTTCCTTACATAGTAGTTATCAGGACCTACAATTAAAAGACTATATCCATCTCTGGTGGAAATAGGGGCCTAAAAGATATGCAATGAAACCCCTAAAGGGGAAAATATTATCCACTTGGCCAAAAAAAAAAAAATCAAGAATTAGTGTTGCATAAAATAAAGCAGCAAATTGCAATTATTAATAGGTTAATAAATAGCATAAAGACTAATTTGGAAGCCTGAGATAAACCAAATAATGAAATCTATCTCCTTGAGATACAAGCTTAGATGAGAGAAAAAAAATTGAGATGAGATTGGAAGGTAGTAATAAAAATTTTAAGGACCCGAGAACAAAAATATCGAGACCAACTAACAAGAATTCAAGACAAAAAAATGATTCTAGTATAAATCAAGAAGAGGAAATAAATAGGAATGAAGCCTTGAAATAGAAGACAAAAAGCATGGAAGCTTAAAACTAAACACAGATCCATAAAATGGGGCATTGAAATTATTAGAGGAAATTACTTTGTCGATGACTTTTCTAGGGCAGCCTAGTGTCACCCTTCGATTAGCTATAAATAAACATAACCTCACAAACATCAAAAAATATGGTGGAGAAAAATTAGTTCACCAAGAGGGGCGAAACTTCCCAGCAATAATAAACTCCTACAACAAGATAGAGTTTCCAAACCCTTTCTCCAAGCAAGATGAATGTGCACAAGAAAGAGACTCAAGAAATATGCCTCAATTAAATGGCAAGAAAAAAATGAATACTAATTGGAAACCAATGGGGAACAAGGGAAAGTTAGGGGAAAAAGGGAGACCACAAAGAGGCATAGGCTCTAGGAAGGCTTAAACACCGGACACTATATATAAAGAATAATCCCTTTAGGAAGAAGTTAGAAACAACTCTTTTTTAAATGAATGGCTAAACAAAAAAACAGAGAAGACAAAGACAAAAACAAGAAACAATACCCTACCTAAGGAGTAGTGTAAATAATATTAACCTTCCTAAATAATTTAAAGGATTTAGGAGCACATAAGAAGGCCCATAAGAAATGGAAGTTAATGAAATTAAACTACATTACTAGAAACATCAAGGGGATGAAATCCCCAAATAAAAAGTATATTGTTAAGAGATTTTTAAATCAAGGAAAATATAAAGATGATGTTCTGCTACAAGAAATTAAAGTGGTTAACTTTACCTTCGAAAAAGACCTTAAATTCGTACATGGAGAGATTCATCTTATTATGTTACAAAGTATGTGTGATATCAAAATGTTTAACCTCTCTTAAGCAATTAAAATCCAATGGAAAAACATAAAGAAACACCTCAAGATTAGCCTAAGAAATTTGTAAGTGCAAAGAGAAAAGTGTTAAATGATGACAAATAGATATACCTCCCTTTTGCAGCTAAAACTCCTTGGTTGGCCCTTGATTTTGATATGTTTTGTATGCTCCTTAATGGCTCTTGATGTGGCTAAATGAGGGATTTGACTATGTGCTTGAATGCAAATGTAAATGGATGAAATTGATGGCTAGATGAGTGCACAAAATGGCAACATTTAGTTGCAAATGGCTAAGTATCCTTCTTTTTTTTCCTTAGAGGAGGGGGTATTTATAGAGAAACTTGAATTCTCTAGAGAATTCAATGGTTGAGATTTATCCAGTAAGGTCAAGATGAAGGGCTAAGGTGGGTTGAGGACTCACAAGCCCTCACATTTTGACATATGGAATGTGAAGTGGATAAAGGTAGGATGATGTGTAGGTGATGTGGAAGGAGAGTACATGATGTGGAGGAAGGACATGTACCTTGGAAGTACATTGGGAGATGAGAAGATTCCTTGGAGGAATAAATGTGAATTAAAACTTCACATGCTTAGGAGAATCTAGTGGATAAGAGAGGGTCTCCAAAAAGGTGGGAGTTTGTCACATGTGACTTGATGTGACAAGTCAAAGATTCTAGAAGATGCATGGGAAAAGGGGATTCTAGGAGGAATAAAGTGAATTAAAAATTCCTTGGGGGATGTGGAGAGTTGACCAAAGTACTAATTAGTTTTAACTAATTAGTAAGTAGAAGATAATTAGGGGTTAATAAGGATTAGAAGCCAACTTGTAGAAGTTGGAGGATGTGACACATCCTAATCAAGGATTAGGCATGTGCACATCCTTAATGAAGAGATTAGGAGAGGGATTAGGATTAGATGAAAAATGACATGTGAGGAATTAAATAAATGTAATATTTATTTAATTCATTTGATGAAAAGAGGATTAAAGAAGGTAAGGTATTTAATTATTAATTAAATACCTTAGGGGTTTGGCAGAATTAAGGATATTAATTAAATAATAGTAATATTACTTAATTAACTCAGATAAGAGGATGTTTAGATGAAAAGTGATAAATTCGGATAAATTATGTGTCCAAATTTAGGTGTCTACATTTTTCCCCTCTTTGAAATGGTGTTATGAAGTAGCATCATTTCAAAGAATATTAAAATATAGAACCCAAAAGAAGATGGTTAGATTGGGAAAAAATTCCCCAGACATCAAAGGGATGACTAGGAAGAAAGAAAATGATGGGGGTGAAGATGAAGAGTAGGGTTTTAGGATGCCCCCTCGAGAGGACATGTGGGTTCAGGAGAACACGAGTGTGCTCTCGAAATGAATGAGATGATGAAAGAATATATGAGGAAGATGAGGAAAAGTGATGGACAAGATAGGAGGATAAGTGATAGGAAATGGATGAAGTACAAATAGATTTTAGGACAAATATGACGTTACCCCAGTCAAGGTACAAGCCAAAAGGGGTTTATGATGGATGGAGTGTTGTCAATGAGGGAATGAGAGATCCTGAAACAACATGAGGATAGGGAAGGATACATCCCAATGAGTGGTATTGATGAGGGAAGGATACATCCCAAAACACCACTAAAGGATAGCGAAGAATACCTCCCGATGATGATGATGAAAGTGTTGTTAACGAGGGAAGGATACAACCCAAAACAATACTAAAGGATATGGAAGAATACATCTAGATAATGATAATGATGAGGATGAGTGGATCGAGGCTTGTAACAAGACTGGGGATAAGACCGAGGAGATTAGATGATTCAGGCTAAATGGAATGGATGGGGATTGGATAGAGATGTGAGAGAAGGATGAAGGATGAATGGATGGGGGGATTTTGATAGATGAGAGGATGGGGGATGCATGCAAGATGATAGAATGGAAAATGAAATGCAATCTTAATGCAATTTTCCATCTTTGGAGCACTGATTTTTGATATAGCATAAGACACAAGATGCCAAGGTATGAGGAACCAAGGCCGATTTGTGTCAAATGCATAAAACACACACAACAAACAAGAAGGCTATCCCAACACCCCAAAGTCGTGATGACCTTGGTCGGGCCAGGTACTAGGATAACCACAAGCACACAAGAATGCCCCAATGTAACACAAGACCTCAGGGATCTTGGTGGGTACTACATGGGACAACCAAGAAGACAACAACAAAGAAAAAAATCAAGATATGCCTCTATGTTGACTAGTCAAAGCACACCATGATATGATGGATCAAGGTGACCATGACAAGTGATGATAGGGAGCTTAAATGATAAACAAAATCTAAAAGCATCAAAATATCGCAATCAATTTTAAATGTCCTTTGCCATAGGATCAAGGGGATGGATGGGATTGATGAGATCTATTAGGAAGGATGCATCCTGTTGAGACTGATGATGGATACTAAACTAAAAGATCGATATGACGCTGGATATTTGGAACTGATTGGATCTGATGATACAAGTGGATCTTGTTGGTTAAGAACCAGCTAGATAAGGGCATAGCTTGACAACATGACACAAGAGACATGACACAAGATAGGATACTAACATATCCTAGCAACCTAGGGCGAGGGCTGATCAAAGATTAGCCTTGCCTACATGAAAGCGCAGAGCCCTCATAGTTCAATAAAAGGCAGGTGACTAACTATGGATAAAATCAGAAAGAGGATGATGGAGACTGATGGTGGATGACAAGGATTGGAGAGACAAAAGCAAAGATTGATGATAGATGATAAAGGAGTGGATGGACAAAGTAGAAAGACCGACACTAGATGATAGAAGAGCTTCGGGGGTGGATCAAGTGATCGACCTTGCCTATGTGAAAGCACAGGGGCAATGTAGTTTGAAAAAAGGACCAAAGACAAGCTATGGATGATGAGATAACCCTGGATAAGGGGATAAAATGATGGGATCGATATGATAGGCCTGTTGGATTGGATAGGATGATGAAGCTCAGGGATGGGATAGTTATCCAAATCATTAAAATGACCTGGGAGGATGATATGATAGATAGATGAGTGACAGGGGATTGGAAAGATGCGGAAGAGAAGCAGGAGTGATGACAATTAGATAAATGGCATTGGGTCAAGCATGGAGGGAGGCCTATAGCAAGATACCAATGATAAGGGATTGTGAAATGGGATGAGATGGGATGAGGATAAAGATGAAAGAATGGATAGAGATATAGGGATGGGGGATGGGAGGGATTGTGTGGATGGATAGGAATATAAGGACTGGGAGATGAAAGGGAAGGGATAGAGGGCATGAAAGATAAGGATGGAGATGGAAGGATAGATGGATAGGGAGATAGTGGAAGGATAGATGGACAGTGGAAAGTGGATAAATGAATGGATATGTATATGATGGATGTTACGAGGGATGGAAGATGAGTGGATGGGAAGATAAAGGAGATAACTAGAGGAGGATAGGATGGTGACCAAGGAATATGATAGAGCATGGATGAAGGGAATGTATACCAAGAGGTGTCCAAAGAATGCATAGATAGGTGCCCCTATTTTTATCAAGATCACAAGAAGGATGGAGGGATGGGAGATGAAGGGGGTATGGTGGTAGGATGCAGAAGATAGGTATAGCTGGAAGATGGGTGCATAGCTGGAAGCATGGCAGGAAGCATAGCGGATGGAGGGAATGCATATTAGGAAGCTTTCACCATTGGACGGATTATTTATCTTTACTATTTTTTATTTTTTTATTTTTTTGATGTTTTTTTTTATTGCTTTTTGTGGATTTTTTGAATTTTTTGGATTTTTAACTTTTTGGATGGCATGCGAAAGGAGATGGATAAGGATAGGCAGGTGAATAAGTGGACTTAGAAGACATGTGATAAGGAGATGGATGAAGGACCAAGCATCAAGTTCCATACAAGGTGTTAAGAACCCATGTTTGAACCGACTATTGGATGTTGGTACAATCGCAAGAGGATGAATTTGAGGGGTTTGAGAGGGGAGATAAGTGGGATAATGGGTGGGATGTTAGAAAGTGTATGGATGGAATGATGGGGTGGATATGTGATGGGGAGACATGTTCAGGACCAACATTGGCACATGTGGTCGTGGATGTGAAAAGATAAGAGTATTAATGGATGGAGAACCTGGGGATAATGGAGGAGATGGAATGGTGAGTTTTGGGACATAGGGACCCAAAACAGGTTTAGGAGAGGGTGGATGAAAATGATTAGATTTTGGATTAGCAATGTTGGATGTTGTTACATATTTTTCATTTGAAGGCATTGCACCTTTTTTCTTTGGGACCACATGGTTTTGATATTTTCTTTGGTGGGCCTTTGTGGCTTACGGATTTGATTTGGATTTATATTTTTCATCTCTTCACCATGTTTTTTAGAGGGGACATGGGGAGCTTTAGATGCATGCAAATGTTTGGATTTATTCCTTTTTGCTTTAGTATCCAAAGTGCTTTTGATAGAAATGGGATGGGTGCAAGGAGATGGATGACATAGAGTGTTGGAGGTAGGAGTATGGGGATTATGTGTAAATGGACGATGATTAGGTATGTGCCTTTGTTGATCCTGATTACGGGATATGTGAGTGGGATTGCTATGATGGGTGACATGGATAGGTGTTGTATGGATGAAATGATGAGATGGAGGAGTTGATCTTGGGATATACAGACCCAAAGCAGATGGAGTGGGTGGAGGGACATAAGAACCCAAGATGGATGGAGTAGATGAAGGATGGGAGATGGTGGATGGATGGATGTAAGGACCCAAAATGGATGGAGCAGATGAAGGAGGAATATGGACGGTTGTTTTGAGGCAATATGATAGAGGAGGAGGGATGGCAACATATGATCTGGTGGGGCGATGGGAAGAGCTGACATTTCTTTTGGAAAAGGCTCGTTGAGGACATCTAGAAGTTGTACCAACATCTTTAGATTGTAAGTCTTGGGAAATAGGTCCAAGACCTTCTGTGCAGATTTGTTCTTTGACTTGGATGGGCTCCAAAATACCTTGCTCATGAAGGCCTAAACCTTTTCCTTGATAGTTCATGTTCTTGAGCATGCGATCCAAGATAGGATTTGTGTTATTTTGAAAACATGATGTGAGTCCATTATTAGGCAGAGGATGATGGGTGGTAAATACACTGTGTCTTTCTTCTGCAAGGAGGCCACCATAGAAGAATGTGAGGGTACCAAGGGGATATGCAAGCGGTGTAGGGATAACAATTTTAGGTGATGATGGGGGATCATGAGAGGGAGATGATGGGATAGCAGCATTTGGATGAGTGGTATCAAGAGAGGGATTAGGGGATATGATAGGATCTAGATTTGTGGTAGCGAGCTCATGCAATGGAGATGGAGATGGAGTAGTGGAGACAAGGGGATCATGGGATGGAATGGATGGGGGACTATGGTCTTGAGGTGGACTAGATGGGATGGTAGGATCTTGATCTGGAGAGGGGGATATGTTGGCATGCTTTGGATTAGGCTCTTGGCATGACTCATCATATGCGGGAGCCATGATAATGGAGTCTTGGTGGGACTCTTCAAGTGGGGAAGATGGAGGGATGGAACATTCAAAACATTCATGGGAATGGATTTTAGTGGATTTTATTTGGGTGTCATCAATGGGTTCGACGACTCTCTGAGTAGGAAGTGGGTGTTCAATGGGTTCAGTAGATGTGCCAGTAGGAGATGGGGGCTTAGCGGATTCGAAGGATATGATGGTAGGAGATGGCGGCATAGTGGATTCAGGGGATGTGATGGTAGGAGATGGGGGCTCAGTGGATTTAGAGGATGTGATGGTAGGAGATGGGGGATCAGTGGATTCAGATGATGTGATGGTTTCGATGGTTTGAGTGGTGCTAGGGGTGGTACCATCAATGATAGGTGTTGGGTGGAGAAGGATCTCATCACTAATGACCATGGATGATGGGTTGGGATGGCATGATTCCACAACTTCAAGGTGTGGAGTGGGAGATATCTTCTTTGCTATAAGTCCTTGGAGAACTTCTGGAGTGAGAAACTTGAATACTCTAGGTTGAGGTGATGTGGTAGGAGTGGATGAAGGATTATGCATTGGTGGGGGATTAGGACTAGGCATTGGTGGATTAGGATTATATGGGGGAATGGGATTGGATGCAAAACTGGGAATAGATGAAGGGTTAAGAAATGGTGAATTAGGACATGAGGATGCAGGTGGTGGATTGTAGTAAGGGTATGGGGATGGTGGATTAGGATGGGAAGATTGAGGTGGTGGATTGAGATAGGTTGGTATGGGTGTTGGATTAGGATAGGAAGGTGTTGGATTAGGATAGGATGGTGTGAATGTTATATTAGGATAGGTAGGTGTGAATGTAGGATTAGGGTGAGCAGATTGGCATGGAAGATTAGGGTAGTGGGTATATGCAGATGAAGGATTAAGATAGGAGGATGTGGACGGGGGATTAGGATATGGGTATTGTGATGGAAGACTAGGATAAGAGGATGATGTAGATGAAGGATATGATAGATATCCCTTGTCAAAGGTAGCATAAGGAGGATGATTAGGCATGGATGAAGACATAACGGGATAACTCGAAGGGGTGATTGGATTTGGGAAAGCAAGTGGAGAAAGCTTACTAGCAACGATAGTGTCAAGGGAATCTATGTCATATTCATCTTGATCGACAAGACTTTCATTATCATTGTCGACGTAATTAGGGTTTCCCTTTACTACTATTGATAGAGGATAAGGATTCATGATGATGAAAGGATAAAGAGGATGGTTTAAAGACTTTGGATGGGAACGAATTAAAGCTCAAATCGGGATATAAGTTAAGCTTAGATTAGGATGATTGGATGATGTGATGGGATTGATTCTAATGATCAGATTTGATTACCAAAAGATGATTATGACACCGAATTTGCTTCAAGATGGAAGTAGATTGATTGGGTCGAAGGTGATTGGATAGGGTTGCGATTGTATTGGATTGGATCAATGTTTGATAAGATCAAATGATGGATTGGATAGGATGATGAAAGGGATTGCAAACCCCATTCAGAGATTATCCTAGGTGACTTAAGATGTTGATTGATCATATTAAAGGATAAATGGATGATTACGGCACCGAATCCACTTTGAGATTGAAAATGGATTGATTGGGCTAACGATGATAATTGACTGACTCAGGACAGATGACAATCCTAAGAAGATGTTGATGGTGACGATCAGATCAGACACTTAGGTCAATTTGGATAATAACTTGAAATGAAGTTCATAGGATTAGGATGGGGAAAATGATGATTTGATTGGAGAAATGGATGAACAAATACTCAAAATGAGAAAATGATTGATCGAGATGGATGAACGATGACTACTCAAAATGAGTAGATGAGAGTTTGAAATGATTGAAGGTGGTGTGAAATGGATGGATGTTTACTCGAAATGAGTAAACGAATGATCTGAATGATAGAACAAGAGTTCAGAATGATGAAAGGATGTGTGAAATGGATGAACATTTACTTGGAATGAGTAAACAGATGATCAAAATGATAGAACGAGAGTTCAGAATGATGAAAGGATGTGTGAAATGGATGAATGTTTACTCAGAACGAGTAAACGGATGATCAGAATGATAGAACGAGAGTTTAGAATGATGAAAAGGGGTTTGAAATGGATGATGGGTATGTGCAGGATCATGATGGACCAAAAAGTGGCAATATGATGGGTATGTGGCTGATGACTATTTTTTACCCAAAATTGATGAAACGAAAAGGGTTTTTAAAGGAGATTCTTAGCTTTGCACTGATATAAATTATGATTTACTATGAATTTAATAAGTAATTATTATTCATTTTCTATTAAAATTATGACTAAAGTCCTCATTGATAGGCTGATTAAAAAACATCTATAGCTTTCAAATGGTATCACATCTTTTGAATCCAAAACATGTGTCACATTCTATGCTTCACATACTATAGGATTAAAAAATAAAATTTGAATTTCATGAAGTTTTACCAAGTTAAGGTGGTCGACATATTATTTTTATATTTTTAAAAAAATTATAATAAAAAATCATAATTGATTATTTACTTGGAAAAAAATTACAAAAAAATATGCATCACATCGGGGCATGAGTCCTATACTTATATCTAAAATATTATAAAAAATATTATCATTTTATTGTGGTTAGGGTGGTCTATTGCACGCCTACTTCTTATTTTTCCCCGAATTTAAGTACCATCAGATTGAAATTTCAAATTTTCACCAAATAGATTTTTTAAAAACCTAGTAGTTTAGAAACTACATTCAATTTGCTACAAATTCTATTCTTACATATTTTTGAAATAATATAGATAACTTATTCAAATTTTTACATCAAGTTGCCTAACTCTGATTTTTTTGAATTTTTGGCCACTTAAGGGCCTGTTTTTTCCATGATGATCCTGCACATACCCTGAAGGTTTACTCAGAATGAGTAAATGAATGATCGGAACCATATTTTGAGATGATAGATGAAGGTTTGAAATATATGGTTGTTTATTGAAAAGGGAGAACAACTGTTTAGAATAGGTGAATGAAAGGTTGAAATGACTAAAGCTCGGATTAGGGTTTTGGTTAAGCTCAGATTGGGATTGGATTGAAGCTCATATTAGGATTGAATTGAAGCCTAGAATTATTGGAGGATGTGATGGGATTGATTCTACACCAAGTTCTAGGGTTTAAAGAACGTAAGGTGCTAACAATCATATTTTTCCAGATTTGGCAATTTTTAAAAATTGTCAAATTTTGCCATTTTAGGAAACATCACGGATGTACTTTTGAGTCCATTTTTTTCCAAAAAAATACACAAAACAAAGATAGGATGAATTTCCAACTAACATCCCCAATTTGAGACATGCATTTTGAGTTATTGACAAAAATGATTTTTTGAGAGACTGAAAAAAAATACTAAATTGTGATTTTGAGGGTCAAGATGAAAGTTTGAGGCCCCAAAAATGTGGTGAAATGAGGTTTGAGGGGCTTCTAGTCAATCGGGGATCCACCTACCATCTCATAACGCAACCACCTATAAAATTTCAGCTCAAATGGACACCCGAGTCAAAAGTTATGTCCTCCAGAAGTTTCGACACAAAAATCAAAATTCTCAAAATGAAGTCTAGGTGATTGGGATGGATGATTTGATGCTAGATATGGACTCTAATGATGTTCTAAGTGCTAGAATTAGGATTATATTGAAAGAGATGATGGGATTGGTTTCACTGGTCGGATTTGGGAATTGGATATGTTTGTTTTCCAAATTTTTATAGAGGGGTGACTATGCCCCCTTTTAGGGTGACTATGCCCTCTTTTGGGGTGACTGTGCCCCCTTTTGGGGTGACTATGCCCCCTTTTGGGGTGACTATTCCCTCACAGAGGGGAAGATTCACCCCTTTTTAGGGCAGATTCATCCTTTTTCAGGGCAGAGGCAACTATGCCCCCTATTGGGGTGACTATGCCCCCTTTTGGGGTGACTATTCCCCCTTCTGGGGTGACTATGCCCTCACAGAGGGGCAGATTCACCCTTTTTAGGGGTTATGGGGCAACTATGCCCTCTTAGAGGGGTAGATTCGCCCTTTTTAGGGGTTCTAGGCCGACTATGCCCTCTCAGAGGAGTAGATTCACCCTTTTTAGGGGTTATGGGGCGACTATGCCCTCTTAGAGGGACAGATTTGCCCCACTGTCAGGAAAATTCACCCTACTGCTTTGTGGACTCTTTAAGTGGGTAAACAAGCTATAAGAGACGGGAAATTGGAATGGGGTGATAGATGATCAGATTGAGGAAATAAATGATTGGATTGGGAAAGTGAATGATAGGAGTGGATGAACAAGCACTCAAAATTGGTAAATGATTGTTTGGAATGGATGAATGATTGAAAGCTCGAAACAAGTAAATGATTGATTGGAAGGGATGAACAACTCTCAGAATGAGGAGATGGATGCTTGGAATGGATGAAAGAGTACTCAAAATGAGTAACCAGAGGATCGAAAGGGATGAAAGACTACTTGGTCAAACGGATGTTGGAATGGATAAAATGGAGCTTTGGAATGATAAAATGGAGATTTAGAATGATTAAACATAGGTCTTTAGAGGTTTAGAATGACAAAATGAAGGCTTGGGATGATGATACAAAGGTTTGGAATGATTAGACAATGGTTTAGAGGGTAAACAGATCCAAACAGGGTTGTTTCGGATGTTTAGGAGGGAAAATTTGCCCCTCTACAGTAAATCAAGGGTGCATTTGCCCTTCTACAGTAAATTAGGGGCTCAGTCACCCTTCTGCAGTAAATCAAGGGTGCAGTTGCCCTTCTGCGGCAAACAAAGACTTGGTTTGATGAAAATGACTATGGAAAGGACTTTAAAATGACAATAATAAGGCCTATTTGTCAAAAGTTTACTAGTTTCTCACAAGAAAACACTTTCAAGCAAATACAATCCTATGATTAGTGTTAAGGGTATGGCCAAAGAGGTCTTAATCTAGGATACGTAAGGTGTCTAGGGATTCCTTGATATACTCTCGGTACGTGAGGCATAACCATGAACACCAGTCCATCACAAGCATGATTCAGGAACCCCAGCGAGATACTAAAGGGCTCGGACCAACTCTTCACGTCTATCTAGGTATCACCCTAGCTTCGACGCTCCACCAATTATGACGCGACTGGATTGGGGTACAACTTTCACTCTCCCCCATTTATATACCCCACCGGTATGCATGGTTGGAATCGTCCCTTGGGGTGATGAAATCCCCAAGCAGGTCCCACTAGAAAGAAAGCACTAATCATTTTTTACTACTCCCCAGGCTCACACGAAGTGCAAGGGGAAAGTGAAAACAAACTAATGCCCCCTTTGGGTAACACAAAAAGATAGACACAGCATGCAATAAATATTACTCCCCTTAATTAAGCTATGTTCTTAGATTAACAGGAACAACAAGGATAGTTTTAGAAATATGAGCAAATGGATAGCCTTGCAAGCAACTGTTAGTTGTCTTCTCTCGTGTTCCTTGCCAATTACACAAGAAATTACTACAAAGAGTTAGCAAAAACACCAATATTCTTGCAAGAAACAGTGTTAGGGGGTTAGTACTTGAAAGAAGCAAAAAATAGGAACAAAAACAAAGCTAAAATGATCATTTTATTATTCAAAATGTGTTGTTTTGGGGCATACTCGCCCTCTGCAGTGCTGACAAGAGGGTGCAGTCACCCTTTTGTGCTGACAGGAGGGTGCAGTCACCCTTTTGTGCTGACAGGAGGGTGCAGTCACCCTTTTGTGCTGATAGGAGGGTGCAATCGCCCTTTTGTGCTGACAAGAGGGTGTAGTCACCCTTTTGTGCTGATAGGAGGGCGTCGTCAAACCTTTTGTGCTGAAAGGAGGGCGCAGTCACCCTTTTGTGCTGACAGGAAGGCGCAGTCGCGCTTTTGTGCTTACAGAGGGTGCAATCACCCTTTTGTGCTGACAGGAGGGCGCAGTCACCCTTTTGTGCTGATAGGAGGGCATAGTCACCTTTTTGTGCTAACAGAGGGCATAGTCACCCTTTTGTGCTGACAGGAGGGCACAGTCACCCTTTTGTGCTGACAGAGTGTGCAGTCGCCCTTTTACAGTGAAAAGTTCAACCAAGGGGCATAGTCGCCCCTCTGCAGAAAACATTAATATAGAAAGTTCAATCAAAGGGGTGTAGTCGACCCTCTATAGAAAATGTTAATATAGAAAGTTCAGTCAAAGGGGCGTAGTTGCCCTTCTGTAGAAAAGGTTAACACAAAAAGTTTAACTAAGGGGGCACAGTCACCCTTCTGCAGTAAATCAGGGGGCACAGTCGCCCTTCTACAGTAAATCAAGGGGCACAGTCACCCTTCTGTGGTAAATCAGGGGCGCAGTGGCCCTTCTGCGATCACCAGGAGGGCATAGTCGCCCTTCTGTGACGTATTCCTGCAAACAACTCAACAAGAGCAAACGTGAAATTGAGGGACCCGTTTGTGGGTCCCACCGGGCATGCCAGAAATGTGATATCAAAATGTTTAACCTCTCTTAAGTAATTAAAATGCAATGAAAAAACATAAAGAAACACCTCAAGATTAGTCTAAGAAATTTGTAAGTGCAAAGAGAAAAGTGTTAAATGATGACAAATAGATATACCTCCCTTTTGCAGTTGAAACTCCTTGGTTGGCCCTTGATTTTGATGTGTTTTGTATGCTCCTTGATGGCTCTTGATTTGGCTAAATGAGGGATTTGACTATGTGCTTGAATGCAAATATAAATGGATGAAATTGATGGCTAGATGAGTGCACAAAATGGCAGCATTTAGTTGCAAATGGCTAAGTATCCTTCTTTTTTTGCCTTAGAGGAGGGGGTATTTATAGAGAAACTTGAATTCTCTAGAGAATTCAATGGTTGAGATTTATCCAATAAGGTCAAGATGAAGAGCTAAGGTGGGTTGAGGAATCACAAGCCCTCACATTTTGACATGTGGAATGTGAAGTGGATAAAGGTAGGATGATGTGTAGGTGATGTGGAAGGAGAGTACATGATGTGGAGGAAGGACATGTACCTTGGAAGTACATTAGGAGATGAGAAGATTCCTTGGAGGAATAAATGTGAATTAAAACTTCACATGCTTGGGAGAATCTAGTGGATAAGAGAGGGTCTCCAAAAAGGTGGGAGTTTGTCACATGTGACTTGATGTGACAAGTCAAAGATTCTAGAAGATGCATGGGAAAAGGAGATTCTAGAAGGAATAAAGTGAATTAAAAATTCCTTGGGGGATGGGGAGAGTTGACCAAAGTACTAATTAGTTTTAACTAATTAGTAATTAGAAGATAATTAGGGGCTAATGAGGATTAGAATCCAACTTGTAGAAGTTGGAGGATGTGACACATCCTAATCAAGGATTAGGCATTTGCACATCCTTAATGAAGAGATTAAGAGAGGGATTAGGAATAGATGAAAAATGACATGTGAGGAATTAAATAAATGTAATATTTATTTAATTCATTTGATGAAAAGGGGATTAAAGAGGGTAAGGTATTTAATTATTAATTAAATACCTTAGGGGTTTGGCAGAATTAAGGATATTAATTAAATAATAGTAATATTACTTAATTAACTCGGATAAGAGGATGTTTAGATGAAAAGTGATAAATTTGGATAAATTATGTGTCCAAATTTAGGTGTCTATAGTATGAAAGGGAAAGGGAGGAACAACAATTCTTCTAGCCAATAGATGAAATAAGTGGGTGAAATCCCATAGAACCTCACCTTGCAATAGAGCCATGTGGATCATTGTTGAAAAAGAAAATACAAAAGTTGGCATGTGTTCTGGAATTTATGCTCCCAATTATTATAGATAAAGAAGTGAATTATAGTCAAGTGGGTAAGCAACTTGTAGGATATACCATGGATTATAGGGAGATACTTCAACATGGTTGAAAATATGGGGGATAAAATAGGATGAAATGATGTGGGATGGAAAGGAACAAACTTAAACTAATATATCTAATAGTAGGAGAAATAAAATAAACCCAAAAATATCTTGTTCACTTGGTGTAGCTATTAGAAACGCACCAAGATAATATATTGTAGAATATATAGATTATATGCTAATAAAGATAGCCTTTAATTTGACTAATAGGGAAAACAATAGAGTGAAATTTTACCCCTCGACCTTATTAGATCATCACTGTATTTTGGCTAAAAGATTAACTAACAATGACAAACCAAAGGAATCCAAGAGAGAAAAAATTATCCCTAATACAAATCTTTTAAAAATAGAAGACTACAATATCTACACCTAGAGAAATTAACAAATGGGTGCAAAAAAAATCTTCATTGAACAATGGAACATCAACATAGAAATTTGGTAGAAAATATTTCAAACAATTTGGGAATAAAGAGAAAATGAATCAAGTTCAATGCAAGATCATGGGAGGGTTAGTGCAAGATCATGAGAGTCCAAACTAGGCCCCTAAGTGGCAATGAAAATTTAAAAAAACAGACATATGGAACTTGACATAAAATTTTGAATAGATTATTAACATAAATTGAAAAATATGTAAGAACAAAGTTTGTAGAAAATTGAATGTAGTTTCTAAGCTACTAGTTCTTTTTTGGAAAAAGATAAATATAATTGGTGAAAATTTCAAATTTCAATGCAATAGTATTAAATTTTTAAGAAAAAAATAGAAAATAGACCTATTTGTCTAGCCACCCTAATGGGGAGCAAAAATAAATTATTTTTTCATCAATAAATTCTAAATAAAGCATATCTTATATCAATAGAATGCTATCAATTTGTTGAACAAACCCTTTTCATTTCATTAAAATCAAATGGAAAGAAAAGTCATCAACATGAAAGGTGAAGTTCAAAAAACTATTACAACCCTCGTAAACACATTGGGGATGTTAACTTCTTAGGTTGGTAGCCACCAAGCCAAATACCAAAGTAATACCAAAGTAAAATAGATATCTATTGCTATCAGATATTTGAAATAAATAGATATCCATTTTTTCAAAGAAAAATTGGATGTCCATTATTTATGCTTGAGAAATGGATATAATTTGTTATTAAAAGAAAAAATATTAATATATAAAAATCAATATATATTAAAATTTAAGATGCTATATCATTTCAATTGATGGGGTGTCGGAAAGCCAAAATTTGGTAGGAGCATGGGATGGAGCAAAGACTAGTGGAGGAGAGGTCACAGAGGGATGGAGAAGGGGGGACTCACAAGACTGATCTACTAGCACCAAAGAAACTTGGGCATCAACGGAAGAAAAGGAAGTCTCCCAAGATTAGTTGCAAGTGAGGGAGGCAAGTGAGGGTTGGCGCTAGAATTCAAAAAGGGGATGGAGGAATGTTCAATAAGAGTGCGGAAGGAATTGACGACTTTTGTACAAAATCAATAACTAGAGTTTGGATCACAGTGCGAGGAGTCATGGTGGTTGCGGGTCTAGTAGGGCCCCTGGTGGAGATCAGGAGCATTTCGGCCAGAAAGGTTGGCATCGGGTTCCCATAGAGGGATCAAATGGGAGGCAAGAGGTGGTCATGCTAGGAAGGAGAACATTATGACTTTTCTAATCAAATCCAAACTACTTCTATTGTCCATTTCCTTTTTGGAAAAACATAGGTTGATTGTTCAATGGTTTGGGAGAAGCTTGAACTGGGATGGTTTAATTTGATGGTGGCAAGGCTGATGGGGGATGGAGATGAAATTCAAGTTCTTTGCAAATGGTTTCTTTGTGGTGATCTTTCCATCAATGAGCATTCAAAATCAAATTCTGAATGGAATTTGGCTTATGGATGGCTTTAGCTTTTACATTCGCAGATAGGAGTTGGGGTTTGATCCAATGAAGCACCAATTGGAATGGATTCAAGAATGGTATAGGTTTCCAAACCTTCCACTGGAGTTTTGGAAAGCGAAAATTTTGGAAAATATTGGTGATTTATTAGGAAAATTTATTTGTGTAGAGGAAAGAGTCAATAAGGACGGGGTGACCGCATATGTCTGAATTTGTATAGAATGCAAACCAAACAATTAATTCTAGAAAGAGATCAAGTTGTTCATAGATTGGGGCATTTTGAATCAGCCCTTGATTTTGGATATGAACACTAAGAATGAGTTTTTAGACACCATTGGATGGAGATCACTAGATTCAAGTCATTGTAACTTGCCCTTCACTCAACATTTGACCACAAATTAGGAAGAAGGATATATGGGATGTAATGGTGTGGGCCCTAGCATGGATCTAGGGCAATCTTTTTCATGGTGCCTTCGAAGATCTGGGTCAACTCTGGTGTTGATGGGGGGAACAGTTAAAGGAATTAGAAGTAGAGTTTGGTAGAGCAATTCCTCTGGAGGATCAAAATGAAGTTTTGGCATGCCAAATATTAAATTCTAAGATCATAGAAGCTTTGGAAGCTATGGTTCCAAATGTAAAAGAGGATGATCTAGATTCTCTAATGGAGGTAGGGCTTGAATTAGCCAAGATTACTAAAGCCACTAAGGCAAGAGAAATCCCCATGGACAATGAGGAGGCACCATTGGAATGGTTAGATGACTCTCATATGAATAATGAGAACCAAGCTAGAAAGGAGAGATTGAGCTCTCCCTCAGCCTAGGAAGTGGACAAAGGAGCCACAACATTGGGGGAGTTAGGAATAAGCCAGAAAGAATCTCACAAGGTCTCCCTAGATTGTGGAGATAATAAGTGGCACAGCAAGATCCCTAACCAAGAGAAATTGAAATGAGATGGGGAGGCTTGTGGACAATTGAGAATAAATGAAATGCTCAAAGTAGGGAAGGGTAATTCCCTTCCTAAACAACCATGAAAATTGTCACATGGAATGTTAGGGGCCTAAATGCCCCTAACAAATAATGCCTCATTAGGCATCAATTGGTTGGCCTCTAGGTTGACATGTGTCTGCTTCAAAAAACTAAACTAGGCAAGTTAGACAGAGTCAGCTTCTACAAAAAAATAAATGGATGGAATGGTATTGGGGTGGTTTTTGATGGAGTTTCTAGGGGTTTATTGACTTTTTGGCTCCCACAAATTGTTATGTTTGGAGGAGCTTTTCTCCACTAGATATTGGATGGCATGTAGGGTAAGAAGTCTGGCCTTCAACTAAATTTCATTTTGATCAATGTATATGGTCTAGTTCCATGTGTTCAAAAGAGGGTATTATGGGGTGATCTGAGAAAAAATTTCAAATATTATGTAATGGAAACCGTCATTTTGGGTGGTGACTTCAATGCTATACTAAGATCAACTGATAAAAAAGGAAAAATTGGGAGAAATTTACGATCACAAATTGATTTGCAAATTTTGTAGAAGGAAATTTGATGTTTGAGGTTGGCACAAGAAATGGTGTGTTCACTTGGAACAATAAAAGGGAAAGCTTCTCTAATATTTCTAAAAAAATAGATAGATTTTTCTTTAACAGTGATATGTGTGGGCCTTCCCTTTCACCCTTGATGAAAGAATTATTTCCACAGCTAGATCAGATCACTTTCTAGTGCTTTTAGATATTGTTGGGGAACACTCTCCTGTGCGTTGCCCCTTCAAGTTTGAAAACATGTGGTTTCATGGCCCTCATTTTTTGAGTTGGTACAGGCATGGTGGTTCAGTCACAATCTTGACGGATAGAAGATGTACAAATTTGTGGAAAAATTAAAATTTTTCCAACAAGACCTAAAATTTTGGAATAAAGAATGTTTCAAGAATATCTTTGATGAGAAGAGGGACATAGAGGTAGCCTTATAGGCCTTAAATGAAGAGGTGATTATGCATGGGATGGACCTAGTTAGCTTCCATAAAGAGAAAGAACTATTGGCCAAGTTAAAGGAGCTTCTTTGGAAAGAAGAAACCTTCTAGAGGAAAAAATCAAGAGAAGTATGGTTATGTGGTGGAGACAAGAACACCAAATTTTTTCATAATTCGACAAAAACTAGAAGGGAAATAAATAGGATTTCCTACATCAAGAACGGTGAAGGAAGGCTATTGGATAAGATCCAATATATTAGGGAGGCCATAGTGAACTTCTTTCAGGCTCTTCTCAATGAACTAGTTTGTTCCAATTTACAGGATATGCAAGACCTTATAAGAGGAATTATATGAATCATCACAGTTGAACAAAATATGTGGCTACAAAGAAAATTCTTAGAAAAATCAATCAAGGAGGCCCTCTTTCAGCTAAGCCTAGACAAGGCTCTAGGTCCAAATGGATTCCTCATTGGTTTCTTTCAAAAGTGTTGGGATATCCTCAAAAACGATCTGGTAGATAAAATAGAAGATTCTAGAAGCACAAGAAAACTCCTGAAATAATTCAATAATACCTTTATTGCTCTAATCCCAAAAAAAGGAAAAACCAGATTCTTTGGATGATTTTGGCCCATATCCCTCTGCAACATAGTCTACTAATTCATGGCCAAAACAATTGCCAATAGGGTTAAAATAATTTTACCCCAAATTATCTTAGAAGAACAAATAGGTTTCATGCTAGAAAGATCTATTTTTGACAGTGTTATAATTGCTCAAAGGTGATTCATTCAATTCAAGCAATGAAGAGAAAAATAATGCTAATCAAGCTTGACATCAAAAATCCCTTTGACAAAGAAAGGAATGAAGATGAAGCTGGCGATGTCTCTCTGTGGCGTCCTGGTGCGAGCTAGGGCCCGCATGCCCTAGCTCTCCTGGCTGTTCATTCTCTGTGCTCGGTGGGCAGTTTTCTGGCGCGATCTCAAGGGGGGTGGGTCTGCTTTATTCGGGGGTGCGTAGGTCGTTTGGGTAGGCGACCATTGCCTGGCTTGTGGGCAGGTTTTGTTCCTGCGTCTTCTGGCTGCGCGTGGTGGTTCTCACTGCGGGAGGTGTGTTGTGTTCTGAGCCTGAGGGTCTTTTGCCTCGGCTCTATCTTTCTTGGTGTGGCTGTGCTCTCGGTCTATGGAAAATCGGGATTGTTTTTTGGCTCAGGTTTCATCCGGAGATTTGGAGATGGCTGAGCCGTCTTCGTCAATGCATGCCAATGTAAAGGAGCAGTTGGGTAAACCACAATCTGGGGATGGAATACCCTCTTCAACAGGGATGTTTCGTTTGAAGAAAGTAAATGGCTGTCTTGAGAGATCCGAGGATCGTCCAATTCTGATTATTCAACCTGAGCAAGTTTCGGAAGATGTTGATTATTGGTGTAATCATGCCCTTATTTGCAAATTCTTGGGCCTTCGTCTTTCTCTGCCTGTGTTGGAATCTTGGGCCCGTCGGGTTTGGAACCCTGAAGGGGATATGGAGATTATTTTGGCTGCTAATAATTACTTTCTGGTTATCTTTTCAAATCTTATGGATAGGAATAGGGCTTTTGAAGGGGGCCCATATTTCTTTAACCAAGTTGGGCTCTTCATCAAGCCTTGGCACATGGGCTTCAACTCTGCCGAAGAGATCCCCTCCCGGGTTCCTGTGTGGATTCGGCTGCCGAGGCTTCCTCTGGAGTTCTGGAGGGAAGATATTCTTCACTCAATATCTCTGCTTCTTGGCAAACCTGTGGGATCGGCTTCACAAACCCAAGATCGTAAGGTAATTTCTTTTGCTCGCATTTGTGTAGAAGTAGATTTAAATAATCCATTACCAGATTCTATGGAAATTCGCATGGGATCTTCTTCTTGGATCCAACAGCTGGATTACGAGACCCTACCCTTTAGATGCAGAATTTGTCATGAATACGGTCATTTGCACCGCAAATGTCCCAGATTTAAACCCTCCCCCCGGGCTGCCCCTGAACCCCCTAGGGGGGACAAGGGAAAGGCCCCGATGCCTAATGAACCTATGGATAATGAGGGTTTTATTCCGGTTAAGCCCCGTAATAAAGGCAAAGGAAAAAAGAGATCATGGCTGGATAGACAGAATGAAGATACTTTTAACAGGTTTGAAGTTCTTGATAATTTGACACAAGAGGAAGGCATTCCAGTTGAGATCTCTTCTGGAGATAAGGGTCTGCATGAAGTTCAGGATGAGAATGAAAAGAAAGAGGATCAAATTTTATCTTCAGAGGTTCATCAAGTGGATCAGATGGCTGTGGCTTTGTCTTCTCAAGCTCAGGATTTCAGGGTTCCCCAGGGGTCTCAGACTCTGTTGGGCTCTGTTGTGGTGGTTCCTGATCCCCCTGCTCCTAAGGGGGCTTCAGAATCTGTAAAGGGTAACAAAGCTCCTTCTATTTTAGGCTTACAGCAGAAATCTTTTAAGAAGGGGCCTCTTGATAAACCGTCAAAGAGTGGAAGGAAGACTGATCAAGAGAAGGTTAAGATCATGGGTGATACTTTGGTTGAGTCGGGGTCAGTTAAACCCATTGATTCTCATTTCTCCCACCCCCATAAATGATTGTTTTATCATGGAATGTAAGGGGGTTGAACAGCATCCCTAGACAAAAGGCTGTTCGCAGATTAATTGAATCTCAATCACCAGATGTGGTCTTCATTCAGGAAACCAAGCTTTCAGTTGACGGTTTGGCGAGTTGTGCTCCGCGTATCTGGCCCCAAGGCAGTTGGCAGGGGGTGGGTGCTTTGAATAGTGCAGGGGGGGTGGCTTGTTTCTGGAACCCGAGGAGAGTTTCCCCCTTATGGTGGATGTCTAGTCGCTCTTCTATTTCTCTGGTTGCCTCTTGTTTTGCGACTGGAGAAAGGTGTCTTTTATCCAATATCTATGCTCCTACTGATATGGCAGGTAAGTCTAGTCTATGGGCTCACATTCAATTCATTCGGGCCTTGGATCCGTTCCTCCCATGGATTATGGCTGGTGATTTTAATGCTGTTACCTGCTTGGATGAAAAACGTGGTGGTTTAGCCAGACTGGACCCTTCTGCAAATTTGCTCAGGAATATGATTGGCACCCTGAATCTCATTGATGTGAAGCCAACCAATGGTGTATTTACATGGAATAATAGGAGATGTGGTGGTGAGGCTATCTCAGAGAGGCTTGATAGATTTCTTGTCTCCTGCTATTGGTTGAATAGTAGGTTGATCACAAGCTCTGAAATTCTTGACTGGAGGGGCTCTGATCACTGGCCTATCAAGCTCTCTGTCACCGTTTATGGAATCACCAAAAATCCCTCTTTCAAATTTCAGTTGATGTGGTTAAGAGATCAATCTTTGCATGATCTTATGTTGGATTGGTGGCAGGAGGGGAGGCCTACCCATGGGACGGCCATGTTTATTTTCACTAAGAGGCTTCAACATGTGAAGTTCAGGCTTAAGAGATGGAATAAACAGTGTTTTGGGAACCTACAAGCTCAGAAGTTGGTTGCCCAGTCCAAGTTGGATTCCATCACTCGTCAGATTCGTGACCAGGGGTTGACCTCAGACCTTAGTATTGCTGAGTCTTTGGCTCTAAAGGGATTAGAAGAGTGGGAGCTTCGGGAGGAGATCTTCTGGAAGCAGAAATCTCGCATTGATTGGCTTCAGGAGGGAGATAGGAACACCGCTTTCTTCCATAATTCGGTTAAGGCTCGGAGGCAGGGGAACTCTATCTCCTCTCTAGTTTCTCAAGATGGGGCTCAGCTTTCCTCCAGCGCTGATATTTCCAGGGAAGCTGTCAATTATTTTTTTAACCTTTTTTCTAGGGAGGATATTGCTGCTAGGGCTGAGGAGGGGGCCATTTTGGATTGTATTCCCCAACTGGTCTCTGCTGAGATGAATGGGGTTCTCTTATGTCCTATCTTGTTACCTGAATTGGAGAAAGTGGTGTTTAATATGAAAAAAGGCAAGGCTCCTGGTCCGGATGGGTTTCCGATTGAGTTCTTTCAGGAGTTTTGGGAAATTATAAAGTTTGACCTCCTTGAGGTGATTCAGGAATCACATAGGAACAAGCAGATGCTCAAGTCCATGAATTCTACTTTCTTGGCTCTCATACCCAAGATGGAAGGAGCTAATCGACTGGCACAATTCAGGCCTATTGCGTTATGTAATGTGGTTTACAAGATCATCACCAAGTTGATTGCCGAGCGACTCAAACCACTCCTCGGTTCTCTGATCTCTGCTGAGCAGGGTGGTTTTGTTGAAGGGAGACAAATTTTGGATGGCATCGTGATAGCCATGGAAGCTATTCATTCTATGGCCAACTCTAAGGAGAAGGCTATGTTTATTAAACTGGACATGTCTAAAGCTTATGACCGGGTGAGTTGGGAATTCTTACAAAAAACTCTCCTGGCTTTTGGCTTTGCTGAGGAGTGGGTGAATTGGGTCCTTAGTTGTGTTACCTCTGCCTCTTTCTCGGTTCTTATTAATGGGGAGCCTTCAGATCTGTTTAGTGCTTCTCGAGGTCTCCGGCAGGGGGATCCTTTATCTCCTTACTTATTCATTATCATGGCAGAGGGTCTTGGAAGATTTATTAAATCTCAGGTGAGTCAGGGTCTTATCCGTGGTTGGAGCTGGAGCAACTCTCTTCCTTCCTACTCTCATCTTCAGTTTGTGGATGATACGGGGCTGATGGGCCTGGCTAGAATTAGTGAGGCTGTGAACTTCAGGAGAGCTCTTGACATCTATTTGAAGGCTTCAGGTCAGTGTATTAATGATGACAAGTCTTCCATTTATTTCTTTAATACTCCTCAGCGTATTCAGAGCAGGATTGCTAGGATCTTAAGATTTCAGATTGGTTCTCTCCCCTTGATGTACCTTGGGATCCCTTTGGCTTTGGGAGCCCAGCGTAGAGATTACTGGCAGGGAATTTTGGATAAATTCCGGAGTAAGGTTAGTCATTGGACTCACAGGTGGCTATCTTCTGCTGGGAGAATGGTTCTTCTAAAGACTGTGGTGCAGTCTCTCCCCATCTATAGGTGTTGTGTGCAGGCTCCCCCGTCAGCCTTTGTGCGGGAATTCGATGCTCTGTCTCGGCAATTTCTCTGGTCTGGCAACCTTCTTTCCTCGAAGTGGAGCTTAGTCAAGTGGGAGTCTGTTTGCAGGCCGAAGCATGCTGGGGGCCTTGGTCTTAGGTCTATGGCTCTTGCTGTCACTGCCTTGGCGGCCAAGCTATACTGGAGGTGGTGCAACAATCAGGATCAGGATTGGGCTAAGATTCTGGCCCACAAGTATCTCCCCGGTGTTGAGTGCCTTGATGTGCCACGTCTTCATTTGATGGGCAAGGGTTCTTGTATTTGGGATACTCTTAAGAAGGGTGCTCAGCTGATTAAGGAGGGGCTCTTCTGGATCTGTAATAGAGGCTCTGATGCTCTTTTTTGGCAAGACTCTTGGGATGGCCACCCTCCCATTCTTTCTAGTTTTCCTCAGCTTCAGCCTCTTTGCCATATTTTCTCTGATGCCGGTTGGATTAAGGTGGAGCATTTTAAAACTGTCAAGCGTACTGGTCAGGTGACGGTGGCTTGCTGGAAGGATCCTCAGGAGTGGCCCTTGGGTGGTTCTGATGAGGATCGTGATGTTCTTGCTAGAATTTTGAAGGACAGACTTTGCAGCTCTCTGAATGGGAGGGATGTTCTGGCTTGGAGTCCTAGTCCAAAAGGTAAATTCACTGTTGCTCAAGGCTACGCTATGCTTGACAAGAACTTACATGGTCCGGCTGAGGTGCACTGGTGGAAGAAGGTTTGGGACAACTTCTCATGGCCCAAATGCAATTTTTTCTTATGGTTGGTTGCTCAGAGAAAGTGCCTCACTTGGGAAAATCTTCGCAAGCGAGGTTTTCAAGGTCCTTCTATTTGCCTTCTTTGTTCTTGCAATGAGGAGTGTACCTCTCACTTGTTCTTTCTTTGCCCTTACTCTAGAGAGTTGTGGCATAGATGGTGGGAGGCTTGGCAACATGGTTGTATTCATGCTACCTCCTTGATTGACTTTTGGGAAAGTTTGGGCAGACCTCCCGCAAAGACTTCTTTCCTGCAGGTGGCCTGGTCTATTGGGCCTACTCTCATTCTCTGGAACCTTTGGCTGGAGAGGAACCGAAGAGTTTTTTGTGGCTCCAATTTGGGAAGTTCTCAATTGTGGAAGAAGATTCTTAGCAGGCTCCAGGAGACTATTTCAGCTAAGTGTGATATGTCTGTTAATACTGATCCTGGTGATCTGGCTATTTTGCGAAATTTGAACTTGGGGGATAGTAGCAGGGGAAGCCTGGCTGGTAGAAGATCCCGCCATGTCAGGCAACGGGTCAGTCGCGATGGAAGGTGGACGCCTCCCCCGGTGGGGGTCTTAAAAATTAACACTGATGGTTCTTCTCGTGGGAACCCTGGTCATGCTGGTGTTGGGGGTATTGGCAGAGGTAACGATGGTGGTGCTGTTTTTGTCTTCTCTATTTACAAAGGGCAGCATTCTAATAATCTGATGGAGGCCCTTGCTATCAAGATAGCTGTTGAGCGTGGATACTCTTTAGGTTGGCGGAGGATCATTTGTGAGTCTGATTCTCAGATTGTGGTGGATATGCTGAACAACCAGAAGCTGGAGGATGTTAGTTGGCAATTGGCTTCTGTGGTCAGGCAGATTCTGAGTCTTTGCAGTTCTTTGGATTCTGTCTCCTTTTGTCATATCCCTAGAGAGTGGAACAGAGTGGCCGATTGTCTGGCGAAGTGGGCCTCTGAGAATGTGGACGATTGGGATATTAGTGGAAGGGATGAGTTACCTTCTGATTACTTGGGGACTCTAGAGAGGTTATTAGTGGAGGACAGGTATATGTAGTGTTCGTTTTGGTTGTTTTGGTGGTTGTCTTGCTTTGGTGGGCCTTTGGCTTTGGCTTGTACTTTGATTTTGATTGAATAAAATTTTTACCCCTTCTTTTATAAAAAAAAAAAATCCCTTTGACAAAGTAAAGTAGGGCTTTCTCTTCAAGGTCATGGAAGCCTTCAGGTTCGACAAGGGATGGCTAAATTGGATCTTTGAATGGATTGCGTGTCCAAAAATTTTAGTGTTGCTCAATGGTTCACTGGAAGGCTTCTTTGGAGTATCTAGAGGGGTAAGGAAGAATGCAGTGTTTGGGGGTTTGTGGATTACAAGCCCATCTATGATTATTTGGGAGCTTTGGAAAGAAAGGAATAAGTGCATATTTCAAGGCAATTCCTAGAGCCTCTATGCTGAACAAAATAGAGACAAGAATTGTGGAAATGGTTAATGCTCATATTTCAAAAAGAAAAGGAAATTTTGGCTTGTGCACAGCTTGGGATGGTTGGATGTAGAAGTTATGGTAAGGACTCATTCTCTCACCCCACATTGGGGATGGGGGGAATAACAAAGATGAAAAGGATGTCTATTTTCTGAAGTCCTCCAAAGGTAGGATGGATGAAATTAGATTTTGATAGGGCTTCCCATGGCAACCCAAGTGTTTCTGGAGTAGGATGTATTATTAGAGATTGGCAATCCAAATGTGTGGGAAGGATATCTTCACCTCTCCAAATGGGGACCAATAATGTGACAGAAATGCAAGCGGTGATCTTAGGTCTCTACCTCTGTCATGAATTGAAGATAAAAAAAATTAGTTGTAGAAGGGTCTCCACCTTGATCATAAATGTGCTCAAAACCAGGAAGTTAAAGCATTGGAAGTTGAATGCCAATTTGGAAGTTGCATTGGCCCTTTTGGATGGATTTGAATTGGTGATTATCAACCATATCCTCAAGGAAGGTAACATAGAGGTAGATTCCTTGTCAAATCTAGGGGCAAATGATATTCACATTCAAGAATTGGCATCTGTAGTCTAACCTTTCTCCCTCAAGATGTGTGGGAAGTAGGGTGGGTGACTTGCCACATTGGAGGTGGCAAGTCCATCTTGTGGGGGTGGTATTGTGGGGTGGTGATTTAGCCAAGAGTATGCAAGGACACATTGGTATCTTGCAAGGGCCATCCCAATCTTTGATGGCAAGGATAGAAATTATTACCATAATTTATGTTTGTGTAAATTTTGGCTTTGATGGGTTTCAATGGGTAATTCAAGTCATGTTGGGGTGGCATGATCCCACCATCTCTTTTGTTCACTCACATGATCAATGGTGGAATGCATGTTTCTATTAACTTTGAGTTGACGAGTTGTACAACATAATAACATTGGCGGTAGCATATGGGTTATTTGTTCAGCTGGTAAAGCAAAGAATTCATTCTACATCTCTTTTCATGGGTATTTTGCTAAGTGTAGTCAGGGATGGAGGAAACGTCGAAGTTCATTGTGGAAATGGTGATTGAGTCAATGGTGTGTTTTGGTTTAGACACTTCAATCTCCCTAGATACGAAGGATCTCCAAAATTCTTTTAGATGAGTCATCGACCATCGTTTGAAGTGAATTTTTCTTAGTTGCTCATCGACCCTCTAAGTGTGGTGGTCGTGAAGATGATTTTAGGGAAAGGGCATGTCTTGAAGAAAAGGAATTCTTTATGATGAATGTGCACATTATTTCCTATTTTCTAGCCTCATTCTTGGATAGTCGAACCTCAAAGGTAGATGTGAAGGCGTTGATGGGGAAGTTGATTAAGAAATGCCTGTTCGGTGGTCTAGACAATGCCTTAAAGGTGGTATTTATCAACAAAGGTGTCCCTTGGCCCTTGGATATGGATTTTATTAGAGATCAAGGTGAGGTGGTGAAGCTTTACCCATTCCTACTAGACATAAAGGGGATGGCGTTGGTGAAGCATCAAATGGTGGTGGCAGTGATGGTTGGCAACTTCTTGCAAAAAAATTTCTAGCTAGTGGAGATAAAGGATTTCAAGTGGGTCATGGAGTTCGACCAATTTTCCAGAGCAAAAAGTTTCAAGTAAGGGCTAGTGTTTAGGTTTTTTGGTCTTGTTTGTAAGTTGGTAGGGTTTGGTCTGGGTCTGGTTCTATTTGGCTTGGGTCTAGCTATGTCCTCTGGTGTTTGCACTTGTGGCTAGAGCCACTTAAGTTTGTAAAAACATTGGACATATAGGCGGTTGGATGTAGTTTTCTCATTGTATGGTGTTTGGTAGTGGTGGTGTAGTATTGGGTTGGGTGGCGGATCGAGATAATCCCAATTTTGTTTCATAAACTTTCCTATTCAGTAGACGGTTGTAAATATTTCTTTTTGGAAATACAAATTACCCCTCCTATGAAGGAAAAAAAAAACAAAGATGTTATAATATTAGTTTAAATATTTATTATAATATTATATATATTAATATTATAATTATAGTAATATTTATATTTAATAAATATTAATATCTTAATAGATTATATAATATTATATTAGTTATATATTATATATAATATATATTATTATTTTATATATATATATATATATATATATTATATATTAATATCAATATATTAATTTTAATATATAGAGAAAAGTATTTACACCGAATGAAATGGATACCTATGTTATCAATAATAGATATTCACTATGTAGAGCTCAAAACAAACCTACCATGTCTCTAGAAATGTAGAGGTGCATGTGGTGTGCGAAACAGATATCTGTTATTTCAAACTTAAGAAATCTATTTATATTAAATATTAGATATTATATATTATAACTTATATACTATATTATATTATGTATCAAGGTATGTGCAGGATCATGATGGGCCAAAAAGTGGTGATATGATGGGTATGTCTAGGGTATGTGGCTAGCAACTTTTTTGTTACCCAAAATTGATGAAATGAAAAGGGTTTTTAAAGGAGATTCTCATCTTTCCACTAATATAAATTATGATTTACTTGGAATTTAATAAATAATTATTATCTAGTTTCTATTTGAATTACAACTAAAGTCTTAATTGATAGGTTGATTGAAAAACATCTATAGCTTTCAAATGATATCACATTTTTTGAATCTGAAACATGCATCACATTCTATGCTTCACATACTATAGGATTAAAAAAATAATAATAATTTCATGAAGTTTTGACAAAGTTAAGGTGGTCAGACATACAAGTTTTTATATTTTTTTTAAGTTGTA
Source organism: Sequoia sempervirens (assembly GCA_007258455.2). Lineage (NCBI taxonomy): Eukaryota > Viridiplantae > Streptophyta > Pinopsida > Cupressales > Cupressaceae > Sequoia > Sequoia sempervirens. The sequence continues at coordinate 11,137,159 of VDFB02000017.1, forward strand.
ATAAAAAAATCATAATTAATTATTTACTAGGAAAAAATTTACAAAAAAATATGCATCACATCAAGACATGAGTCCTCTACTTATATCTAAAATCTTATAAAAAATATTATCATTTTATTGTGGCTAGGGTGGTCAAACAGACACCTACTTCTTATTGTTTCCCTAAAATTTAAGTACTACTACATTGAAATTTCAAATTTTCACCAAATAGATTTTATTTTTTTTAAAAAGACCTAGTAGTTTAGAAACTACATTCAATTTCCTATAGATTCTATTCTTACATATTTTTGAGATAATATAGATAACTTATTCAAAATTTTACATCAAGTTTCCTCACTCTAATTTTTCTAAGTTTTTTGCCACTTAAGGGCCTATTTTTTCCATGATGATTTTGCACATACCCATTATATGAAATATTGTATATATATTACATATTATTATTATTTTTTCTATTATATATTATATTTATATATTAATATACATTTTAATCTATATTATATATTTTATATTATTAAAAAATATAGACAGAGAAATGGAGATAGGGAGAGAGAGAGAGGTAGAGAGAGTTAGGGAGGAAGACAGAGGTAGGTGGAGAGAGGTGGGGTAGGAGAGGTAGGGTGGGAGGAATACAGGGAGGGAGATAAAGAGGGAAGGAGCAAGATAGGAATTGGTAAGGTGGGAGGGAGATAGGGATTGGTAGGTTGGGAGGGAGAGAGGAAGGGACAAAAAGAAGGGAGAAGGAAGATAGCGAGAGGTGGGATAGGAGGTAGATAGGGATTGGTAAGGTGGAAGGGAGGGAGATGTAGAGAGTGATATAGGGATTGGTAAGGTGGGAGGGTGAGGGAGAGAAGGAGGGAGAAAGAAGGTAGGGATTGGTAGTGTGGGAGGGAGAGATAGAGAGAGGGAAGGAGGGAGATAGGGATTGGTAGGGTGGAAGGGAGAGAGGAGATAGGGATTGGTATGTTAGGAGGTCGAGAGAGGGAAGGAGGGAGATAGAGATTGGTAGGATGGGAGGGAGAGAGAGAATGAGATATGGATTGGTAGGGTGGAAGGG
>VDFB02000017.1:11138312-11242715 GCA_007258455.2 Sequoia sempervirens
TTTAAATTAATCAAGTCAAGATTAATTTTAGTCTTAATCCACCAAATCCTCTAGCTTTTGCCACTTGCTCATGAAAATCATTTTAATTGATTTATTAAAATCCCTATTTACTTTCAAAAAGGTATCAAGGATGGAATATTCTCCAAGTTTGAATTCTCCCTCCCAAAGGACTTTCCCTCTCCAACAAAGCATTAAAATCTCTTACATGTCCTTTTTCTTGAGCCATGTGGTATTAACTCCATCTTTCATCTCATCCTTCAAGCCACCATTTGAATTTCAAATTTCCCCCTCTTTGCACATTCTCCAAAATATTCTCCACCTCTCTTCAATAGCATGTTGACAAGTGGTGATTTATCATTGGATCATATTTAGTCCCACATCCTCCATGTTTTACATTCTTCAATCCTCATCTCTTATAAATAGAGGCCTTCTCTATTTGTTTTTGGGGGGCCACAATCAATGTAAAATCATTATTCTCATTTAGGAGGAGAATTGGAGCCAAATTTATCATGTTCATATCAAGTTCATCCATTCTTCATCCTCATAGCTCTAGGTTATGTAGGATTTTTCCCAAGGAACCATCTAATCTTCATCAAGTCATCACAAATCTTGCAAGGGATTGGGAAAGGGTTATTTTCCACATCCAACTAGCACCAATTCCCCCATGGGATTGATATTTTGCATGCTTAAATATGACTTAATTTCCTTTCTTGTTTTGTTCTTCATTTATTTCCTATTTTGAGCATTGTAGATGAATTTCATGGGGAATCTTAGTTCTAACTTGTATATTGATCTAACATTGTGTTTGTGTAGGTCTAGGATTGGGGTTCACACTAAACAAGGTCAAAATTGAGGGAGATTCATTGGTTGTTATACAATATTTTTGGGAGGGAATAATGGTAAATTGGAAATTGCAAGCTTTACTAGAGATGGCATGTGAATTTGCAAGAGGAGTTTATGAATTTACAATGAAGCATGTGTTCAAAGAATCCAATGAGATGGCTAACATATTAGCAAATAAGGGATCTGATGGGGTTTCAATGAGAAGAATAAGGGGTTTGGGGAGTGACAATGGTTGAGGCCATGTCCCTCCCCCGCAGTTGCCAAGTGGGTAGACTCGGTCTTGGTGTTGTCTAGGTGCCTCATGACAGACAACATAGTGCCTAGCTAGTGTGATCCTAGGGAATGATGACAATTGATAATAAATGTAGTGGTGGGATGTGTGGAAGCATTAACAATGGTTGTATCACTTCCCTTGATGATTGGTCTTATCATTGGTCAGTCTGGAGGATGCAATATGGAGGTGGTCTTAATGTGGCTGGGAATGCCACACATTTTGTGGGTGGTATTCGGCTTTATTAACCTCTACTCTTGCCATTTTTTGCCATAAAAAAAATGGAAACGTTAAAGTGTGTCTACAATCCTCACAAAAGCTCCCGGATTTCTTTAAAAAATATGGCATGGGTGGTTGAAGTCTGAATTCAATTATTGGGATAGTCTAGTTTTGGAGGCAATTCAGTTACTGTTAGGCAAGGAGTATGACTATGGTTGAGCAATGGTGCACTAATGTTGGCATTTTTGCTTGCTTTGTGGATGCATTGCTAGACCTAGAGGTCCCGAAGACAATGACACTCTTGATGGTTTGCAAGCTAGTCTAGGAAAATATGTTGGTAGGCATTGTGGATGTGATTATTATTGCAAAATTGGGCATCAGGCTACCCTACCCGAGGGACATGCATCAAGCTCTTCTTCTAGGGGTACTAGTGGTTAAATGATATCCATTCCTTTTTGATATCAAGGATGACGATTTATAGAGGCATTATAATCAGGCATGTTGTGGTCTTATTTTCTTGAAGCGTTATCTATTTCTTGAACCCTCAAGGAAAGTGAATTGAAGGTGGTAGTTTCAAGAATATCTACTGGCTAAGGGTGTGGAGTTGGATGGGTGATGGTTATATGGTCATTTTTTTGTAGAAATGATATAAGGTTCAAGATGATGGCAATCATTGTCTAGTTCTCAAAGGTAGAAAGAAACAAATAGCTATGTGGGTGGTGGGTTTTGAGTGACAAAAGGGCATCATGGTGGCATGAAATGGTGTCTTTCATGTTACCTTTGCAATGTGCGGGTCCGGATGTTATGTAGTTTGTTCATAGTCTAGTTTTTCAATTTTGCTTCACCATGTCTATGCTGGGGGTAGTTATTTTGGATAGCAATGGTGGAGTGGGCTTCTCTTTTCATATTCTTCCATTGGAAGGAAATTTTGTAACAAGTTATTTTCTATCAATAAAATCAAATTTATTTATCAAAAAAATATGTTTTAATAAAATATCAAATAAAAAAATTATTTTTGAAAATGCCAAATTTTACAATATTGTCAAATGTTTGCTACCCTATGGTTTATGAGTAGCTCGATGTGAAGCTTAGTGATGGATCCCCTTTGGATGCCATGGTCATTAGATGCAATGTGAAGGATGTATATGGTTTGGGTTCTTGGGGATTCTTAGGTCTGAAGGGAAAATAGGGTGGCATGCTTATTGCATCGACTTGCTCCATAGTTTCAGTTGTGCCTTCTACGTCTCCTTCGAGCAATGTAGAGATCAAGTTAGCACTTCTTTCTAGTCATTCCAACCCTCCTTTGTATGTTCATTATGGGAAGGCCATTAACTCTAACCATAATGGGTCAAATGTATGCTCTCTTTGAAGGATCAACTACTTATAGATCTATCACATAGAGCTTTTCCTTTTGGGAAATGAATGATGATGAAAAAACCCTCATTTTTGGAGGTAGTTAAGTTGGCCTCTTCTCCCTCTTTGGTTGCAACATTGAAACCATAATTTTGTATAGGAAATAAAAGGTTGGTTCAATGTTTTGTAAAATCTCTGTCTCTAGATCTTGATGCTTCTATGTCACAGGAGCTATGTGAAAATGAAAAGTTCTTTACCAACAATGGATTAATCGAATGATTCAACTATCTCTAGCCTAGTCTTCCAGGTCTACATGAATGGATTTCAAAATCTTGGCTTCCTCTCATGAAAAGCAATTTAGGAATCTACCCTTATGCAAGAGGTTTTTTTATTTTGGTTTTTATTTGTAGGAAATATAAAAACACCATTCTAAATTATGTATGGCTATGGGAAGAAAATTTGTTGTAGTTGAAATATTGGCATTTAAAATTTGGTCTGTACATTGAATCATTCATATTCGTACCAACTTGGGTTCATCTACCAAACCTCCCCCTTCATTACTAGTTTGAATCATGGTTTTTTGCTATCAAGAACTCTTTGATTAATTTTTTTATTCAGATGACAACTCAAGAAATTTTATCCACACAATCTATGCCAAGATTTTGGTGGAATTAGACACTTCCAAGGATATTCTAACAAAAATTGTTTTGTGGGCTAAAGGACAAGTTTGGAAACAACCTTTGGACTATGAAGGGTCAATCTCTAGGTGTAGGAGATGTTATCAAATTAGACACATTGTTATAGAATGCCCAACTATTAAGACTTGGCCAAATTGGGAGGCCTCTTGGTGGAAGGACTCCTCCCCTAAGAATTATTTGGTTGTGAACTCTCCCAAATAGAATGTTTCTCCCTCATTGGTAGTATCCAAGAAGGAAAATGTGGAGGTGGAAAGTAAGATTTATCCTGAGACAAAGGAAACACAAAAACCACCAGTCATGTGACTCAAGTAATTTGGGAAAAGAAATTTTTTTTTTGAAATACTCACTTACTGACATTTCTAAACCGACAATAAATCAATCCTTAGAATCTCCCACTTTGGATTTGGGTTCTCAAATCTTAGGAGTGACAAATTTTCTCTTGCCCCATATGGAACTGACATCCTCAAATGGGTTGGATGAAGATGGGAAATCTGACGGGAAATCAGAAGGGATTAGTCACTCTAAAGATCAAGGGTGGACAAATGTAAAGAAGAAAAAATATAATCCTCCACATCATGTGACTTTCAGATCCTCCAAGTAGGAGTGAAATGTGGCAACATGATCTTTGTTTTATGTGATTCTATATACCTTTTTCTTAGATGTAGGAGTTTTCTTTTTCCTATCTCTATTTGGGGACCTAGTTTGCACCCCTTTCTTTAGATTGATGCGGTGATTGCTTTTCACTATTTTCTATATGGGTGTGGACCCCATGTCCACAAATTTTAATGTACCGAAAAAAAAACATAATTAATTATAAGAATAAATAATATAATATATATTTTTATATTATAAGCCTCTTTGTATTAATGATGTTGAGATTCTTGTTCCACCTCCGTTTCTTGTTTCTCCTTCAAATTACATGCTATTCTTTATGGGTGAAATCAGTGTACTTCATTTGGTTTGTGTGGTAGACTATTGATGGTAAATTTTCCTAATTAGACATCTCTTAGCCTTCTATTTGGGTTTTAAAGAGGGTTCTCATTCTACTCTCTCTTATTTTAGTGGGTGTGGAAAATGAGGTTTCTTAGACTATCATCCAAATAAGGAAGAAAGTTCTTCCAAAATATTTTTCTTAGCTTCTCCTTAATGTAAACTATGTGATAATTTCTAGGTGTGGTGATGGTATTGTTTAATTATTTTCTTGTTGTTACTTAAGAGTGTTGTTGTACCTATACTATATTTCAATGTTTATGTATTGTTATTCCAATCTATTATTCTCTACCTATGGTCTTTGTGTATAAAAATTATTTGAACCTAGGTATCCAGTCTTATATAATAAAAATAAATATCTTATAAACTAATTATTATTTTAGTGGGGTAAGTTTTTATATATTTTAAAATATAAATAAATTTATCAAGTTTTTAAGATATATATATCAATTTCTACAAATAAAAACTAAAAGAAAAAATATAAGTATATTTATAAAAATAAAGTAAGTAAAATAAATAAAATAAAATAATATTTAACTAAAAAAATTAATTTATGTATATATATTATATGTATTAAATAAAATAGTTCTAAAATAAAATAACTCCAAATTTTTATTCCTTGATAATAACTAGATAAATGTATTTAAGATACATTATTTATAACAATAGGCATGACTTAAAGTGGCAATAGGCAAAGAAACATAACCATCAAAATAGTTAAAAGAAACTATTTTAAATCAATATTTATATTTTAAATATAATGATGTCCAAATGTATATATATATATAATTTTGGACATATATAGATTTATATAGATATATATGTCCAAAATTTTATATATATATATATATATATATATATAATTTTGGACATATATATATAGATTTATATAGATATATATGTCCAAAATTTAAAATATATATATATTGGATATATATATAGATTTATATAGATATATATGTCCAAAATTTAAAATATATATATTGGATATATATATATAGATTTATATAGATATATATGTCCAAAATTCTATATATATAGAATTTTGGACATATATATCTATATAAATCTATATATATATATATATATATATATATATATGTCCAAAATTAAAATGTCAAATTGAAATAATTACTTAGCTACTTCGATGTTGAAATCTTTCAATTTGCAGAACCCTCCCGCAAGCAAGGTCTCCAGGTCTTCATCCGTTGATATCTGCGCAGATGTCTCCTCTCTGGCTAATAGCGCTTGGGGCATGGATGGCACTGTTCATGATGGGCTCGACCTGGGAGAACTTCAGGGAAAATTGTGCCCTAAAATTGCTTCATTTTCCTCGGCATTGCAGCCTAATTCGTGCCCTAAGTTTTCGCCAAACTCAATGCCTAGGGCATCTGATTCAAATTTGGCCTCCCCACTAACGCCATAGCAGTCTCCTACACCTTTTCATGGGGGAAGATCCATTCCCCGCAATGGAGACAAGAAGCCTGCCTCGAATCTTCATAATAAAAAGAAAAATGCTCTCGCAATGCTGAGCGCTGCCGCACCTAGGGTTCTTGAAACTGGGCGGGAGTCTTCTACCTGTCGCCTTTGAAATTGTGTGAGAGACAATGCAGATAGGGTGTGCTCCTTTGCAGTGGTGGTTGGTGGACCGAATTTGGAGGGGCAGAAAGGAGGGATGCCCAGTGATACACCACTGAAGAGGTGTGCAAACGGTTGGGGTTCCCATGGAAACAAATGCAGGAAATGCCACCTGCTAAATATGGCCGACTCTTTGCTTGGCCCATGGCCTTCTTCTCGAAACAGTTTGGAGGCGAGGAAGTCCTTGGCGAGGATCAATGGAGGCTCAGATACTGATACAGATGCCAAATTACTCCCGAGGGTAAAACCCCTCAAATGTGCCAGCTCCACCCCCACGATAAATTTGGTGGGTGATGTTGCACGGGAAATTGTAGAAAATGAATACTTCTTTGCAAAAAGAGGTTTGATCAGGAGGTTCAGAGGGCTATGGCTTAGCCTACCTGAGCTGCACAATTGGATAGCAAAAACATGGAGGCCTATTCTGGAAGGAAATCTAGAGATTTACCCTTGTGCTCATGGATTCTTTGTGGTGGTTTTTGACAAAGTTTGAGATTAGAACACAATTTTATTAAATTATGAGTGGAGATATAAGGAGCACGCACTTATGCTAAAACATTGGTATCTTGCTTTTAACCCCACATCTAAAATTTTTGCAACAACTCCGATCTGGGTAAGACTTCCAAACCTTCCACTTCAGTTTTGGTTTGATTCTTGTTTTGAGGCTTTGGGAAATTCACTAAGGAAATTCCTTTCTTTTGATAAGAGGTCATCAAACTACTTTCACACAACCTATGCCTGAATTTTGGTGGAGATTGATATTACTTAGGATCTCCCAACTGATATCCTTCTCAAAACTGCCAGTGGGTGTTGGAATGAGGGGCTTCCTTTTTGTTGTCATAGATGCTTTAGTACAGGCCACATGGTAGCTCAGTGTGCCATGAAGAAAGTTGATGGGAAATCCACTTGGTGGAAAGAGGTCTCTCTACACCACTACTCGGTTGAGAAAGAAGATACCTCTCATTAGGATACTATTGCATAGACTTCCAATGAGAAATTTGGTGGGGTCAAATGTCCAAAGGATCCACCTATTTCAAACAAAGGAGGGGTTGGGGTAGTTCCGCCTCCATCAAGGAAGGAAAATGCAAAGCTTGCAAAGGTTCACAACTAGATTGGGGGTGCAGAAAAACAATTTGAAGTCTCTGAATTTGACTAAAGAGACAGAAGAAGATCATTGGACTTTGATGCAATGAAAAAGAAAGAAAAGTGAATTAACTCTCAACATGCGACTTTGTTCCCAATCAAAAGGTGGAATCAAAGCTAATAGATATGTGTAATGACTACCTCGAATGTCATCTCTAAGTTATTAATGTAAATGGGTGCTATCCCCTTTGATAGCACTTACCTATATATATATATGTGTGTGTGTGTCCAAAATTTTATATATATATATATATATATATAGAAATATAAATATTGCAATTTAGCATATAATTATGTAATATTAAAAAGTAAAATAAATTATTTACTTGAATAATGAATAATAGTTTCTCAAAAGTTTAAATATATATTTTTTATCAAAATAAAAATAATTAATGAATGAAAATAAAAAAATATGTGTGTCTTAATTAATTAAAATAATTATAGAGTAAAAAAATATAACTCTACATATGTCTCTATATTTTTATAAATAGATCTATTTAAGATACCTCTATAAAAAAAATCATTACCATGCCTTCTAAAATTCTAAGAAAGTAATTAAATGTTGAAATTTTAATTTTTAAATACTCTTAAAGAAGATAAAGAGGAAGGTGTAAGTTAAATTATATTTAATGTTTTAGCATATCTCATGGATCTAAAATTAACTAAGAAAAACTAGTTCAAAGTCAACATTGAAAATATAAAAAATTACAAATTAGAGTATAAATTTTGAATAGAGGGAAAGAGCGCAAGTTTAAAAATATTGAATAATTTAATGTGTAATTAAAATTTAATTAAGAAAAAATTCCATGTATTTCATTTATAATTATAATAATAAAAATAATAATTTGGATAGAAAATAACTCATTGTTAATGTATATTCAAGAGAATGGTGTAAATAAAAATATTTAATATTTTAAAATATTTTGATTAGTTATTGTATTATGGTAAGATGAGAACTTATATTTTTATTGTGTGGAGAAAATTATACCATCATAATCTAAAGTTATTAGATCAATATTTTTTCTTGTATTTTTTTTAATTTTTCTATTTGATTATATTGTTTAAGGAAGACAACACATACCTACTATTGATGAGAATGATTGTATTTTTTTAATTTTTTATTTATCAAAACTCAAACACTTCTAAGATGTAACTCAACTAATTTCACCCATGGTTAGATTCCTTATGATAGTTTAGTTTATGGATGGAATTTGGCTTAGATGTATACTTCTTTTAAATATTATAATCCAATATCTATGTAATTTAATTATTTCTATTCAAAAATATATATTTGATTATGCAATGCAACTTATTCCACCAAATATTCTATATATATTTGACTATGCAATGCAACTTATTCCACCAACTTATATTGACTATATATTTGACTAGTCAAATATATCCTTAAGTTATATTGCTTAAGGAAGACTCTGCAATGCAACTTATTCCACCAAATATTGTAGAGGATGATTATATGTTTCATGATGTATTAAGGTTCAAATTTCTCTCAGATGTGATTGGACTAGGTTTGACCTCTAGATTACTTTGACAAGCTAGATCCAAATAATATAAATAATATATTTAACTAATAAAAATATTGTAAATAATACTAGCATCTTATAAATAATGTTTTAATAAAAATAAGATCTTACACAAATATTTAATAAAAAGTCTTACATAATTTTTAGAATACAATTTTTTTTTAAAAATAATATTAAATAATTTGTAAATCTAATTATGATTATTATTTAATATGTTTAATGAACAAAATGATTATTTATGGAAAGTTAATTATAAGGAAGATTTTAAATTTGGATGGGTTGTAGTCAATTATCAATTAATTATGTAGAACATTGATTTTGGATGAACCACTATTTGGCATTGTAATCAAGAACCAACTTATAATTATGCATTTTGGTTGTTCACGTGTGGACTCAAATCCCTACTTATAAGAACTTTAGATTTGTTGTTTAGATAAGGAACTAATTGACTTAAATCCCTACTTATAAGAACATTACATTTGTTGTTTAGATAAGGAACTACTTTACATCTAAACGCATTCTAGTTGTTCACATGTGGACTTAAATCCCTACCTATAAGAATATTACATATGTTGTTTAGGTAACGAACTACATTGCATCTAAGAGACTCTTTAAGCTCTTCGATTGAATTATGAAATATATTTTTAATGCTGCGATGAATTTTCTAGGGCGATGAATTGTTAAGGGTGAATTTTCCTTGACTTGAACTTGTCCTTGCCGTGAATTTTCCCATGGTAAATTGTTGACCGTTAATTTTCCCAGCTGTAAATTACTGGCAGTGAATTTTCTAGAACCCTCATTTTTTGTTAACCCTAATTTCAGATTGGACTATCATTTTTGCTAACCCTAATTTTAGGTTGGCCTCTCATCTTTTCCTTTATGTTTATAAAAGAGGTGAAAAAGGCTCTCATGATAGACTCAACATAACCAGTTTCCCTGAGGTTGATTCTAATCAGAGCACGGCGATGGAGAAAGAGCAGCATGTGCCGTGCTCAACAAAGGAGAAGAAGACCAGAAAAAGAAACGAATGCAATATCCCAGATGAACAGCGTTGCCAACGATCAGATCGGAAGAAGAATTGGCGATGCAAAAACGCCCGCGTCAACCACATCTACTGCCAGCACCATATTGATCTGGCAACGAGAAATTATTTGGCAAGGAGGGAGAAGACTAAGCAAGATCCTCTACATTCTTGTGAAAAAAAGACCAACGAGGAAAAAGAATCTACTGCAATGGAAGATCATGTGGCTTGTCCAAGACAAATGGCTACCAGTCAGGCTGTTGGAATCAGCAAAAGAGAGATGAACGACATGTGTAGAATAAGAGATCTAGAGATAGCTCAAGAAATAACGATTCCTTCAGACATATCAGATCTCAGCGAGCTTCTGCCTACATTAATGATGGATGCTTGGAATCAAGAGTTTACTCCTGCTGAGAAACATACTCTTGTTTGTCTTTTGCCTGAAGGTCACAGAGACGATTCAGCTGTAATGTCCATTTTCTGTGGAGGGACTTCCAGATTTGGTATAGACCGTGCTCGTAACTGGTGCAAAAGTGTTTCTCAAGGAAAGGAAAATCCAGATGCAGTGCTGAAAAAGGAGGAGGAGTTGAAGATATCTCAATCACACTATTTGAAGGATTTGAAGGAGTATCATGAGAGTTTTATAGCAAAAGCAGAATGGTTCAAGAGTCTGTGGTCTGATACATGCAAGCGAGATGATAGAATGTTCTCTGAACTATTAGAAAAATGTAAACTTGTTAGGTTATAGGTTCTACTTTTTCTTTTGTTTTTGCAATGGGTCGGTTCTTCTGATATTAGTGTTTTGATATTAGTGTGAATCTAGACTTATCTAGAAACATTATGACAGAACATTATAACTAAATAGACATATTACTATCGTTGCTGTTCAATAGACGGGTGCAATTTGTTCTGATCTTATAAATAGCTACTTTTTTTCAAATTTGCATAGCATTGTATGTTTGTTTGTTTCTGTAAAGCGCTTAACAAACTCCAGATGGAAAACACCATAACCTTGCCCAAACTGTGCCCGATAAAATAAGGATTAGGGATTCAAACATGGATAGAATTGCTAGCATATTATTAGTCTTTATGCTTCTGAAACCCGGGATGTTTATTGTACTGTTTTCGTCTACAGAAGATTTGCTTCTCTTTCTTGGGAAATAACTTTAACAGTTGTGGTTGCCTTGCATTCTGTTCCATCACCAATGCGGCATGCAATTGTTTTGTATTCATATGAATATTGGAGATCATATGAAGTAAATCAACGGCTATAATGGTTTATACCAAAACAATTAAGTTCTATTATGGAATTGTGCCCACGGCGTGGATTTCTAAGGACCACTTTAAATGGGCCCATCGCTAAGGTCCACTTTAAATGATATGGACCCATCGCTAGGGTTGCCTGGCAATGGCCAAATACACAAAGGCTAGGGAATATTACTGATTTACAAAACAAAAAAATAAAGGAATATCTAATTGAATATTATTATTAGTTTTAAAAATATTGATTCTTAAAATTGGATATTTAGTTTTAGTTTTTAAGATATTCAATTAAAAGATTAAGTGTGGTTTTAAAAGTTTTAAGTGTATGAGTGTTGTTGTTGGTTCTTTGGTTAAATAGATTTTTAAGACTAAGGGTAAGGTCTCATGGAGGGGGCTTTCTTAAAAATCTCAGCGTATGGTGTTTAGCTTTTTCAAGGAATATTTTAAAGTTTTTGGGCTCATAGATTTAATCTTGCAATTCTCTTAAAATTTTAAGCCAAAATTTAAGGAATGAATTGTAGTGCTTTGATAAAAAATAATAAATAAATGAAAACTCTCTCATGTTTATTTTCTAATAATAATTTAAAATTTTAGATGAGAGACAAGTGACATAAAAAAACTCCTAAGTGGTAGGGGAAATCATTATCTAATTTGTTTCCATTTCTTTATTAATATATTTTTCTCTTTTTTGCCCCAAAAAAATGATGAAATTTATATATATATGATTAATTTTTCAATTTATTTTGAATTCATTTTAAGACTGTCTTAGTAAAATCACATTTAAGTAATGGTATAATTTTGTTTGAATTTGAGTTTATTTTTCTATTCTTTATCTATTTGTCTTTATACACATTCCCATATATTGAATAATACCAATCCATTTATATACACTTTCTAATGCACTTCACATCTAGTGCATCCTTCATATCTAGACAAGTATTCTCTCCAGAGACAATAATATTCCCTAATTTTAAGCCAAGTACATGGGTATAAGACTAATCCCACACCTATAATTTGACCCCTTAAATTCTAAAATTCAAATTCAAATTTGGCTAACTCTTGCCCATTTCACTAGTCATTATGCATTGACTAAACACATGTTAATGTATTTATAGTATGTCATTCTATTTAAGATATTTTTTTACATTCATTTAGCATCCTCACATCCACAAGAATTATTTGGATATCCTTTACATTTTGAATATCATTCCCATTTAAGGAAGACGTGTGTTGTGTACACTTTATTGGAGCATCTACTTTTTTATCACATCATCCTAGGGTATCTCTATATGATTTTCTTATTTTTTGTCAATCATTTGCATAATTATATAGTTATTCTATTCTTCAGGGTTAACCTAGGAGAACATGTGCTCTATCAATATAACAAACTCCCACAAGTATTATAAAATGTAATAATTCCTTATAGAAAAATAGATGCCAATGAACTTGTTGAATTAGGGAATAGATCTAGATAAGTTTTAAGATGATAAATTTAGCCCATATAAGTAGACTTATGCCTATGAAAATTATTTATATTTTATTCAAAATTGATTTCAAACTAAGGGGGCAACACAAGGAGTAGGTAGTGTTTTCAATGTGTAAAATGGTTGCCTAAGGATGGCTATAAGCCATCAAGGGTTTAAGTTCCTCCCCCTTAATTATTTCTCTTTGTATGCATTCCTAGTCTTTCATTATTTCCACTACCCTTATTTTCTTCATTGTTTGTTAAATGTTGTTCATGTTAAGTTGGTATCTTCCATTGGCCCTAATCTATTTCATAGGCTTTTCCGAAACCCTTTGCACCCAATGGCTCTCATTTGCCTTTTAGGTCTAGAGATAATCAATGGATGAAGTTATCCATTATTCAAATAACCCTACATATGAGAAGCTCATAAATAGAGAGTTAAATTCCCTCGATAGTTCAAACAATGGTGTCTAATAGCTCAAAGATATTGTTGTTGAAAGCAGGAGGGATAAAATTCTAGATTTGGCAAGGTTTATTGCTATTGAAAAATGGGATCTTTGTTGAGGTTCAATAATAAGAAGGTGACAATACTAAGATCCCTCCTAACTGTCACAAAAAAAACATCATTCTAAATGAAGTTATGGCTAAAGCCCTAGATAATGAGGAATATAGATTGAAAAATGTAGAAATAGTTTTAACAGCCCTAGATCATAATAAAATCTCCACAAATAATTATTTAGATGAATGGATGAAAAAATTCTAGAATAAAAACTAGGTTTTCATCATACGTTTTGTAGAATGATTCAAAAGAGGCTTTTTTATTCTCTTTTAATGAAAATAAATGTGGAAGAGGGTTGCAGAAAAATAATTATGGACTATTTAATGCAATTACATGGTCCCTAAATATCCTAAATGAATAGGTTCTAGACCTCTCATACCATAGATGGATTACCTTACAAAATTCCCTACTCCTATAGACATTCATACCACAATTGGTGTCCCTATTTGGGAAAGTCCTTAGGGTTGAGGAAACAAAAAATACATTTTTACACATGGATGCCAAAGTTTTAATGTCCATCACACTAGGGGCAGATATACTAGATGAAATAGAGCTAGAGACTTAAAATAACATTTTTATTTGTAAAATAGAACTTTGGGGAGGAATTAATGCATGATTCCTCTACAAAAAAGAAGGTATGTCAAAAAAAATGCTTAAATATTAAAATTGACAAAAAATACAAAGAAAATGGGGTTCAGGGGTAAACCCTAACCAATAATTAACTCAAAGTTACAAAAAAATGGGGAAAATAGGAGAGGTGATGGTCTTGGTTTGGAATACCCTAACAACTTAGAAAACAATACTAAGAAAAATTCAAGACATGCGGATCCTAAAAAGAAAAATTAGAATACCAAACAAACATTATACATGTAGCAAAACACACCCTGGAACTATCACTCAATGAGGTAGATATACTCTCGAGGAATGAGCTGTTAACTAAGGATGAAGAGAATGAAAAATATATTCCAAGAAATTTAGTTAGGCATGTTGAGAAAATGTGTCTCAACCTTGCAATTACATAAGGTACTACTGATACATAAGGTATTATTCATTCAACAATGACCGAAGGGGGATGTGAGGGATCCCCCCCATGAGGGTTCTGAGGGGATAATCCCCTTGGTTGGGTTCCAAGGGAAACACACCCTAGTGAGGGCTTGAGGGAAACACCCTCGAAAGGAAAATTTTAGTTATATTTTATTATTGTAAATCAAGACCATTCACATTATGTCTCTTATCTGATGGTTGATATTATATTAGCCTGACTTGTTCTAGAAGGAAAACCCTAATTTATGAGGGTATTGCATTACAACTATGTATTGTGATGTATTATAAGAGTCTAATTGTGGTCATGTTGTGTTTGGTTCTCTAAGTGGTCATACTCCTATGAGAAGCTTGCTATGCAAGTATATTTCAATCCTTTTTATTTCTAGAAGATATATTGGGCATATTTTGGAGTGTGGGGTTTTTCTCCCATAACAGTCTTCCCCACATAAATCATTATGTTGTGATATGCATAATATTCATGTCTATTTTTGTTTAAGTTTTTGTAACTGTTAAAGATCTATAATTTTTTTACATTATTCTCCTCTTAAGATTAGTGTAGGAAGTTATTCCGCTACCTTAGCTTCCTTACAAGTGGTATCATAGCCAAATCACCTTTGGTTTCATTTGTGGGTTGTTAGGTTTTTGAACTAATCTAGATTTGAGTGGGAGCTTGTGCAGAAGACACTTTGTGATCTTGTTGCAAGAATTTTCAAATGGCAAGTTCATCAGGGAGAATAGAGGTGGATAAATTTTTTGAAAATAATTTTGAAATGTGGAAGCTGAAGATGGAGGATTTTTTGATAGATCAATATATTAGGGATGTTGTTGATAAGAATAATTCAAGGCCTACGGATACTACTCAAGCTGGTCAATGTGATGTTATGGATCGTAAAGCCAAGGGTCTAATTAGATTGTTCTTGGAATACTTTGTTTTAATCAATATCCATGAAGAGACCTTTGCACAGAAATTATGGAAGAAGCTTGGTGAGATGTATCAAGAAAAATATTTAGTGGAAAAGACTTTCTTGAGGAAGAAATTGCATTCCTTAAGAATGGAAGAGGATGGATGAATTACAGACCACCCGTAAGCATTCAATATGTTGGTGGATCAACTAGCATCAGTTTTTGTCGAAATGGATGAGGAAGAGAAATTTCAAATCATTCTTTTCTATTTTCTTGACTCATGGGATTCTCTTGTTATGTATATTGGGAGTACTTTTGTTATATTAAATACTAAAGATGTGGTGGGTTCTTTTCTTTCTGAAGAGATGAGGAGGAAGGTATCCATCAGTGCCAAGGAGGCCTTGAATTTTTGTGAAAGACCTAAGGAAAAAGGAAAGAAAAATGAGAAGCATGACAAATCCAAGTCCAAGGGGAGATCTAAGTCTCCTAGAAAGTCTAAAGTTATTTGTTGGAAATATGGTAAGCCTAGACATGTTCATAAGGACCAAAAAGAATAAAAGAAGAAATTTGATTCTAATTCTGAGTCTGAAAAGGAAGGTGGTGATGCATCCATTACATCTTTGGCAACTCATGTAGGTAATGATGCATGGTTAATTGACTTAGGTGCATATTTCCATATGACTTTTACTAGAGATTGGTTTTTTGAATATGAAGAATTTGATGGAGGTAAGGTGTACTTGGGTGATGATTCTCATTTAAACATTGTTGGCCATGGTAAAGTTAAAATCAAGTTTTCTGATGGTAAAATAAAAAGGATTAATGGTGTGTTGCATATCCCTAGTTTAGCATGAATTTTTTCATTTGTGATAAAACTAATAGATGTACGTGTGCAAGTAGTATTTTCTAATGCAGGATGCAAGATGGTCAAAGGTACTATGGTGATTGCTAGAGGTTTCAGATATGGCACATTATATAAGCTTGATGCATGCATTGTTGAGTGCAATAGTACTACTATGAAAAGAAAGTCTATGGAAGAAGTGAGGGTTTCACCTTCAGCAAATGGTCATGGATTTTGGGTACCCAAGGGTGCTCTTTCTTCAAAATCAAAGTTACTTGTAGAGAAAAAATTGTTATGGCACCAAAGACTTGGCCACATTAGAGAAAAGGGTCTAAGGACCTTGAAAAATAAAAACCTCATTGAAGGTTTGTCTGATCATAATCTTGAATTTTATTTTTGTGAGCATTGCATTTATGGAAAACAAAACTACATTTAGTTTTACTCGAGTTCTCATAAATCTTGTGGTGTATTAGATATTATTCATGCTAATGTGTTTGGTCTTGTAGATGTTCTTTCAACTGGTAAATCCAAATATTATGTAACTTCATTTATTTATGATTATAGTAGAAGGACATGGGTATATTTTCTAAAGAATAAATCTAAAGCTTTCATTTAATTTAAATAATTTAAAGCAATCATTGAGTTTCAAACTAGAAAGAAAATAGAATGTTTGAGGATTGATAATGGTGGTGAATTTTTCTCTAATGATTTTGATAGATTCTATAAATATTATGGTGTTCATAGAAAATAGACAACTCCATATTCTCCACAATAGAATGGAGTTGCAAAAAGAATGAACAAGACACAGATGGAGGCTAGTTGTATGTTGAGTGGTGTTGGTCTAGAACAAAGGTTTTGGGCTAAAGTTGTTTCCACTACTTGTTACCTAATTAGCAGGCATCCTACATCAACTCTTGTTGATAAGATGCCTATAGATGCATGGTTAGGTCACAAGCCTTCATTAAGACATCTTAGACTCTTTGGTTGCAAGGCATATGCACATGTGCCAAAGGAGAAGTGAATAAAGTTGGAGATAAAGGTTGTGAAATGTATCTTCATTAGATACAATTATGGTGTGAAAGGTTACAAGCTTTGGGATCTTGTTGCACAAAAGGTAATGCATAGTAAAAGTGTTATTTTTAGAGAGATTAAGCATACTTTTGTTACATTTCAGCTAGAATAAAGTAAATAGGAATATGTGATTCAATTTCCTTCTACACCTGAGAAAGTTGAATCGAGGCCCATGGATGGATAAGAAGTTGAGGAGAGCTCATCTAGCACTAAATCTTCAAAAGAGAAGGAAGAACCTCCAACTTAGCTTGTTTGTAGGTCTACAAGGCATAGAAAACCACCTAAAAGGTATTCACTTGATGATTGGAGATGGATTTTTGCTTTGAATACTAACATAGATGAACCTAGATCAATAGAAGAGGCATTATGTATAAATGATGTAGAATCCTAGAAGATTGTTATGGATGAAGAAATGGCAGCTCTAAAAAATAATGATACATGGGATCTTGTACCATTACCTAAAGGATGAAAACCTATTGGTTGCAAATGGGTGTTTAAGAAAAAGATTGGTTTAGATGGAAGTATTGAGAAATAAAAAGAAAGTTTGCATGAAAAAGGTTACTCTCAAGTTGAGGGTCTTGATTATGCTGAGATATTTCCTCCTATTACAAAAATGGCATCCATTAGATTTTTTCTTTCTATTATTGTTGCTTATGATTTAGAGGTTGAGAAAATGGATGTGAAAACTACTTTCCTTTATGGTGACTCAGGGGAGGATATTTATATGACACAACTAGAGCACTATGTGGTGAAAGGTAAAGTAAATTGGTTTACTAATTGAAGAAATCTTTAAATGGCCTAAAATAGAGTCCTAGGATGTGGTACAAAAAATTTGATAATGTGTTGAGTTTGGGATTTGATCATTCTAAATTAGACCATTATGTTTATTATAAGATTGATGGTGATCGTTTCTTGTTTATTGCATTATATGTTGATGATATGGTATTTATTTGTAGAGGGAAAGGTATGAATTCATAACTGTAATCTGAACTTGCTGCTAAATTTGAAATGAAAGAAATTGGAGTAGCTAAACACATTATTGGGATTTAAATTAAAAGATTTAGAGTGAATAGAAATCTATGGCTTGGCCAAAGTAAGTATGTCAACTCAATTTTATAGAGGTTTGATATGCAGGCTTGTAGACCATTGTGTTTTCATGTTTCAGTTGAAACAAAGTTATCTATTTTAAATTGTCCAACATCTCCATCAAAGATGGAAGACATTATCAGAGTGTCTTACTAGAGTGTAGTTGGAATTTTTATGTATGTTATGGTTTGTACTAGACTAGACATTTCCCAAGAAATGGGAGTTCTTTCTAGATATATGTCTAATCCTAGTAGAGTTTATTGGGATGCAATTAAAAGAGTCTTTAGATATTTGCATAGTACCTCAAATTATTCCTTATGTTATCACAGTAATATGACTAAAGACAATATTTCCCTTGATATTCATGGTTATGTGGATTTAGACAGTTGGACAGGTGATGTTGACAACAGAAGATCCACTAGTGCTTATGTGTTTACTTTATTTGGTTTTATAATTAGTTAGATGAATAAGTGATAGGAGGTGGTTGCTTTGTCCATTACTGAAGTAGAATATATGGCAGTTGCTCATGCTAGTAAAGAATCCATTTGGATTAAGAGACTATGTTCAAATATTGGAATAAAATAAGGTGTAGTTACAATTTATTATAGTATTCAAAGTGTTATATGTCTAGCTAAAAACCTGAGATTTCATGCCAAGACCAAGAACATTGTTGTGTAGTATCATTTTGCTAGAGATATGGTTGAAGATAGAGGGTGAAGTTGGTTAAGATAGATACTTTGATGAATATTGTTGATTCTTTAACTAAGCTTGTGAGCCTAGAGAAGTTTAGATGGTTTTTAGAGGTTGTTGGCCTTTCGGACCCTAGCAACTAAGAGATTATGATGACACCCTTTCATTTTCCTTGAAAGGTTTTTGGCAGGTGGGAGATTTGTTGATAATTTTTTTCTCAACTCTGCAATTACATAAGGTATTGGTAATACATAAGGTATTTTTCATCCGACAATAATGAAAGGGGCATGGAGGGATCCCCCCACAA
The DNA here is from genome assembly GCA_007258455.2 of Sequoia sempervirens. Classification (NCBI taxonomy): domain Eukaryota; kingdom Viridiplantae; phylum Streptophyta; class Pinopsida; order Cupressales; family Cupressaceae; genus Sequoia; species Sequoia sempervirens. Next base: position 11,157,253 of record VDFB02000017.1, read on the forward strand.
GGGATCTAGGGGGATCATCCCCCCAGCAGGGGTCCAAGGGTAGCATGCCTTAGTGGGGCCTTGAGGGAAATGCCCCTAAAAGGAAAATTTTACTTATATTTTATTATTGTAAATCTATACCATTCATCATTATGTATCTCATTTGATGGTTGATATTTTACTATATTGACTTTCCCTAGAAGGAAACCCTATTTTATGAGGGTGTTGTATTTTGGCTATGTATTACGATGTATTCTGATAGTCTGATAGTGACCATGTTGTCTCTAGTTCTCTAAATGATGATACTCTTGTGAGAAGCTTGCTCTAGAAGTATATTGTAATCTTTGTGTTTTTTGAATAATATATTAGGTGGCTCTTGGAGTGTTGGTTTTTTCTCCCAAAATGGTTTTCCCCACATAAATCACTATGTTGTGGTATGCATGATATCTATGTCTATTTTTTAAAAGTTTCTATAATTGTTAAAGATCTGTAAAAAAATTGCATTATTCTCCTCTCAAGATTAGTGTAGGAAGTTGTTCTACAACCTTAGCTTCCTTATATAGTAGTTATCAAGACCTACAATTAAAAGACTGGATCCATATCTGGTGGAAATAGGGGCCTAAAAGATATGTAATGAAACCCCTAAAGGGAAAAATATAATCCACTTGGCCAAAAAAAAAAAACTCAAGAATTAGTGTTGCAAAAAATAAAGCAGCAAATTGCAATTATTAATAGGTTAATAAATAGCATAAAGTCTAATTTGGAAGCCTGAGATAAACCAAATAATGAAATCTATCTCCTTGAGATACAAGCTTAGATGAGAGAAAAAAAATTGAGATGAGATTGGAAGGTAGTAATAAAAATTTTAAGGACCCGGGAACAAAAATATTGAGACCAACTAACAAGAATTCAAGACAAAAAAATGATTCTAGTATAAATCAAGAAGAGGAAAGAAATAGGAATGAATCCTTGAAATAGAAGAAAAAAAGCATGGAAGCTTAAAACTAAACACAGATCCATAAAATGGGACATTGAAATTATTAGAGGAAATTGCTTTGTCAATGACTTTTCTAGGGCAGCCTAGTGTCACCCTTGGAATAGCTATAAATAAACATAACCTCACAAACATCAAAAAATATGGTGGAGAAAAATTAGTTCACCAAGAGGGGAAAAACTTCCCAGCAATAATAAACTCCTACAACAAGATAGAGTTTCCAAATCCTTTCTCCAAGCAAGATGAATGTGCACAAGAAAGAGACTCAAGAAATATGCCTCAATTAAATGGCAAGAAAAAAATGAATACTAATTGGAAACCAATGGGGAACAAAGGAAAGTTAGGGAAAAAAGGGAGACCACAAAGAGGCATAGGCTCTAGGAAGGCTTAAACACCGGACACTATATAAAGAATAATCCCTTTAGGAAGAAGTTAGAAACAACTCTTTTTTAAATGAATGGCTAAACAAAAAAATAGAGAAGACAAAGACAAAAACAAGAAACAATACCCTACCTAAGGAGTAGTATAAATAATATTAACCTTCCTAAATAATTTAAAGGATTCAGGAGCACATATGAAGGCCCATAAGAAATGGAAGTTAATGAAATTAAACTACATTACTAGAAACATCAAGGGGATGGAATCCCCAAATAAAAAGTATATTGTTAAGAGATTTTTAAATCAAGGAAAATATAAAGATGATGTTCTGCTACAAGAAATTAAAGTGGTTAACTTTACCTTGGAAAAAAACCTTAAATTCGTACATGGAGAGATTCATCTTATTATGTTACAAAGTATGTGTGATATCAAAATGTTTAACCTCTCTTAAGCAATTAAAATGCAATGGAAAAACATAAAGAAACACCTCAAGATTAGCCTAAGAAATTTGTAAGTGCAAAGAGAAAAGTGTTAAATGATGACAAATAGATATACCTCCCTTTTGCAACTAAAACTCCTTGGTTGGCCCTTGATTTTGATGTGTTTTGTATACTCCTTGATGGCTCTTGATGTGGCTAAATGAGGGATTTGACTATGTGCTTGAATGCAAATGTAAATGGATGAAATTGATGGCTAGATGAGTGCACAAAATGGCAGCATTTAGTTGCAAATGGCTAAGTATCCTTCTTTTTTTGCCTTATAGGAGGGGGTATTTATAGAGAAACCTGAATTCTCTAGAGAATTCAATGGTTGATATTTATCCAATCAGGTCAAGATGAAGGGCTAAGGTGGGTTTAGGACTCACAAGCCCTCACATTTTGACATGTGGAATGTGAAGTGGATAAAGGTAGGATGATGTGTAGGTGATGTGGAAGGAGAGTACATGATGTGGAGGAAGGACATGTACCTTGGAAGTACATTGGGAGATGAGAAGATTCCTTGGAGGAATAAATGTGAATTAAAACTTCACATGCTTGGGAGAATCTAGTGGATAAGAGAGGGTCTCCAAAAAGGTGGGAGTTTGTCACATGTGACTTGATGTGACAAGTCAAAGATTCTAGAAGATGCATGGGAAAAGGGGATTCTAGGAGGAATAAAGTGAATTAAAAATTCCTTGGGGGATGGGGAGAGTTGACCAAAATACTAATTAGTTTTAACTAATTAGTAATTAGAAGATAATTAGGGGTTAATGAGGATTAGAAGCCAACTTGTAAAAGTTGGAGGATGTGACACATCCTAATCAAGGATTAGGCATGTGCACATCCTTAATAAAGAGATTAGGAGAGGGACTAGGATTACATGAAAAATGACATGTGAGGAATTAAATAAATGTAATATTTATTTAATTCATTTGATGAAAAAGGGATTAAATAGGGTAAGGTATTTAATTATTAATTAAATACCTTAGGGGTTTGGCAGAATTATGGATATTAATTAAATAATAGTAATATTACTTAATTAACTTGGATAAGAGGATGTTTAAATGAAAAGTGATAAATTTGGATAAATTATGTGTCCAAATTTAGGTGTCTACATTTTTCCCCTCTTTGAAATGGTGTTACGAAGTTGCACCATTTCAAATAATATTAAAATATAGAACCCAAAAGAAGATGGTTAGATTGGGAAAAAATTCCCTAGTCATCAAAGGGATGACTAGGAAGAAAGAAAATGATGGGGGTGAAGATGAAGAGTAGGGTTTTAGGATGCCCCCTCGAGAGGACGTGTTGGTTCAGGAGAACACAAGTGTGCTCTCAAAATGAATGAGATGATGAAAGAGTATATGAGGAAGATGAGGCAAAAAGATGGACAAGATAGGAGGATAAGTGATAGAAAATGGATGAAGTACAAATAGATTTTAGGACAAATATGACGTTGCTCCAGTCAAGGTACAAGCCAAAAGGGGTTTATGATGGATGGAGTGTTGTCAATGAGGGAATGAGAGATCCGAAAACAACATAAGGATAAGGAAGGATACATCCCAATGAGTGGTATTGATGAGAGAAGGATACATCCCAAAACAAAACTAAAGGATAGGGAAGAATACCTCCTGATGATGATGATGAAAGTGTTGTTAACGAGGGAAGGATACATCCCAAAACAACACCAAAGGATATGGAAGAATACATCTAGATAATGATAATGATGAGGATGAGTGGATCAAGGCTTGTAACAAGACTGGGGACAAGACCAAGGAGGAGATTAGATAGAGATGTGAGAGAAGGATGAAGGATGAATGGATGGGGGGATTTTGATAGATGAGAGGATTGGGGATGCATGCAAGATGATAGAATGGAAAATGAAATGCAATCCTAATGCAATTTTCCATCTTCGGAGCACTAATTTTTGATATAGCATAAGACACAAGATGCCAAGGTATGAAGAACCAAGGCCAATTTGTGTCAAATGCATAAAACACACACAACAAATAAGAAGGCTATCCCAACACCCCAAAGTTGTGATGACCTTGGTCAGGCCAGGTACTAGGATAACCACAAGCACACAAGGTTGCCCCAGTGTAACACAAGACCTCAATGATCTTGGTGGGTACTACGTGGGACAACCGAGAAGACAACAACAAAGAAAAAAATCAAGATATGCCTCTATGTTGACTAGTCAAAGCACACCATGATATGATGGATCAAGGTGACCATGACAAGTGATGATAGGGAGCTTAAATGATAAACAAAATCTAAAATCATCAAAATATCGCAATCAATTTCAAATGTCCTTTGCCATAGGATCAAGGGGATGGATGGGATTGATGAGGTCTATTAGGAAAGATGCATCCTGTTGAAACCAATGATGGATACTAAACTAAAAGATCGATATGACGCAAGATATTTGGAACTAATTGGATCTGATGATACAAGTGGATCTTGTTTATTAAGAACTAGCTAGATAAGGGCATAGCTTGATGACACGACACAAGATAGGAGACTGACACATCCTAGCGACCTAGGGTGGGGGCTAATCAAAGATTAGCCTTGCCTACATGAAAGCGCAGAGCCCTCATAGTTCAATAAAAGGCAGGTGACTGACCATGGATAAAATTAGAAAGAGGATGATGGAGACTAATGGTGGATGACAAGGATTGGAGAGACAAAAGCAAAGACTGATGATAGATGATAAAGGAGTAGACGGAAAAAGTAGAAAGACTGACACTAGACGATAGAAGAGCCCCAGGGGCGGATCAACTGATCGACCTTGCCTACGTGAAAGCGCAGGGGCAACGTAGTTCAACAAAAGGACCAAAGACAAGTGATGGATGATGAGATAACCCTAGATAAGGGGATAAAATGATGGGATCGATATGATAGGCCTGTTGGATTAGATAGGATGATGAAGCTCAGGGATGGGATAGTTATCCAAATCATTAAAATGACCTGGGAGGATGATATGATAGATAGATGAGTGATAGGGGATTGGAAAGATTTGGAAGAGAAGTAGGAGTGATGATGATTAGATAAATGGCATTGGGTTGCATGGAGGGAGGCCTATAGCGAGATACCAATGATAAGGGATTGTGAAATGGGATGAGATGGGATGAGGATAAAAATGAAAGAATGGATAGAGATATAGGGATGGGGGATGGGAGGGATTGTGTGGATGGATAGGAATATAAGGACTGGGAGATGAAAGGGATGCTAGCATAGATGGATACAAAGATAAGGATGGGGAGATGGAAGGGATGCTGTGATAGATGGATAGGGAGATAAAGGGATGTTATGATAGATGATGTCTCCAAGGACTATGTCACAAAGGAAGCAGGTGCCCCCACTCTAGATATGTCATATATGATGATGCATGAGGGATGGAAGATGATTGGATGGGAAGATAAAGGAGATAACTAGAGGAGGATAGGATGGGTGACCAAGGAATACGATAGAGCACAGATGAAGAAAATGTATACCAAGAGGTGTCCAAAGAATGCATAGATAGGTGCCCCTGTTTTGATCAAGATCACAAGAAGGATGGAGGGATGGGAGATGAAGGGGGTATGATGGTAGGATGCAGAAGATAGGTATAGCAGGAAGATGGGTGCATAGCTGGAAGCATGGTAGGAAGCATAGAGGATGGAGGGAATTCATATTAGGAAGTTGCCCCCAAGTGCAGATGGGGACTGACGCATGACACCTGTTTGCCAGGTTTTCATCATGGTACTTATCCAAGGTGCTTGTGTGCCGAGTTTTCACCATTGGATGGATTATTTATTTTTACTACTTTTTATTTTTTTATTTTTTTGATGATATTTTTTTATTGCTTTTTGTGGATTTTTTGAATTTTTTTGGATTTTTGACTTTTTGGATGGCATGCGAAAGGAGATGGATAAGGATAGGCAGGCAAATAAGTGGATTTAGAAGACATGCGATAAGGAGATGGATGAAGGACCAAGCATCAAGTTCCATACAAGGTGTTAAGAACCCATGTTTGAACCGACTATTGGATGTTGGTACAGTTGCAAGAGGATGAATTTGAGGGGTTTGAGAGGGGAGATAAGTGGGATAATGGGTGGGATGTTAGAAAGTGTATGGATGGAATGATGGGGTGGATATGTGATGGGGAGATGTGTTCAGGACCAACATTGGCACATATGGTGGTGGATGTGAAAAGATAAGAGTATTAATGGATGGAGAACATGGGGATAATGGAGAAGATGGAATGGTGAGTTTTGGGACATAGGGACCCAAAATAGATTCAGGAGAGGGTGGATGAAAATGATTAGCTTTTGGATTAGCAATGTTGGATGTTGTTACATATTTTTCATTTGAAGGAATTGCACCTTTTTTCTTTGGGACCACATGGTTTTGATATTTTCTTTGGTGGGCCTTTGTGGCTTACGGATTTTATTTGGATTTATATTTTTCTTCTCTTCACCATGTTTTTTAGAGGGGACATGGGGAGCTTTAGATGCATGTAGATGTTTGGATTTATTCCTTTTTGCTTTAGTATCCAAAGTGCTTTTGATAGAAATGGGATGGGTGCAAGGAGATGGATGACATAGAGTGTTGGAGATAGGAGTATGGGGATTGTGTAAATGGATGATGATTAGGTATGTGCCTTTGTTGATCCTGATTATAGGATATGTGAGTGGGATTGTTATGATGGGTGACATGGATAGGTTTTGTATGGATGAAACAATGAGATGGAGGAGGTGATCTTGGGATATATAGACCCAAAGCAGACGGAGTGGGTGGAGGGTCATAAGAACCCAAGATGGATGGAGTAGATGAAGGATGGGAGATGGTGGATGGATGGATGTAAGGACCCAAAATGGATGGAGCAGATGAAGGAGGAATATGGATGGTTGTTTTGAGGCAATATGATAGAGGAGGAGGTATGGCAGCATATGATTTGGTGGGGTGATGGGAAGAGCCGACATTTCTTTTGGAAAAGGCTCATTGAGGACATCTAGAGGTTGTACCAACATCTTTAGATTGTAAGTCTTGGGAAATAGGTCCAAGACCTTGCATGCAGATTTGTTCTTTGACTTGGATGGGCTCCAAAATACCTTGCTCATGAAGGCCTAAACCTTTTCCTTGATAGTTCATGTTCTTGAGCATGCGATCCAAGATAGGATTTGTGTTATTCTAAAAACATGATGCGAGTCCATTATTAGGCGGAGGATGATGGGTGGTAAATACACTATGTCTTTCTTCTACAAGGAGGCCACCATAGAAGAATGTGAGGGTACCAATGGGATATGCAAGTGGTGTAGGGATAAAAATTTTAGGTGATGATGGGGGATCATGAGAGGGATTAGGGGATATGATAGGATCTAGATTTGTGGTAGCAAGCTCATGCAATGGAGACGGAGATGGAGCAGTGGAGACAAGGGGATCATGGGATGGAATGGATGGGGGACTATGATCTTGAGGTGGACTAGATGGGATGGTAGGATCTTGATCTAGAGAGGGGGATATGTTGGCATGCTTTGGATTAGGCTCTTGGCATGACTCATCATATGCAGGAGGCATGATAATGGAGTCTTGGTGGGACTCTTCAAGTGGGGAAGATGGAGGGATGGAACATTCAAAACATTAATGGGAATGGATTTTAGTGGATTTTATTTGGGTTTCATCGATGGGTTCGACGACTCTCCTAGAAGGAAGTGGGTGTTCAATGGGTTCAGTAGATGTGCCGGTAGGAGATGGGGGCTTAGTGGATTCAAAGGATATGATGGTAGGAGATGGGGGCGTAGTGGATTCAGAGGATGTGATGGTAGGAGATGGGGGCTCAGTGGATTTAGAGGATGTGATGGTAGGAGATGGGGGCTCAGTGGATTCAGAGGATATGATGGTTTTGATGGTTTGAGTGGTGCTAGGGGTGGTACCATCAATGATAGGTGTGGGGTGGAGAAGGATCTTGTCACTAATGACCATGGATGATGGGTTGGGATGGCATGATTCCACAACTTCAAGGTGTGGAGTGGGAGATGTCTTCTTTGCTATAGTCCTTGGAGAACTTTTGGAGTGAGAAACTTGAATACTCTAGGCTGAGGTGGTGTGGTATGAGTGGATGAAGGATTATATGGGGGAATGGGATTGGATGAAAAACTGGGAATAGATGAAGGGTTAAGATTAGATGAAGGGTTAAGAAATGGTGAATTAGGACATGAGGATGTGGGTGGTGGATTGTAGTAAGGGTACAGGGATGGTGGATTAGGATGGGAAGATTGAGGTGGTGGATTGAGATAGGTTGGTCTAGGTGTTGGATTAGGATAGGAAGGTGTGAATGTAGGATTAGGGTGAGTAGATTGGCATGGAAGATTAGGGTAGTGGGTATATGCAGATGAAGGATTGAGATAGGAGGATGTGGACGGGGGATCAAGATATGGGTATTGTGATGGAAGACTAGGATAAGAGGATGATGTAGATGAAGGATATGATAGATATCCCTTGTCAAAGGTAGCATAAGGAGGATGATTAGGCATGGATGAAGACGTAATGGGATAACTCGAAGGGGTGATTGGATTTGGGAAAGCGGGTGGAGAAAGCTTACTAGCAATGATAGTGTCAAGGGAATCTATGTCATATTCCTCTTGATCGACAAGACTTTCATTATCGTTGTCGACGTAATTAGGGTTTCCCTTGACTACTATTGATGGAGGATAAGGATTCATGATGATGAAAGGATAAAGAGGATGGTTTAAAGACTTTGGATGGGAACGGATTAAAGCTCAAATCGAGATTTAAGTTAAGCTTAGATTAGGATGATTGGATGATGTGATGGGATTGATTCTAATGATCAGATTTGATTATTAAAGGATGATTATGACATCGAATTTGCTTCAAGATGGAAGTAGATTGATTGGGTCGAAGGTGATTGGATAGGGTTATGATTGTATTGGATTGGATCAATGATTGATAAGATCAAATGATGGATTGGATAGGATGATGAAAGGGATTGCAAACCCCATTCAGAGATTATCCTAGGTGACTTAAGATGTTGATTGATCAGATTAAAGGATAAATGGATGATTATGGCACCGAATCCACTTTGAGATTGAAAATGGATTGATTGGGCTGACGATGATAATTGGCTGACTTAGGACAGATGACAATCCTAAGAAGATGTTGATGGTGACAATTAGATCAGACACTTAGGTCAATTTGGATAATAACCTGAAATGAAGTTCATAGGATTAGGATGGCGAAAACAATGATTTGATTGGAGAAATGGATGAACAAATACTCAAAATGAGAAAGTGATTGATCGGGATGGATGAATGATGACTACTCAAAATGAATAGATGAGAGTTTGAAATGATTGAAGGTGGTGTGAAATGGATGGATGTTTACTCAGAATGAGTAAACGAATGATCAGAATGATAGAACAAGAGTTCAGAATGATGAAAGGATGTGTGAAATGGATGAATGTTTACTTGGAATGAGTAAACAGATGATTGAAATGATATAACGAGAGTTCATAATGATGAAAGGATGTGTGAAATGGATGAATGTTTACTCAGAACGAGTAAACAGATGATCAGAATGATAGAACGAGAGTTCAGAATGATGAAAGGGGGTTTGAAATGGATTAAGGTTTACTCAGAATGAGTAAACGAATGATCAAAACTAGAGTTTGAGATGATAGATGAAGTTTTGAAATATATGAGTGTTTATTGAAAAGGGAGAACAACTGTTTAGAATAGGTGAATGAAAGGTTGAAATGACTAAAGCTCATATTAGGGTTTTGGTTAAGCTTAGATTGGGATTGGATTGAAGCTCAGATTGGGATTGAATTGGAGCCTAGAATTATTGGAGGATGTGATGGGATTGATTCTACACCAAGTTCTAGGGTTTAAAGAACGTAAGGTGCTAACAATCATATTTTTCTAGATTTGGCAATTTTTAAAAATTCTCAAATTTTGCCATTTTAGGAAACATCACAGATGTACTTTTGAGAGTCCATTTTTTTCCAAAAAAATACCCAAACAAAGATAGGATGAATTTCCAACTAACATTCCCAATTTGAGACATACATCTTGAGTTATTGACAAAAAAGATTTTTTGAGAGATTGAAAAAAAACACTAAATTGTGATTTTGAGGGTCAAGATGAAAGTTTGAGGCCCTAAAAATGTGGCGAAACAAGGTTTGAGGGATGTCTAGTTAGTCAGGGATCCACCTGCCATCTCATAATGCAACCACCCGTAAAATTTCACCTCAAACAGACACCCGAGTCAAAAGTTATGGCCTCCAGAAGTTTCGACACAAAAATCAAAATTCTCAAAATGAAGTCTAGGTTATTGGGATGGATGATTTGATGCTAGATATGGACTCTAATGATGTTCTAAGTGCTAGAATTAGGATTAGATTGAAAGAGATCATGGGATTGGTTTCACTAGTCGGATTTGAGAACTGGATATGTTTGTTTGCCAAATTTTTATAGAGGGGCAACTATGCCCCCTTCTAGGGCAACTGTGCCCCCTTTTGGGGCAACTGTGCCCCCTTTTGGGGTGACTATGCCCCCTTCTAGGGTGACTATGCCCTCATAGGGGGCAGATTCTCCCCTTTTTAGGGCAGATTCGCCCTTTTTTAGGGCAGAGGCAACTATGCCCCCTTTTGGGGTGACTATGCCCCCTTCTAGGGTGACTATGCCCTCACAGAGGGGTAGATTCACCCTTTTTAGGGGTTATGGGGAAACTATGCCCTCTTAGAGGGGCAGATTAGCCCTTTTTAGGGGTTCTAGGCCGACTATGCCCTCTCAGAGGGGCAGATTCACCCTTTTTAGGGGTTCCGGGGAGACTATGCCCTCTTAGAGGAGCAGATTCACCCCACTGTCAGGAAAATTCACCCTATTGCTTTGTGGACTCTTTAAGTGGGTAAAAAAGCTATAAGAGATGAGTGATTGGAATGGGGTGATAGATGATCAGTTTGAGGAAATAAATGATTGGATTGGGAAAGTGAATGATAGGAGTGGATGAACAAGCACTCAAAATTGGTAAATGATTGTTTGGAATGGATGAATGATTGAAAGCTCGAAACAAGTAAATGATTGATTGGAAGGGATGAACAACTCTCAAAATGAGGAGATGGATGCTTGGAATGGATGAAAGAGTACTCAAAATGAGTAACCGGAGGATCAAAAGGGATGAAAGACTACTTGGTCAAATGGATGTTGGAATGGATAAAATGGAGCTTTGGAATGATAAAATGGAGCTTTAGAATGATTAAACAGAGGTTTTCAGAGGTTTAGAATGACAAAATGGAGGCTTGGGATGATGATACAAAGGTTTGGAATAATTAGATGATGCTTTAGAGGCTAAACGGATCCAAATGGGGTTGTTTTAGATGTTCAGGAGGGCAAATTCGCCCCTCTATAGTAAATCAGGGGCGCAGTCGCCCTTCTGTGGTAAATCAGTGGCTCAATCACCCTTCTGCGGTAAATCAGGGGCACAGTTGCCCTTCTATGGTAAACAAGAACTTGGTTTGATGAAAATGACTATGGCAAGGACTTTAAAATGACAATAATAAGGCCCATTTGTCAAAAGTTTACCTGTTTCTCACAAGAAAACACTTTCAAGCAAATACAATCCTATGATTAGTGTTAAGGGTATGGCCAAAGAGGTCTTAATATAGGATGCACAAGGTGTCTAGGGAGTCCTCGATATACTCTCGGTATGTGAGGCACAATCATGAACACCAGTCCATCACAAGCATGAGTCAGGAACCCCAGCAAGATACTGAAGGGCTTAGACCAACTTTTCACGTCTATCTAGGTATCACCCTAGCTTCGACGCTTCACCAATTATGACGCGACTAGATTGGGGTACAACTTTCACTCTCCCCCCTTTATATACCCCACCAATACACATGGTTGGAATTGTCCCTTGGGGTGATGAAATCCCCGAGCAGGTCCCACTAGAAAGAAAGCAATAATCATTTCCAACTACTGCCCAGGCTCACATGAAGTGCAAGGGGAAAGTGAAAACAAACTAATGCCCCCTTTGGGTAACATAAAAAGATAGACATAGCATGCAATGAATATTACTCCCCTTAATTAAGCTATGTTCTTAGATTAACAGGAACAACAAGGATAGTTTTAGAAATATGAGCAAATGGATAGCCCTGCAAGCAACTGTTAGTTGTCTTCTCCCGTGTTCCTTGCCAATTACACAAGAAATTACTACAAAGAGTTAGAAAAAAGAACAATATCTTTGCAAGAAACAGTGTTAGGGGGTTAGTACTTGAAAGAAGCAAAAAACAAGAATAAAAATGAAGATAAAATGATCATTTTACCTTTCAAAATGTGTTGTTTTGGGGCATACTCGCCCCTCTGTAGTGCTGACAAGAGGGTGCAGTCGCCCTTTTGTGTTGACAAGAGGGTGTTGTCAAACCTTTTGTGCTAAAAGGAGGGCGCAGTCACCCTTTTGTGCTAACAGGAAGGCGCAGTCGTGCTTTTGTGGTGACAGAGGGCCCAATCACCCTTTTGTGCTAACAGGAGGGTCCAGTCACCCTTTTGTACTGATAGGAGGGTGCAGTCACCCTTTTGTGCTGATAGGAGGGCACAGTCACCCTTTTGTGCTGATAGGAGGGCATAGTCACCTTTTTGTGCTAATAGAGGGCCCAGTCACCCTTTTGTGCTAACAGGAGGGCACAATCACCCTTTTGTGCTGACAGAGGGTGCAGTCACCCTTTTAGGGTGAAAAGTTCAACCAAGGGGCATAGTCACCCCTCTGCAGAAAATGTTAATATAGAAAGTTCAATCAAAGGGGCATAGTCGACCCTTTGCAAAAAATGTTAATAAAGAAATTTCAGTCAAACGGGCGTAGTTGCCCTTCTGTAGAAAAGGTTAGCACAAAAAGTTTAACTGAGGGGGCGCAGTCGCCCTTCTGCAGTAAATCAGGGGGCACAGTCACCCTTCTACAGTAAATCAGGGGGCACAGTCACCCTTCTATAGTAAATCAGGGGGCGCAGTCGCCCTTCTGCGATGTATTCCTGCAAACAACTCAACAATAGCAAACATGAAATTGAGGGACCTGTTTGTGGGTCCCACCGGGCGTGCCAGAAATGTGATATCAAAATGTTTAACCTCTCTTAAGAAATTACAATGCAATGAAAAAACATAAATAAACACCTCAAGATTAGCTTAAGAAATTTGTAAGTGCAAAGAGAAAAGTGTTAAATGATGACAAATAGATATGCCTCCCTTTTGCAGCTGAAACTCCTTGGTTGGCCCTTGATTTTGATGTGTTTTGTATGCTCCTTGATGGCTCTTAATGTGGCTAAATGAGGGATTTGACTATGTGCTTGAATGCAAATGTAAATGGATGAAATTGATGGCTAGATGAGTGCATAAAATGGCAGCATTTAGTTGCAAATGGCTAAGTATCCTTCTTTTTTTTCCTTAGAGGAGGGGGTATTTATAGAGAAACTTGAATTCTCTAGAGAATTCAATGGTTGATATTTATCCAATAAGGTCAAGATGAAAGGTTAAGGTGGGTTTAAGACTCGCAAGCCCTCATATTTTGACATGTGGAATGTGAAGTGGATAAAGGTAGGATAATGTGTAGGTGATGTGGAAGGAGAGTACATGATGTGGAGGAAGGACATGTACCTTGGAAGTACATTGGGAGATGAGAAGATTCCTTGGAGGAATAAATGTGAATTAAAAATTCACATGCTTGGGAAAATCTAGTGGATAAGAGAGGGTCTCCAAAAAGGTGGGAGTTTGTCACATGTGACTTGATGTGACAAGTCAAAGATTCTAGAAGATGCATGGGAAAAGGGGATTCTAGGAGAAATAAAGTGAATTAAAAATTCCTTGGGGGATGGGGAGAGTTGACCAAATTACTAATTAGTTTTAACTAATTAGTAATTAGAAGATAATTAGGGGTTAATGAGGATTAGAAGCCAACTTGCAGAAGTTGGAGGATGTGACACATCCTAATCAAGGATTAGGCATGTGCACATCCTTAATGAAGAGATTAAGAGAGGGATTAGGATTAGATGAAAAATGACATGTGAGGAATTAAATAAATATAATATTTATTTAATTCATTTGATGAAAATGGGATTAAAGAGGGTAAGGTATTTAATTATTAATTCAATACCTTAGGGGTTTGGCAGAATTAAGGATATTAATTAAATAATAGTAATATTACTTAATTAACTCAGATAAGAGGATGTTTAGATGAAAAGTGATAAATTTGGATAAATTATGTGTCCAAATTTACATGTCTACAGTATGAAAGGGAAAGGGAGGAACAACAATTCTTCTAGCCAATAGATGGAATAAGTGGGTGAAATCCCATAGAACCTCACCTTGCAATAGAGCCATGTGGATCATTGTTGAAAAAGAAAATACAAAAGTTGGCATGTGTTTTGGAATTTATGCTCCCAATTATTATAGATAAAGAAGTGAATTATAGTCGAGTGGGTAAGAAACTTGTAGGATATACCGTGGATTATAGGGAGATACTTCAACATGGTTGAAAATATGGGGGATAAAATAGGATGAAATGATGTTGGATGGAAAGGAACAAACTTAAACTAATAGATCTAATAGTAGGAGAAATAAAATAAAACAAAAAATATTTGATTCACTTGGTGTAGCTATTAGAAAGGTACCAAGATAATATATTGTAGAATATATAGATTCTATGCTAATAAAGATAGCCTTTAATTTGACTAATAGGGAAAACAATAGAGTGAAATTTTACCCCTCGACCTTATTAGATCATCACTGTATTTTGGCTAAAAGATTAATTAACAATGACAAACCAAAGGAATCCAAGAGAGAAAAAATTATCCCTAATACAAATCTTTTAAAAATAGAAGACTACAATATCTACACCTAGAGAAATTAACAAATGGGTGCAAAAAAAATCTTCATTGAACAATGGAACATCAACATAGAAATTTGGTAGAAAATATTTCAAACAATTGGGGAATAAAGAGAAAATGAATCAGGTTCAATGCAAGATCATGGGAGGGTTAGTGGAAGATCATGAGAGTCCAAACTAGGCCCCTAAGTGGCAATGAAAATTTTAAAAAAAAGGCATATGGAACTTGATATTAAATTTTGAATAGATTATTAACATAAATTGAAAAATATGTAAGAACAAAGTTTGTGGAAAATTGAATGTAGTTTCTAAGCTACTAGTTCTATTTTGGAAAAAGATAAATATAATTGGTGAAAATTTCAAATTTCAATGCAATAGTATTATTTTTTTAAGAAAAAAATAGAAAATAGACCTATTTGTCTAGCCACCCTAATGGGGAGCAAAAATAAATTATTTTTTCATGAATAAATTCTAAATAAAGCATATCTTATATCGATAGAATGCTATCAATTTTTTGAACAAACCCTTTTCATTTCATTAACATAAAATGGAAAGAAAAGTCATCAACATGAAAGGTGAAGTTCAAAAAACTCTTACAACCCTTGTAAACACATTGGGGATGTTAACTTTTCAAGTTGGTAGCCACCAAGCCAAATACCAAAGTAATACCAAAGTAAAATAGATATCTATTGCTATCGGATATTTGAAAGAAATGGATATCCATTTTTTCAAAGAAAAATTGTATGTCCATTATTTATGCTTGAGAAATGGATATTTTTTTATTAAAAGAAAAAATATTAATATATAAAAATCAATATATATTAAAATTTAAGATGCTATATCATTTCAATTGATGGGGCATGCGGAAAGCCAAAATTTGGTAGGAGCATGGGATGGAGTGAAGACTAGTGGAGGAGAGGTCGTAGAGGGATGGAGAAGGGGGGACTCACAAGACTAATCTACTAGCACCAAAGAAACTTGGGCATCAGTGGAAGAAAAGGAAGTCTCCCAAGATTAGTTGCAAGTGAGGGAGGCAAGTGAGGGTTGGTGCTAGAATTCAAAAGGGGATGGAGGATTTTTCAATAAGAGTGCGGAAGGAATGGACCAATTTTGTACAAAATCAATAACTGGAGTTTGGATCACAGTGCGAGGAGTCATGGTGGTCACGGGTCTAGCAAGGCCCCTGGTGGAGATCAAGAGCATTTCAGCCAAAAAGGTTGGCATCGGGTTCCCATAGAGGGATCAAATGGGAGGCAAGAGGTGGTCATGCTAGGAAGGAGAACATTATGACATTGCTAATCAGATCCAAACTAATTCTATTGTCCATTTCCTTTTTGGAAAAACATAGGTTGATTGTTCAATGGTTTGGGAGAAGCTTGAACTAGGATGGTTTAATTTGATGGTGGCAAGGCTGATGGGGGATGAAGATGAAATTCAAGTTCTTTGAAAATGGTGTCTTTGTGGTGATCTTCCCATCAATGAGCATTCAAAATCAAATTCTGAATGGAATTTGGCTTATGGATGGCTTCAGCTTTTACATTTGCAGATAGGAGTTGGGGTTTGATCCAATGAAGAGCCAATTGGAATGGATTCAAGAATGGTATAGGTTTCCAAACCTTCCACTGGAGTTTTGGAAAGAGGAAATTTTGGAAAATATTGGTGATTTATTCAGAAAATTTATTTGTGTAGAGGAAAGAGTCAATAAGGATGGGGTGACCGCATATGTGTGAATTTGTACAGAATGCAAACCAAACAGTTAATTCTAGAAAGAGATTAAGTTGTTCACAGATTGGGGCATTTTGAATCAACCCTTGATTTTGGATATGAACACTAAGAATGAGTTTTTAGAGACCATTGGATGGAGATCACTAGATTCAAGTCATTGTAACTTTCCCTTCACTCAACATTTGACCACAAATTATGAAGGGTATATGGGGTGTAATGGTGTGGGCCCTAGCATGGATCTAGGGCATTCTTTTTCATGGTGCCTTTGGAGATCTGGGTCAACTCTAGTGTTGATGGGGGGAACAGTTGAATGAATTAGAAGAAAAGTTTGGTAGAGCAATTCCTCTAGAGGATCAAAATGAAGTTTTGGCATGCCAAATATTAAATTCTAAGATCATAGAAGCTTTGGAAGCTATGGTTCCAAATGTAAAAGAGGATGATCTAGATTCTCTAATGGAGGTAGGGCTTGAATTAGCCAAGATTACTAAAGCCACTAAGGAAAGAGAAATCCCCATGGACAATGAGGAAGCACCGTTGGAATGGGTAGATGACTCTCATCTAAATAATGAGAACCAAGCTAGAAAGGAGAGATTGAGCTCTCCCTCAGCCTGGGAAGTGGACAAAGGAGCCACAACATTGGGGGAGTTAGGAATAAGCCAGAAAGAATCTCACAAGGTCTCCCTAGATTGTGGAGATAATAAGTGGCACTACAAGATCCCTAACCAAGAGAAATTGAAATGAGATGGGGAGGCTTGTGGACAGTTGAGAATAAATGAAATGCTCAAAGTAGGGAAGGGTAATTCCCTTCCTAAACAACCATGAAAATTGTCACATGGAATGTTAGGGGCTTAAATCCCCCTAACAAACAATGCCTCATTAGGCATCAATTGGTTGGCCTCTAGGTTGACATGTGTCTGCTTTAGAAAACTAAACTAGGCAAGTTAGACAGAGTCATCTTCTACAAAAAACTAAATGGATGGAATGGTATTGGGGTGGTTTTTGATGGAGTTTCTAGGGTTTTATTGACTTTTTGGCTCCCACAAATTGTTATGTTTGGAGGAGCTTTTCTCTACTAGATATTGGATGGCATGTAGGGTAAGAAGTCTAGCCTCCAACTAAATTTCATTTTGATCAATGTATATGGTCTAGTTCCATGTGTTCAAAAGAGGGTATTGTGTGGTGATCTGAGAAAATTTTTCAAATATTTTGTAATGGAAACCATCATTTTGGGTGGTGACTTCAATGCTATATTGAGATCAACTGATAAAAAAGGAAAAATTGGGAAAAAGTTACAATCACAAATTGATTTGCAAATTTTGGATGACTTGTAGGGTAAGAAGTCTAGCCTATATCTCTACTAGATATTGGATGGCATGTAGGGTAAGAATTCTAGCCTCCAACTAAATTTCATTTTGATCAATGTATATGGTCTAGTTCCATGTGTTCAAAAGAGGGTATTATGGGGTGATCTGAGAAAATTTTGCAAATATTTGGTAATGGAAACCATCATTTTGGGTGGTGACTTCAATGCTATATTGAGATCAACTGATAAAAAAGGAAAAATTGGGAGAAAGTTATAATCACAAATTGATTTGCAAATTTTGTAGAAGGAAATTCGATGTTTGAGGTTGGCACAAGAAATGGTGTGTTCACTTGAACCAATAAAAGGGAAAGCTTCTCTAATATTTCTAAAAAAATAGATAGATTTTTCTTTAACAGTGATATGCATGGGCCTTCCCTTTCACCCTTGAGGAAAGAATTATTTCCACAGCTAGATCAGATCACTTTCTAGTGCTTTTAGATATTATTGGGAAGACTCTCCTGTGCGTTGCCCCTTCAAGTTTGAAAACATGTGGTTTCATGAACCTCATTTTTTGAGTTGGTATAGGCATGGTGGTTCAGTCACAATCTTGAGGGATTGAAGATGTACAAATTTGTGGAAAAATTAATTTTTTTCCAACAAGACCTAAAATTTTGGAATAAAGAATGTTTCAAGAACATCTTTGATGAGAAGAGGGACATAGAGGTAGCCTTATAGGCCTTAAATGAAGAGGTGATTATGCATGGGATGGACCTAGTTAGCTTCCATAAAGAGAAAGAACTATTGGCCAAGTTAAAGGAGCTTCTTGCCAAAGAAGAAACCTTCTAGAGGAAAAAATCAAGAGAAGTATGGTTATGTGGTGGAGACAAGAACACCAAATTCTTTCATAATTCAACAAAAACTAGAAGGGAAATAAATAGGATCTCCTACATCAAGAACAGTGAAGGAAGGCTATTGGATAAGATTCAATATATTAGGGAGGCCACAGTGAACTTCTTTCAGGCTCTTCTCAATGAACTAGTTGGTTCCAGTTTATAGGATATGCAAGACCTTATAAGAGGAATTTTGTGAATCATCACGGTTGAACAAAATATGTGGCTACAAAGAAAATTCTCAAAAAAATCAATCAAGGAGGCCCTCTTTCAGCTAAGCCTAGACAAGGCTCTAGGTCCACAAGGATTCCTCATTGGTTTCTTTCAAAAGTGTTGGGATATCCTCAAAAATAATCTGGTAGATAAAATAGAAGATTCTAGGAGCACAAGAAAACTCCTAAAAGAATTCAATAATACCTTTATTGCTCTAATCCCAAAAAAAGGACAAACCAGATTTTTTGGATGATTTTTGGCCCATATCCCTCTGCAACACAGTCTACTAATTCATGGCCAAAACAATTGCCAATAGGGTTAAAAGAATTTTACCCCAAATTATCTTAGAAGAACAAATAGGTTTCATGCCAGAAAGATCTATTTTTGACAGTGTTATAATTGCTCAAGAGGTGATTCATTCAATTCAAGCAATGAAGAGAAAAATAACACTAATCAAGCTTGACATCAAAAAGGCCTATGACAAAGTAGACTAGGGCTTTCTCTTCAAGGTAATGGAAGCCTTTAGGTTCGACAAGGGATGGCTAAATTGGATATTTGAATGGATTGCATGTCTGAAATTTTTAGTGTTTCTCAATGGCTCACTGGAAGGCTTCTTTGGAGTATCTAGAGGGGTAAGGAAGAATGCAGTGTTTGGGGGTTTGTGGATTACAAGCCCATCTATGATTATTTGGGAGCTTTGGAAAGAGAGGAATAAGTGCATATTTCAAGGAAATTTCTAGAGCCTCTATACTGGACAAAATAGAGACAAGAATTGTGGAAATGGTTAATGCTCAGATTTCAAAAAAGAAAAGGAAATTTTGGCTTGTGCACAGCTTGGGATGGTTGGATGCAGAAGTTATGGTAAGGACTCATTCTCTCACCCCACATTGGGGATGGGGGGAATAACAAAGATGAAAAGGATGTCTATTTTTTGAAGTCCTCCAAAGGTAGGATGGATGGAATTAGATTTTGATAGGGCTTCCCATGGCAACCCAAGCGTTTCTAGAGCAAGATGTATTATTAGAGATTAGCAATATAAATGTGTGGGAAGGCTATCTTCACCTCTCCAAATGGGGACCAATAATGTGACAGAAATTCAAGTGGTGATCTTAGGTCTCTACCTCTGTCATGAATTGAAGATAAAAAATTTAGTTGTAGAAGGGGACTCCACCTTGATCATAAATGTGCTCAAAACTAGGAAGTTAAAGCATTGGAAGTTGAATGCCAGTTTGGAAGTTGCATTGGCCCTTTTGGATGGATTTGAATTGGTGGTTATCAACCATATCCTCAAGGAAGGTAACATAGAGGTAGATTCCTTGTCAAATCTAGGGGAAAATGATATTCACATTCAAGAATTGGCATCTGTAGTCTAACCTTTCTCTCTCAAGATGTGTGGGAAGTAGGGTGGGTGACTTGCCACATTGGAGGTGGCAAGTCCATCTTGTGGGGGTGGTACTATGGGGTGGTGATTTAGCCAAGAGTATACAAGGACACATTGGTATCTTGAAAGGGCCATCACGATCTTTGATGGCAAGGATAGAAATTATTACCATAATTTATGTTTGTGTAAGTTTTTCCTTTGATGGGTTTCAATGGGTAATTCAAGTCATGTTTGGGTGGCACGATCCCACCATCTCTTTTGTTCACTCACATGATCAATGGTGGAATGCATGTTTCTATTAACTTTGAGTTGACGAGTTGTACAACATAATAATGTTGGCAATAGCATATGGGTTATTTGTTCAGCTGGTAAAGCAAAGAATTCATTCTACATCTCTTTTCATGGGCGTTTTGCTAAGTGTAGTCAAGGATGGAGGAAATGTTGAAGTTCATTGTGGAAATGGCAATTGAGTCAATGGTGTGTTTTGGTTTAGACAATTCAATCTCCCTAGATACAAAGGATCTCCAACATGCTTTTAGATGAGTCATCGACCATCGTTTGAAGTGAATTTTCTTAGCATCGACCGTCTAAGTGTGGTGGTCGTGAAGATGATTTTACGGAAAGGGCATGTATTGAAGAAAAGGAATTCTTTATGATGAATGTGCACATTATTTCCTATTTTCTAGCCTCAGTCTTGGATAGTCGAACCTCAAAGGTAGATGTGAAGGCGTTGATGGAGAAGTTGATTAAGAAATTCCTATTCGGTGGTCTAGACAATGCCTTAAAGGTGGTATTTATCAACAGAGGTGTCCCTCCGCCCTCGGATATGGATTTTATTAGAGACCAAGGTGAGGTGGTGAAGCTTTACCCATTCCTGGTAGACGTAAAGGGGATGGCATTCGTGAAGCATCAAATGGTGGTGGTAGTGATGGTTGGCAGCTTCTTGTAGAAATTTTTCTGGCTAGTGGAGATAAAGGATTTTGAGTGGGTCATGGAGTTCGACCAATTTTCTAGAGCAAAAATTTTCAAGTAAGGGCCAGTGTTTAGGTTTTTTGGTCTTGTTTGTAAGTTGGTAGGGTTTGGTCTGGGTTTGGTTCTGTTTGGTTTGGGTCTAGTTATGTCCTCTGGTGTTTGTGCTTGTGGCTAGAGCCACTTAATTTTGTAAAATCGTTGGACATATAGGCGGTTGGATGTAGTTTTCTCGTTGTATGGGTGTTTGGTAGTGGTGGTGTAGTATCGAGTTGGGTGGTGGATCGAGATGATCCCAATTTTGTTTCATAAACTTTCATGTTCAGTAGACGGTTGTAAATCTTTCTTTTTGGAAATACAAATTACCCCTCCTATGAAGCAAAAAAAAAGATGTTAGAATATTAGTTTAAATATTTATTATAATATTATATATATTAATATTATAATTATAGTAATATTTATATTTAATAAATATTAATATCTTAATAGATTATATAATATTATATTAGTTATATATTATATATAATATATATTATTATGTTATATATATATATATTATATATTAATAACAATATATTAATTTTAATATATAGAGAAAAGTATTTACACTGAATGAAATGGATACCTGTGTTATCAATAATAGATATTCACTATGTAGAGCTCAAAACAAACCTACCATGTCTCTAGAAATGTAGAGGTGCATGTGGTGTGTGAAACAAATATCTGTTATTTCAAACTTAAGAAATCTATTTATATATAATATTATATATTATATATTAAAACTTATATATTATATTATATTATGTATCAAGGTATGTGTAGGATCATGATGGGCCAAAAAGTGGCGATATGATGGGTATGTCTAGGGTATGTGGCTAGCGACTTTTTTGTTACCCAAAATTGATGAAATGAAAAGGGTTTTTAAAGGAGATTCTCATCTTTCCACTAATATAAATTATGATTTACTTGGAATTTAATAAATAATTATTATCTAGTTTCTATTTGAATTACAACTAAAGTCATAATTGATAGGTTGATTGAAAAACATCTATAGCTTTCAAATGATATCACATTTTTTGAATCTGAAACATGCATCACATTCTATGCTTCACATACTATAGGATTAAAAAAATAATAATAATTTCATGAAGTTTTGACAAAGTTAAGGTGGTCAGACATACAAGTTTTTATATTTTTTTTAAGTTGTAATAAAAAAATCATAATTAATTATTTACTAGGAAAAAATTTACAAAAAAATATGCATCACATCAAGACATGAGTCCTCTACTTATATCTAAAATCTATAAAAAAATATTATCATTTTATTGTGGCTAGGGTGGTAAGACAGACACCTACTTCTCATTGTTTCCCTGAAATTTAAGTACTACTACATTGAAATTTCAAATTTTCACCAAATAGATTTTTTTTTAAAAAGACCTAGTAGTTTAGAAACTACATTCAATTTCCTATAGATTCTATTTTTACATATTTTTGAAATAATATAGATAACTTATTCAAATTTTTACATCAAGTTTCCTAACTCTAATTTTTTCTGAATTTTTTGCCACTTAAGGGCCTATTTTTTCCATGATGATTTTGCACATACCTATTATATGAAATATTGTATATATATTACATATTATTATTATTATTTCTATTATATATTATATTTATATATTAATATACATTTTAATCTATATTATATATTTTATATTATTAAAAAATATAGACAGAGAAATGGAGATAGGGAGAGAGAGAGAGAGAGGTAGAGAGAGTTAGGGAGGAAGACAGAGGTAGGTGGAGAGAGGTGGGGTGGGAGGAATAGAGGGAGGGAGATAAAGAGGGAAGGAGCAAGATAGGAATTGGTAAGGTGGGAGGGAGATAGGGATTGGTAGGTTGGTAGGGAGAGAGGAAGGGACAAAAAGAAGGGAGGAGGGAGATACTGAGAGGTGGGATAGGAGGTAGATAGGGATTGGTAAGGTGGAAGGGAGGGAGATGTATAGAGTGATATAGGGATTGGTAAGGTGGGAGGGTGAGGGAGAGAAGTAGGGAGAAAGGAGGTAGGGATTGGTAGTGTGGGAGGGAGAGAGAGAGAGAGAGGGAAGGAGGGAGATAGGGATTGGTAGGGTGGAAGGGAGAGAGGAGATAGGGATTGGTATGTTGGGAGGTCGAGAGAGGGAAGGAGGGAGATAGAGATTGGTAGGGTGGGAGGGAGTGAGAGAATGAGATATGAATTGGTAGGGTGGAAGGGGGAGAGGGAAAGAAGGATATAAGGATTGGTAGGGTGTGAGGGAGAGAGAGGTAAGGAGGGAGATGTGGAGGGAGAGCAAGAGGGAAGGAGATAGATAGGGAGTGGTAGGGTGGGAGGAATAGAGAGAGAGAGAGAGATAATGAGATAGGTATTGGTAGGGTGGGAGGGAGAGAGAGTGAGGGAAGGAGGAAGATATGGACTGGTAGAGTGTGAGGGATAGAGGAAGGGAGAGAAAGAGGGAGATATGGAGTGGTAGGGTGGGAGGGAGGGAGAGGATAAGGATTGGTAGGGTTAGAGGGAGGGAGAGAGAGAGTAGGGGGGATAGGTGAAGGGATGGAAAGAGGGAAGGAGGGAAATAGTGATTGGTAGAGTGGGAGAGATAGAGGGAGGTATAGAAAGAGAGAAGGAGAGATATATGGATTGGTAAGGTGGGAGGGGGAGATAGGGAGTGGAAAGATGGAAGGGATAAAGGAATGGAGAGAAAGAGAGGAGGGAGATATGGACTAGTAGGGTGGGAGAGAGAGAGAGAGAGAGATAAGGAGATATGGATTGGTAGGATGAGAGGGAGAGAGAGGTAAGGAGGGAGGGATACATGAATTGGTAGGGTGGGAAGGAGAGAGAGAGAAGGAGATGAGTTGGTGGTGAGAGAGAACAGATATTATGGTAGGAGTGGGAGGAGGAGATAGATTATATAAGGGATTGTTAGGGTGGAAGGGAGGGAGAGAAGGATATAAGGATTGGTAGGGTGAAAGGGAGAGGGAGGTAATGAGGGAGATGTGGAGGGAGAGAAAGATGGAAGGAGGTATATATGGAGTTGTTTGGTGGGAGGAATAGAGAGAGAGAGAAGGAGATAGGGATTGGTAGGGTGGGAGAGAGAGAAAAAGGGATAGGTGGAGGGAGAGAGAGAGAGGGAAGGATGGATATATGGAGTGGTATGGTGGGAGGGATAGAGGGAGGGAGAGAAAGAGGGAGATATGGAGTGGTAGGGTGGGAGGGATAGAGGGAGGGAGAGAAAGAGGGAAGGAGGGATATAAGGATTGGTAAGGTGGGAGGGAGGAAGATGTAGGGAGGGAGATAGGGATTGGTAAGGTGGGAAGGTGAGAGATGGAAGGAGGGAGATAGGTATTGGTAGAGCGTGAGGGAGAGAGAGAGAGGGAAGGAGATAGGGAATGGTAGGGTGGGAGGAATAGAAAAAGAGAATGAGATAGGGATTAGTAGGGTGGGAAGGAGAGAGAGATAGAGAGGGAAAGAGGAATATATGGAGTGGTATGGTGGGAGGGAGGGGGAGAGGAGATATAAGGATTGGTAGGGTGGGAGGTAGGAAGGAAGGGAGAGAGAGGGGGGGAATGATGGAGATAGTGAGTGGTAGGGTAGGATAGATAGAGGGATGGATAGAAATAGAGGAGAGATACATGGATTGGTAAGGTGAGATGGGAAAGATAGGGAGTGGAAAGGTGGGAGGTATAAAGGAATGGAGAGAAAGAGGAAAGGGGGGAGATATGGATTGGTAGGGTGGGAGAGAGATAGAGAATTTATTGATATCTTCATAGGTTAAATGATATACCTCAAGAATTTATTCCAAAGCATGATCAAAATTTTTCACCAAAGTCTAGCAATGGATAATGGCATCATTTGACCTCATGGTTGTCGGTATTGAAGAAATCCTTAATTCAACACTTGATCTAAATTCACTTGAATATCAAGAAAATATTGATCCAATACCCATGCATAATGAATACCATCAAGAACCCTTTGCAAACAATCCATCCTTTGAAATTGATCCATGTCAAGAACATGAACCAAAGCATATTGAAGATAACACCACATAGATTCAAGATCAAGGATCCATATCTCCAAGATACTACAATGATCTGATGGATATTCTCCAATCCATACAAGATGTCACAAATAATGATCATATCCATATATCACATACCTATCCATCTGCCCATGAGATGCTTACTCCTAATGGAAACATAGATGATATTCAAAAAAAAAGGTCTTCTACTCTCAACATCATTATCAATGAGTAAGAGTATCTTACTCTTGATTTCCTAGCAAATGATCAAATCATAGAAGAACCAATGGTAGGTCATAGTAATCATGAGGAAGGCCTCTACATTGACTATGAAGTATCAACACCTCTTGAGGAAGCATAAAAATTATGTGCATCCCCCATTCAGATTGAATAAATTGAGGATGAGTATATCGATCATTATTAGAGAAAAGGATTATATTTGTAGAAATGTAGTATCTTAAAACCAACAAAGACAATCAACAATCCTAAACAAGGTCTTGGTTTTATAGCAATCAAGGAATCCAATCATATTAGTGATACATCTATAATACTATAGGCAATTTTATGTAGTGAAAACACCAACATGGGGAGCATGAAGAGTCCTTATGATAAAACCACTACAAATGCTACAACTAGTCATATCGTGAATCACCATCCAAAATTTTTTGCATCCCTTAGAGACAATCGGTAAGATAAAAAGATATATCAAAGAAAAGAGCAAGTTATTGAAGCAAAAAAATCAATTACACAAAATGGGAAAAGAAAATTCAAATGGATACCAAAGAAAAAGAAAGAAGATTGTCCCTATCAAACTCTGTTAGTCAAAGAAACTATGGGGAAAAATCAAAAATGGAAATTCATCCATCAAAAATGTTGGCCAATGCAAAAGAAAGCTTCAAGAGCAACCTACAAGGTATATCAAGAAGTTGGTCCCAATTGAATCTCTATATCCACCCATCATTGTTCATCTTCCCAAGTTTGGAGAGTCAAATATTCCAAACCTTCAACCAATCTATCTACATCTCATATTCCCAATTGCATTCCACCATCCACTAAGACATCCATGATATCCAAATCTCATATTTACCTTGTCTTGGTAGCAACTCTTTATCATAAGGACTCTAAGGGCACTCTATCGTGATGTGGGAATCTAGGTAAGGTTAACTCCAGTATTAACAAAGAAGATGAGAATTATTAGGGGTTACATTCAAGTGCCCGTATCTTAGAAAAAAAATCCTCCAAGAAGGATATCCTTAGCACATTGTGATAACAACATCTATATTAGCATGTGTCTACCTCAGCTTCAATAGGTGGTTCAACATGAGCATAATTTTTTTTAAAATAAAGAAAATAGTCAAGAGAAAAATCATCCTCTAGTGAAAACCACTATAGTGACGCTTTGGAAAAGTATGATGATGAAAACCTAGCAAACAAGCATCATGTGTAGAATCGAGCATCTATGTACACCATTTTATGTGGATGCATTTCATCCCATCCATAATGAATCCAACATTTTATCCATATAATCCATAATAACTCCAATAACCTTTCATCCAATCCATTTTCATCCAAATCTAACTTATCTTGATCTTGGGAAAGGTTTGATGTATACTTAACACTTGCTTATGGTAAACTTATTAACATGGGTCACTATCATTGATTCTATCCTAACCAGCATTATCTAAGCCATGAGGAATTATCCAAAAATTCATACTCTATCCAAACATGTTATCCTATCACAAGATAATCCTTGGCATCCTTCGCATACCCATCCATTAATCCATTCATTTATACATGCATCCACCCATATCATTCCATACATTGTTAAACACTAGGGGTAGATACTTACATCTTGCTTCAAGAATCAATCTTTAGTTATATCATATAATCTATGTGGTGATATAAACATTTACAAAATTCAAAATAAAATTGGTCAAATCATTTGTAAGAAAAAATATAAATCACTAGCCCATGGAACATTTTGACGAGAAGATGTTCCTTATCAATCTTTATCTTTTATCAAGCATCAATCTAAACCATCAATATCAATTGCATCTACCTTTCACTTCAATGACACATAAAATCATTCCAATGGATTTTGTTCCAATCCTAGCTTCAAAATATTGATCTATCTTATCCAATAAATCCATCATCATCTCGAGATATAGATCATTTCCCAATCCTTGTGTTGTTCAACACTATCCTTGCATTGTTGTGCATCCTCAACAATGTTATCACTATCAGTAATCTATCAATTATATCAATCAAGCCTAGCTTGAGTTTCAATAAAATCCAAAAATGATCACTGAAATCATCACACATCCATAAACTCATCATCATGTGAAAAATCTAAAAAAGAAAATCATCTCAAAAAACCCAAAAAAACATCCAAATCACATCAAAATCTCTAAGCAGGTCTACAAAGTCAAAAATTCAAAAACATGGTATCAAACTACATTTTCTCTGAGCTTGAATGTAGCAAGGCCATCATTTGTGTGCCCCTGAGGAATTAGGTCAATCCTTTAGGATTCTATCACAATAAATTAATAATCCATCAAATGTTTATATCTCATCAATAAACGGTTACTAGTCAGAGTCAATCAAACTATGTTGTCTTTGCATGTATAATTTCTACAAGGCCATCACTGATGAGCACTCGAGATGCTAGGTTAGTTTCCCCTTAGGTCTTTGTCTTGGTCTAAAACGAGGAAAACACAAAAACATTTGAAAAATAGAAAACCCAAAACATTGGAAGACATTCAAAAAATATTAAATAGCCTCAAATAACCTGAAAACCTAAATATTCACATATACCAAATTAATATTAAAAACAACCTCAAAAACATTGAAAAAGTGTCAAAAACATTGAAATATTTGAAAATTTCCAAAACCACCCATCCCTTTTCACTCATAATAAACCTCCATTCATAATAAATTGATCATCACTGTCAACCTTTGGTAAAACAAGTGGAAACAAGTGTGGCAATCATGAAGTATGAACCAAATATGAAAATCTAAAGTCTTGATCATGAGTAAACAATTTATTCAAACCTTATATCAATGGCCTTTCAAACAACCTATCAATTAAAAGAAAACATCCACTAGCATGTCCTAGGATACATCTTTCCTACAATGGGCATCATCATTGGAAATAATTTTGGATACTTATCCTCTAAACAACACCTTTTGGAAACAGATATGAATGACATTAACTATTTTTTCATTTTTATCTTTTCTTATGACTCATATTATTGACCCATTCCAAAGACCTGATGATGTCTATTTAAAATGATTTAGAGAGAAAGGAATGGGGCATTGATCATTTTATTTCATTTGTTGTGCTTGTTGGATGTTCTTGTAATATAACCTTGGTGAATACTTGCTTTATTTTGTGTAGGGAGGTTGTTTTGAATAAATTATTGAATATTGTGTCTGCTTTGGTCTAACATGTTCTAAAATTCTAAACTACATTCCAACAAGGTTTTTGTATGTTAAGTGTGAACAAGGATACTCCTATCTATTTTTAGAGTCAAAGTCCATTGCATTAAATACAATGCCATCCTATTCATTGATAGCTTGATGTATCATGTATGTGTTTTATATCAAAAATAAGAAATGAAATGATGAAGTATCTCAATCCTTGAAACAAGAAAATAATATTTTTCATCACCATATCTAATAAAGCTTCAAATAATCATAGGCTTGTTGGACTTCTAAATTAATTTCAAAATAATGGTTAATCAATGTTCATCTCATTCTTCTACTTTTATCTCATTCGCATCCATCTTATTCTTCTATCTTTACTAACATTTCTATCCAAGTATTGAATATGTGTGATATATCAAAATATACATTAGGCTACCCATGGCTGATGATTATCTATACATCATAAAATCTATCTACATCAAATATCTGATCTCTCTAAAGAAGTATCTTTCATCCTCTTTGATTTGAACTAATTTTTCATCCTTGTCATTATCTCAACCTAAAAATATTCTTTTTTGCTTTATCTCTCGAAGGGGAAATATACCATCATTCATTCCTTCTATTAAGACATAGTGGGGTGTCCAAAAAATCAAGAATTTTAACTTTTTTATCTGATCAGAAATGATTTGAAAAGTGTCAATCTTTGAACCAATGTAATAGGTACATCGCTTCAAAGAGGGACAAAATTTAGACACTTAAAATCATCTTGATTAATATTGCACATCTAAATTTGATTATTAACACCATTTTTTTCCTAATTCACCTCTTTTCGAACATTTAATTAAATAATCTAAATTTTTTTATTAAAGTCATCACTTTTGGCTATTAATTCGATAATCAAATTTATTAGGTTAATTCATCCCCTTTCATCCTAATTTTCATCCTGTTTAATTGGATAATGTGAATTATTTAAATTGAACCCCTTAAGTCTTCTCATTTGATTAAATAATCCTAATTATTTAATTGAATGTCATTATCCCCCTTTAATTAAATAAGTTAATTATTTAATTAAAATCCTAATTTTTTCCACCTTGCATAATTAAAAAAATGTTTTAATTACCTAATTAGCTAATTTCTCTCACCTTCCCACTACCAAAGGAATATTCCCTTGGAATATTCCTCCATTTCCACTCCTTCAAAATGGGAAATATCTTGTATCAACTTCCGAATTTTTAGGAAGTGTGCTCCTTCAAATCAATGACAATCATTGATTACAATCCTTGATCCTTGTCAACTTACATTCTCATCCATTGATGGGAATCCTTGATCTATGTCATCCCCTCTTATTGATTTTCATCCATTGATTGATCAAATCAATTCTGACCATTGATTTAGCTATTTCTCCTATAAATAGTCCTCATTTCTATGAGAAAAGGATCCAATTTTTTATTTAGAGTAACTAAACTATACTGAATTTTAGAGTATTATCCATTATCATTTCAATATTTATCATCCATTTATCTTATCTTTCTTCCCTTTTAGTTTATCTTTCATCTATTTTCATCAATCTTCATCAATGGAATCCATTTGAAAGCTTGTTTCAACTAAGGGTTTGGGAAAGGGCTAACTTTCCACATCAATGTAGCACCAATCCCCAATGGGATGAGATTTGAGGCATTATATTAGTTTCCATTATTAATTTCTAGTTAGTTTCTTGTTTAATTTCTTCTTTATTTGATATTTTCAAGTATTTCATTGGGATCATGACTTAACTAGTCAGATCTTGGTTTATTTCATATGGATCTAGGAAGTTTATCTTAGATTATGATCATAATGAAAAGATTATATGTGTGTAATGGATATATGAGAATTTTATTTTCATGTAATGATATTGTATGTGATGTATACCTTCTATATTCTTACCACACATGCTTATTTCTCTTACTATATCCTCTAGGACATAAAAAGCTACTCAAGGAGTATTGGGGAATAGATCTCCAAACTATACTTCCCCCATTTCCCTTGAAAACATTGGTTTTGTTGTTGAGACCCTAGAGAGAATAGTAAAGAAATTAGAAGTATAGAAGAGTAAGAAAAAATTAGCAAAAAAATTTAAATTTTTCAAACCCTAAGGTCCGAGATGAGTGGGGGTATGCCATTAAGGGATGACAAATGGAAAGGGGAAAGGATCCCAAAGATACTTGAAAAGATGTGACTATTCAAAATATTATTTCAAAATCATGATATAGGGAAAAAGGATAGAAGTCTAGACCAATGATATATATGGGAACAAAAAGAGAGCTAGATATCTAAAATCATTAAATTAGAGATGAAAATGAGTGCAGAAGAAAGGAAACTAAAATAAAACAAGGAAATAGAATAAAGGTACCACAAGTGAGAAATAGAAAGGAGATAAAAAGAGAAATTGGGAAAATGGAAAAAGAAATACTAAAGAGAAAAGAGCAGAGCATGCCAAGAAGGGTGTTGTTGAGCACACCAATGTGGGTGCAACCAATAATAAGAAAGGAATATGAAAAGAACCATAAGCAAAGGATACTACAAAAGAATAAAAGGAAAAATTGGTGGAACCTAATCCCAATCCTGAGGATTTTGTAGCTAAACATGATATGAGATTGACCATTAATGAAAATACAGGATTAAATATGAAAAGATATGAAGAATAGAAACCACCCCTAGACCAGGAGTTGCCCCTTATGCTGGATATAATACATATAGAAACAAACAAAGAAAAAGAGGAAGATAGAAAACCTAAATTATGGATAACATATACAATAAATTAGTACACTGGTCATAGAAATTAACAATCAATTTATTGAGAGGAGAACTGAAAAGGAACAAAATAACTATGAAAGGATAGAAAGTGACACTGAGTCCAACTCCATCTTTAGTAATTAGAGAAGCAACACTACAAGTCAAGGAAATCTTATTGAAGGAAGGAATACCCACAATGAGAAAGATTACAGTCTTCAAAAAGGATACTAGTAATGCCACATAGCATTTTTTCTTATTAAAAAATATATACCAAAGGTAGAAAAAAACAAAAATAATGCATGAAGCTATTTGATTTCATTGGTTCCTTGAGAGAAGAATCAATAAAATGTTATCGAAAAGAATTCCCCCAGAACAATAAATCCTAGGATGAAGTGAAACAAACCTTTTTAGAAAACTTTGATAGTTCAAAAATCTTGATGGAGGGAGTGAGAAAGCTAAGGGAATTATCTCAGTGGAAAGATGAATCCATATTAGAGTTTTACAAGAGGTTCAAGGAAGTAGTCAGGTGACTAGACAAACCACTAAACAAAAAATAGAAAAGAGAATGGTTCCTTTTTGCCATAACTCTAAAACTCAAAGTGTCCTTAGATGGTAGAAATTTTAGCTCATATTCAAAATTAGTCACATTGGTATTGTTGGATAGAATTTCATTCATGGAGGAGGGTTAAGGAAAATGAGAATAAGAAAATGGAATGATTACAGTTAGAGATGGATCATTTGTGGTTGAGATAGGAGCTTACAAAACAAGATGGTGTAGTCACAGATGGAGGGTCTAGAAAGGACTATCCAACCATGTAGCCTTGAGTTCAACACAGTGGAAATAACATAAGAAATACTCAACAAACATGAATTATTATTGATTCAATAACTTGCAATATTACATGAATCATATGCCTTAAATGTGAAATGTCTAAAGGATCATAGGTCTACCACAAGGCATTACAGATATTATAATTGGAACAAAGGCCTTATTACAATCCAATGACTTGAACCAAAACTACCTAATTATCTACTACTGAGATATCTACCTTCTAATGGATTAAAAATAATCTTAAATATAGTTCTCCAACTCCAATTATGATATGCATCTTCCTTGAGGGCTTACAAACCCAATAGAAGATCAAACATGTAGGTCAGCCATAGAACATGAGAGATAAACATTCGAGGAATGAAAATGTGTTCTGGATCTCCAAGAAAGATTCATTAGACCTAAAATATCATGAATTATGTTTCATTAATCTCCACACATTTCATAAATGGTCTATATAACAAGCCTGAGCTAGATAGGCCCTGAATGCTCTGACTAAGAATTGACAATGAACTTCTAAGAGTGATAACTTACTATAAACAAATGTACAAATCCCTTGAAATTTGGATATGTTGAAGATGGCCTCATGTAGATCCTATATCTTTCTCTACAAGATAAGAAATGATAATACGATAAAATGTGAAAGAAAATGTTGAGACAACTACATACTGAATTGAAAGAAAAGAAATATTTTGGTTGATACAAAATTGATTTACAACTAGGGATGCTCCTACATCAAACACCCAAGGTTAGAAGAAAAGTGAGCCCCTCACTTTTCAAGGGATAGAGGAAAACTGAAGTGGTCCAGATCAACTTGAGAAATCCATGATGAACCCTCTACTATTCTAACTTTCCACTTCACTAGATACTCTTTATTATACTTATTCCTAGTGCTCCTCCCATTTATAGTAGCCAAAATCTACTCAATTTTCTCTAGTGGTTGATGTGGTAACTGCTCTTTCAAGTCAACTTCTTTATTACTTTACTATCCTTCATGATACTCATAGATGTCCATAATATTGAAAATAGGTTATATACCAAGTGCCTCTAATAACTCCACTTCATATGCATTTCCTAAATCAAATTTCTCAAGAATATTGTATGGTCCAAACTTCCTCATCTTCATCTTATTTTATGTTCTTATTGGAAATATTTCCTTTCTTAGATATACCATAACTTCATCTCCAATAGAAAATTGCATATGCCTCCTCTTCACATCTTCATGTTCCTTGTACTTATTGTTCATATCCTCTAGGTTTCTTCAAACCTAACTATGTACTATCTCCATGAATCCTGCAAACTCTTATGCTTTTACACTCCTCTTGTTCTCCATAATGATTTCTCTGAGCTCTGCAACTCCTTTGGGGTTTTCTCTTACCACAATCTCAAATGGTGTCTTCCCTATGCTATGGTTCACTAAATTATCATATAAAAAAATTTCTTATAGTACAACTATGTCCCAATTTCCTACCTTATCTCCAGCTAAATATCTCAACAAGTTACCCAAACTCTTGTTTACTACCTCTATTTATTTATTTTTCTATAGATGGTATGTTGAAATGGAATTTAGGTATTTCTTCATCTTCTTCCACAATGTCCTTTAGAAGTATCCTATGAACTTGGTGTCCCTATTTGAAACTATACTCTTAGTTAATCCATGTAATCTCACAATCTCCTTGAAAAATAAGTCAAAAACATGTACGTAATCACTAATATTCTTGCAAGGAATGAAATATTCCATTTTAGAAAATTTATCCACTATTTCCATTATAGAATCATATCCTCTCTATTTTCTTGGTAATCCCAATATAAAATGCATTCTTATATCTGCTCATGGTCTCTCTAGTATTGTCAAAGGTTTGTACAATCTAGTATTATGACTACTTCCTTTTGCTACTTGAAAAAATTTGTAACTTTGAACATATTTACTGACATCCTTATATATTTGCAACCAAAGATAGTGTTCACTCACCAAATATAGTGTCTTATCTATACTCCAAAATGTCCTAATCCTCCACTATGTTTCTCCTAAATCAAATTCCCCCTCATTAAACTCCTTGAAATGGACAATTCTAATTTCCTTTGAACAACATATCTTCTTGAATGAAATAATCCAACCATTGACTCCTAGATGTCACTACTGGTTCCTTACATGCTTTCCATGCTTCAAAAAGAAATATATCATCCTCATACATGTGTTTTAGTTCTTTAAAACCTAGTACTTCTATCTTCATTTCTATCAACAAATTCCTTCTTTTGTTCAATGCATCTCCAACTTTATTAGATTTACCACTCCTATGCTTCAACACAAAGGTATAACTCTACAAGAACTCAACCCATATCATATTTCTCTAGTTCAACTTACCCTAACTATTCAAATATTGTAAAGATTGATGGTCGGTGTACAACAAAAACTCCTTAGGAAAAAAGTATTGGCATAAAATTCTTGATCATAAATTGAATATCTCCTTCTATAATCATTCAATTTCTCACAAAAGTAAGTTATTTCTCTCCCTCCTTGACTCAATACTACTCCTATTGCATTTCCACTAGCATCACAATCAACTTTAAATACTTTATCAAAAATAGGTAGTGCTAACACTAGTTGCTCTACCATCTTTTGCTTCAATAATTCAAAACTTCTTTATGCTCCAAATGTTTACTTAAATTCTTTCCTCTCATTATTTTTATCATGGGTATACAAATGCTACTAAAGCTCATGATGAATTTTGGGTAGAAACTTGATAGTCCATGAAATGATCTTACCTCTCCAATGTTCACTAGTGTCGGCCACTCAGCAACTGTTCTAACCTTCTTAGGTTTCATCTTCAATCCTTCAATAAAAATGAAAAAACCCAAATACACCAACTCTATCTACATAAAGCTACACTTATTAACATTTATCAGAAACTTCTCCTAACTTAATCTTTGTAATACTTTTTTGATGTGCCACAAATTTTCTTCCCTAGTCTTACTAAAAATTAGAATATCATTAAAGTAAACAATGAAAAATTTACCCAAGAATTGCTTCAGTACCTCATTCATTAATCTCATGAAGGTGTTAGGTGCATTGATCAATCCAAAAGGCATTATTAACCACTCATGCAATCCTTCATTAGTCTTAAATGTAGTCTTCCATTCATCCCCTTCTTTGATTCTAATTTGATGGTATCCACTCTTTAGGTCAATATTTGTAAATACTTTTCTCCACTCAAACAGACCATGATGTCATCCATCCTTGGCAACCGGAATCTATATTTTACTATGATCCTACTGATTTCTCTTGATTTTATACACATCCTCCACTCTCCATATTTCTTTGGTTTCAATACAACAAGTACAACACATGGGATTAAACTATCTCTAATATATATTTTCTTCAACAAAGCATGTATTTGGTGGTTCAGCTCCACATTTTTTGTAGGTTTCATCCTATGTACCACTTTGTTTGGAAAACCTACTCCAAGTATTAAATCTATATGATGATTGATTCTCTAGGTTAGTATTAATCCATTTGGTATATTCTTTAATATGATTTCTTGATATTCTACTGGTAGTTCCACTACTCTCTACATGTGATGGATCTTACTCTTTTGTAGTAGAATTGTCTGCCTCCTAATCACTATATTTCTTAGGAATCAATGAAAAAAACATATTTTCATGTCTCAATCCATTTATAAAATTCTTCCATCTACCAAGCATATTTTGGCACTCCTTGGTTGCTAAATTAACTGACCCAATAGATGGGAATTGATAGAAACCAAGGTTAGTAGGGTATTTGACCTCTCTAGCCTTATGCAACTGTTGGACTTGAGGTTAATATCCCTTATTTATTGGGAGAAATCAATCAAAATCCACTTGTTACTACAACATCTAGGTAGAAAAAATGGTGTTAGACATCATATCCCCATAATTAGATATAGGTTGACTTAGGATATTGGATAAACCAGTTCCCCCATTGCTTTACCCATTTCATGGCTTTTATAGTCAATATGAACCCCACATCTCTTGATTGAGTAATTATTGTTGGTGTAATTAATTAATTAATTATTACACTAGCATAAGTTAACTTAGGTCTTGTATTAAATTAATTAAGTTCTAGGTTGCATTATTAGATAAATCATTTAATAAATGGGGTATTATTCCCTTTCCTTGTTTGTGGGATAAGATTCCTTCTAGAACTTATCTCATCATTTAATTATCATCTAGATAGGGTTCACATGTTGTTAGATTTTAACACTTGGCAACATCTCATGCATATTAGGGTTTACTTCTTTCCTATATAATCAAGCATCTTGTTCATTTGTAATTAATCATATCAATATCAATTTCATCATATCAATAGAATCTTTAATCAGCATTCCATTGTTGCAACACTTCTCTTTGTGGTTGATTATCTTTCATGGCTAAAGTCCTTCATTGAAGATTTTGGAGCTTCAGGGGCTGTGCAATCCATCATCTCAACATGGTATCAAAGCTAGTCCATTGAAACATCAACCCTAGATCCAAGAAGTTTGGAGTCCAAGATTCAAGTAGGCTTGGAGTTTTATGTTGCAGGCTAGTTGGATCTACCCGGGAGCCAAGTTGATTTCTGGTGTAGATCAGGACCTCTCCAACCTCTCCATTGCATCCAGAAGGCCTCAAAACCCATAGATTGCCTATTCATTCATCAAAATCAAAGACAAATCACCCGAGAGCCAGTTGAGGTATTATTTAGGGCTTGCATTTTTTTGTACTATCCGTAAAAATCTGTTGTAAAAAATCTTCCTGTTTAGTCATCCTCCAAGGCAAAAAATTTTTAGAAAAATCAAAAAAATTCTGGCTTTTTTTTTTGGGCATTTTCTATATAGCATTGGCAAAAATTTAATTCTCTGCAGGTTACTTGTAATTTAATATTCAGTTGGAAAAAATATTTTATTTTGGTGGCTATAGTTTTGTTCCGTCGACATTCCACATTTATCGACTTTTATTTAAATTTTTGAATTGTAAGATTTACAATATTCAAAAAAAATTGAGTTCGGCATCCACTGACAGTCTGCCGACCCCGACCGCTTGTGTCATTCAGCATCACCATTGTCAGTCCATTCCCGACCTCCATCAGCTTCTTGTCACATTGGTCTTCAGCACTGACATCTTCCGGCTCGGCCACCACCCGTCGTAGACTCCGATCACCGTCGACCAGTATCTCTTGCCACCACTGTTGAAGTTTCCAGTCCCCGTTGATGTGTATGCTCTGCCCCAGTCCCATCATGAACTGAGGGCTTCGTCGATCACCTAGTAGCTCATTCTCCCATCGGCCACACCACTAGATCCCGCCACCTATGGCTTACTCTGCCGCCACCATATCTAGTGGCAGGTTTTTTTAAACTGCCAGCTAGCCCCTCGGTCATATCAGTGACCGGGGGCCAATTTTTTTTGCCCTAAGGTGCCATAATTTTGCACCTAATTAGCTAGTGACAATTCAAATTGCAGAATTCTTTCGAAGGCTTATCTTCCACCTACGATATCAAAAATTCGTAAACGATATACCATTGGAAAGCTATTGAAGTCTACTTTTTAGTGGTGCACTCTGTTTTCCAAGATTATGATGTCATCAAATATTCAAGTCAACTAAATTCAACCCTCCTTTTTTGGACTCAAAAGCACACATCTTCACATCAAATTGTCAGATTTTGGTGATTCTAGCGGCATTCGGGAGATAAGTGCTTTATCTCATCAATCTAGTCACCTTCTTTGGTTTCAACTCCAGGTATCTTCTATTGATTTTTTGCAATTTGATGCATTTTCCTAATTCCTAAGACATCCTAAAGCTTGAAGAAGAATTTCTTGATCTCGGAGGCATATTCTCAGTTGCATATCTATTTGGAAGTATTTATTTGCTATTGAAGGTCAGTGTCTTTTTTTGTGGAGAAATTTCATTATGGGGCTTGCATATTACTCTCCTTCTTTGGTTATGTTCCACAAGGGAAACTATTAGCAATGGTGAGATGGGATCTTCCACCATCTTCTATCACTTGATCTATTGCCTCATCTGTATGGTATAGTTCATTGTCCAAGTGAAGGTGTTCAGAAATTTTCTTGGAGTTGTAGTAGGTACACTATCTTGCAGATTATTGCTATGCAAGTTGATTGTGATGTTTTGAGATCTATTGATCATTGTGATTTTCCTCACATCCTTTTGGATTAAACTTTGGGAGCTATATGGAGATTCAGATACTCCACCATTCATCGATGATCATGCTTCAAAATGTCATTTTGCATATCAAGTACCCCACAATGATATTGTTGTGTAGGAGGTTGATTTCCTTGATCTTTCCGAAGAGGTTGACAAGGTTCCTTTCAATGCTTCTTCTCTATTAGATACAATTGGTATCCCTTCACATTCAGTGATTTCTTGTCCAAAATCATTGATTCAGGCTTCCACCATCATCACTCATCAGGACACCTTTGGTTTTTCAAACTTGACATCACTTGATGGCTTTGTTTTAGGCATCACTGACTTGGCTACTTCTATAGGTTTGGAGGACATTCTTGAGGGGATATCACTCCTCTATTTAGATTTGTCTTTGGAGAGTTGTTTTGAGTCTCCTCATTCCTTTGTCTCGACCTTGATTAGGAATCCAGAGACTATCTTGGAGGCACTTGGTTTCTCTTCAGAGATTTCATATCAGAGACTTCTTCCTTGTTATTCCATTCATGATTTGAGGTTTCTTCAGCATCCACCATTGGATTTGCTTCAGACTTCTTTTAGTGGTTTTGAGGACACTTCATTCAAGGGGGGTTATCAAGTCTCCATCACATCTTTGTCTTTGGATCTTGTTTAGCATCAATTTTTGCATCGTCCTGCTTTGTCACCCTCTTCATTGATTGTGGCATCTTCATCTTCAAGCAAGGAGACACCTAAGTAGAGTTCAGAGACACCATTATCCACCTTCATCTTTCCTTCAATTCCTATCTAGAATGGGAAGCATCTTTGCACTTGCAATTGGTTTTGTTTCTACTGAAAGGGAGACAAGTTGTTTGTCGACATTGGATCATGTGTTGTCCTCAAACACTTACCTTTTTGTAGGTGATATCATCTTCTTGGGGGGCTATACAGTCTCTCTATTTCCTCCCTATGGGGGGGCTTTTTTTTTTATCCATGTGATGGATGGTGTACTTGGGGGGTATATGGGAGTCCTCCATCCTTCCCATCCTATCTCACATTCTTTCTTTCTTTTTATCTCCTTTTTCGAGAGGGGTTTTGTTCCCACTGGGTTTTCCCCTTTTCTCCAGTTGTGGGATATTTTTTGCATCTTCATGTACATGGGTACCTAACATGGCCTCGTAGCCGGGACCCATCATCATCTTGCATAATCATTGCATTTTCATCCCTAAGTTGCACTTATGGGGGGGTGTTGGTGTAATTAATTAATTAATTATTACACTAGCATAAGTTAACTTAGGTCTTGTATTAAATTAATTAAGTCCTAGGTTGCATTATTATATAAATCATTTAATAAATGGGGTATTATTCCCTTTCCTTGTTTGTGGGATAAGATTCCTTCTAGAACTTATCTCATCATTTAATGATCATCTAGATAGGGTTCACATGTTGTCACATGTTAGATTTTAACACTTGGAAACATCTCATGCATATTAGGGTTTACCTCTTGCTTATATAATCAGGCATCTTGTTCATTTGTAATTAATCATATCAATATCAGTTTCATCATATCAATAGAATCTTTAATCAGCATTCCATTGTTGCAACACTTCTCTTTGTGGTTGATTATCTTTCATGGCTAAAGTCCCTCATTGAAGATTCTGGAGCTTCAGGGGTTGTGAAATCCATCATCTCAACAATTATAACATAGAGGAAATCATAATTCACTCCCTTAGAATTTTTTCCAAGGTTTTCAGTTCCAATTGATCATTGTATTCCCAAATATTTCTTTGTCTAGGCCCTTCACCTCCAACTCCCATAGTGTTCAACCTTGGAAATTTTCCCATCCTAGATGTACAAAATATACTACATATGATGACATATAAAATTATTTTTGTTGATGTAATTAAATGTGTTGTACCTTGTCTTAGGTCATAATTACACCTTAGTTAAGTTTACTTAGGGACTACATAGGAGGTTGTTGGAGAATTTCCACTTTTGGTGGACTTGACATGTCATTACTTTATCACTTCCACCTTTTGTGGACACATCATGTGATTATCTCTCCACCTTAAGTGGAGTGATAGGTTTTCCTAGTTGTCTCATGTCATAATATTATGAAACTTTTCATAATCTTATGCCCTTCAATGTTCTCACCTTGGCTATATATCCAAGGGGTCTCTCTCATTTGTAATCAATCATAATCATATCATATCAATGACATTGAATACAATTTATTCTTGTCATATTCTCTCTCTTTTCTTGTGCTTTCCATTTGGTCCATAGATCTTGGGTGGCAACCATAGCCAATTCTAACATGGTATCAGAGTAGTTTGGGTGTCATTGGAGAGTCTTTTTCTAAAGAGAGATTCCAGATCTAAAGAGGTTCCATTCGTAGCTCTTTGTTGCGGGTTCACATCTAAGCTTGTTGGTTCAAATCTAAGCTTGCCATTGTGTCTGGAAGGTTCAAGAAAGTCAATTTTTCCTTTTTTTCATCCAAATTGGACATACGAGGCCAAATCTA
Source organism: Sequoia sempervirens (assembly GCA_007258455.2). Taxonomy (NCBI): domain Eukaryota; kingdom Viridiplantae; phylum Streptophyta; class Pinopsida; order Cupressales; family Cupressaceae; genus Sequoia; species Sequoia sempervirens. The sequence goes on from VDFB02000017.1 coordinate 11,198,176, forward strand.
TGAGGGTTTGAAGTTGAAGTGTGGTTGCCAGATCCAAAAGGTAGCTGCAATTTTGGAGCATTTTGGGTCAAATCCAACCTTGCCATCATGTCCAGAAGGGCCAAAAACCCTGAGATCGACTATCAAATAGAGAAAATTCGAGCACTTCACCTAGAGCTTGAAGAAAAAATCTCCCCTCCTTCGGTCGTATGGACGTCATTAATGCAAGTCGACATTAAATGGGTACAATCGAAAACATATTTTTTTTTAGTTGAAAATTTTTGAAATTTTTTTTAGAAAATTTTTAATTTGTATTTAATTAAATTTCATTGAAAAGTTTTATTTTAAAAAAAAATTCTAAGTACTACATACTCAATACCTTTTGTCGATTGTCGGTACCACAGCAGTACTCGGGCTAATCCGCATTCGCCACGTGGCCTCTGCTCATTAGCCACCATGGGCACCTCGGCTCCACCAGCTACGGCTAGTTCAATCAAAACCAAAAAACATACACTTAATCAACAGAAACAAAAATCACAAATCCAGTGAAATAAAATTCAACCAGTGACAAAGATTCCTACAAATATTTGGTCAAGAAAGATTCTTAGAATATTCCAAGGGTTAGAGTATATTCCGTTGACTGGCATATTCTAGTGATAGATTCCAACCAGAATCGAGTTATTTTTTGATAGGAATTTGAACGTTAAATTTAAGCCAGTGATTAGATGAAGTCAGCACCACATCATCAGTTTTCAAAAAAAATTGCCCCCTCACCATTTGCATTTTGGTTTTTGCAGTCTAACTTTGAAGCTCAATATCTCACTCATTTTGACTCCTTTTTTGAGAAATTTTTTTTGATTTGGGCTAGAATTTCGTTCTCTACACAATGGTGTAATCATTTTTTGGTTTTGGTGCCTAGATTTTCCATAATTTTCAGATTCTCACAGGTGTTGTTGCTTCGTCCTCATTTTGGGAGCTTCGGGAGCTCATATCTTGCTCCTACGGTAACATTTTTGGGTGCATTGTTTTTGAAAGTGCATGATTTTTCATGTATATCTCAGTGGTATGATCATATTGGTGTCATTTCATACCAAAAATTATACTTGATACTATGGACTATTTTGGCATTTGTAAGCACTAAGATCAAGTCTAGTTTTTTTTTTTGGCATCTATCAATTGTAAATGCACTAAATATAAAGTTCCAAATCTGATATTGCTTGGGGGGTTTCTTGATTGAGTGATTTTTGGGGGGTAATCTTGTAGTGATTGTTTGCATTCTTTTGCTTGATTTGTGTTCTTGCAATGGGGAGATCTCAAATTGAACCCATAAATCCACATAATTATGCTACATGGAGAAAATCAGTATCAAACTATCTCATGATGAAAGGTCTAATAGGTCATCTAAAGGACACAATTCAAAAACCTACTAATGCTAAAGAAATGGCAAGGTGGGAGATTGATCGTGAGAAAACACTTGGATGCATATGTTCATTAGTCTCATTTGATTTGCAATTTCATATTGAATTATGTAATACACCTAAAGAGGCATGGGAGACTTTTGATAAATTGTATGGTAAAATAGATAAGATTAGAGGCTATCAGATTGATAATGATTTGATGAATCTTGATCCTAAGAGTTTTGAACACATCCAAGACTACATCTCCAAAATCAAGCAACTAAGAACACAATTGAAAGAATGCACTATTGAAAAAGAGGATTTACAATTGTTTCTAAATGTGTTATCCAAGCTTGGTCCTGAGTATTCAGTGTTTGTTTCTGGCTTTCATACCCATCAACTTTCTATGGGAGCATCATATGTTGATCCTAAGTTTGATGACTTTGCAAATCTCCTAATCCAAGAGGAAGCTAAGTTAATGAACATGGGTCTAATCAAGTCTTCCAAACCACAAGCATTGGTGGCTAATGAGTCTAAGGTATAGAAAGAATCATAGAATATTGATAAGAAGCAAAAGAAGAAACATAACAAGCCACATAAAGAATCAGAGTCCTCATGATCAAAAGGAGAAACATCTAAGAAGGAGAGACCTTTTTGTGCATATTTCAAGAAGGATGGACATGAAGAACACTATTGTTATAAGAAGGATATTGATGAGTTGAAAAATCTTCTCAAAAAGAATCACATTGATTTTCCTTCTATAATGTCTAAATCTTCTTCTGCTTCTACTTCAAAATAGTCTAAAAAGGAAAAAGGTCAAACATTAGGATATAAAGGACAAGCTCTTTCTGCTCATTTAGGTCTAGGATTAGGGAAATGGCTTCTAGATTCAAGAGCATCACATCATATGGCATCTTCACAGACTATCTTCTCTTCATTTCAGCCTTGTAGTATGTCTCCTATATTGATGGGAAACAATACATACATGAGTGTAGCAGGGAAGGGATCCATTAGCATTGGGGAGAACACTTATCAAGATGTCTTGTGTGTTCCTCATTTGATGAACAATATGCTTTCCATTTATCAAATTACACATGGTGGAGATGGGAGAACTGTGGAGTTCACTCCTGATTCTGTTATCATTCGAGACTTGGAGACTAGAGATATCATTGCTATGAGGGTGGTTGATCATTCATCTTGGTTGTATTCCTTTGCATAGTTTGCTTCTGATGATGACAATGTTTGTTTGGCTGTTGATCATATACACCATGATTCAGAGGAGACATTTGGCTTTTTTAACTTGGGCATACTCACATCAGATCCAGTACTTGAGCCATGCATTTCATCTCCTCCGTCTACTGTTGTACCTAAGGATACTTGTGATTCAATAGTTTTGGCTCCTAGTGATTCAGTGTAGTAGGATCTTGATTGTCTTCCAGAAATGGCTACTTTGGATGACTTCCTGACAGACTTGTTTGTGGAGTCTCATCTTTTAGATTTGGAGGACACCATTGATCACATCCATCTTCTCTTTGATGAAGATGTACCTTCTTCAATTGTTGTGATGGAACATCTTGACCCTCTTGTTCATTCTCTACATGATCATTCTTCACAAATTGGTGTGAGTGTGGATACTTTTGGACAGCATTTGGAGGAGGCGTCTTTGTCTTTAGAGGGGATATTTTGGTCTTTGGATCATGTTCTACATTCTTCTCTACTATATGTTGGATTTTCCTCTTTAGCAGTGTGGCCTAGAATGCCTATTTGGAGTGTGTCAGCTTTTGGCATTGACATGGAGACACTTGAGCATGCTTCAGAGACATCATCATCCATCATCCATCTTCATGATATCCTGCATACATCCTTGGTTTTGTTTCTTCCTAAGGGGAGGAACGTTGTTCGGCAAGATTAGATCATCTTCAACATTCAATGTTGAGATTCTACTATCATTGCAAGAGACTCAACATTGAGGGGGGGCTACCTTTTCTCTCTTCTACTTCTCTCTTATGGGGGGGTATTTTTCCTCACATGGGTTTTTTACCTTCTCATTCATCATTGAGAGAATTTCTTTTTTGTATTTCATCTCTCTTTTGGGGAGGATTTTTGTCCCACAGGGTTTTCTCCGTTTCTCCAATTGTTCGAGATTGCATTGTTTGTACATGGGTACCTAACATGGCCTAGTAGCCGGGACCCATCTTGCATTTTGCATTTGTGTACATTCTCCCTAAGTTTCACTTAAGGGGGGCTGTTGGTGTAATTAAATGTGTTGTACCTTGTCCTAGGTCATAATTACACCCTAGTTAAGTTTACTTAGGGACCACATAGGAGGTTGTTGGAGAATTTCCACTTTTGGTGGACTTGACATGTCATTACTTTATCACTTCCACCTTTTGTGGACACATCATGTGATTATCTCTCCACCTTAAGTGAAGTGATAGGTTTTCCTAGTTGTCTCATGTCATAATATTATGACATTTGTCATAATCTTATGCCCTTCTATGTTCTCACCTTGGCTATATATCCAAGGGGTCTCTCTCATTTGTAATCAATCATAATCATATCATATCAATGACATTGAATATAGTTTATTCTTTTCATATTCTCTCTCTTTTCTTGTGCTTTCCATTTGGTCCATAGATATTGGGTGGCAGCCATAGCCAATTCTAACAATTTTGAATCCTTTACCTTTTTTAGGTGATTATGTATATGATTGGAAATAATCTTCCCCCAGTCCAAATAAATTTTTCTAGTTAATATCACCTCAATAAAATGAAACATCCAATGTTCATATTTATGGGATCTTTCCTTACCCATTGCTCTGCTCAATAATGTAATAATGTCCCCTACCTCTAAAAGGAAGTTAGATCTCCAAAGATTTGTAGGCAACTTGATAATATGTTTCTTACTAATCTTAAGCCAATTCTTATTCTTGTGGTGGTGGTTTGTGCTCACATCCTTCTCATATTGTTGTAGTGCCTCATCTTTTGTTACCATTGTTAGTTGAGGTAGGGTGGAAAATAAAACACTATTCTAATCATGGCTGGAGATAAGTCAATTATTTCATTTCCCCATTGATCAATACATTTGCATAGAGTCGGGTCGTATGCCTCTGATACTAATAGAATAAGTTTAGCACACTGAACAACAATAGGGAAAGATGCCACATGAACAAGACCTAAAGATGCTATCTTCTTAGCTCTTGGGTTGGCATTGTCATCAAATGTATCCTTCTTGAATTCCTCCAAATCAATGTGTCCTAGCATTGTAGGGTATGTGTAGGATCATGATGGGCCAAAAAGTGGCAATATTATGGGTATTTGTAGGGTATGTGGCTGAAAACTTTTTTTTTACCCAAAATTGATGAAATGAAAATGGTTTTTAGAGGAGATTCTCAGCTTTCCACCAATATAAATTATGCTTTAATTTGAATTAAATAAAAAATTATTATTCATTTTCTATTAGAATTACAACTAAAGTCTTGATCGATAGGCTGATTGAAAAACATCTATAACTTTCAAACAGTATCACATTATTTGAATCCGAAACATGCATCACATTTTATGCTTCACATACTATAGGATTTTAAAAAGAAAAATTAAATTTCATAAATTTTTGACCAAGTTAGGGTGGTCAGACATACGATTTTTTATATTTTTTAAAAGTTGTAATAAAAAATTCATAATTAATTATTTACTTGGAAAAAAAATTATAAAAAAATATGCATCATATCTGGACATGAGTCCTCCACTTATATATAAAATCTTATAAAAAAATATTATCATTTTTTTATGGGTAGGGTGGTCAGACAGACACTTCTTATTTTTTCCCTGAAATTTAAGTACTACTGCATTGAAATTTCAAATTTTCACCAAATAGATTTTATTTATTTTTAAATAAACCTAGTAGTTTAGAAACTACATTCAGTTTTGTATAGATTCTATTTTTACATATTTTTGAAATAATAAAGATAACTTATTCAAATTTTTACGTCAAGTTGCCTAACACTGATTTTTCTGAATTTTTTGCCACTTAAGGGCCTTTTTTCCCATGATGATCCTACACATACCCTGTATCAGTAATTTTCATCACCCTGGAGGTGAACTTGGATAACACAAAAGCACCTTGATATTTATACTTCATTGTATAATGGGTCTGATCTAGTTTTGTTAACTTAACCTTTTGTTCTTTCTCTCCTTGTACAACAATAGGTTGTTCTTTTGAATCATACATTTATGATACCTAAGAAACAACATTAAAGAGAGATTAATAAAGAATACATTACAAATTTTACCCTCTAAAAACCCTTGAAAACATTTTCTATCAAAATTATAAACTCTAACAGAACTCCTTCAAAAAGCAGTAAAACTTGTTTGTCAATATTGAAATTCAGAACTAGAAAAGCACATGGAACATGAACCTTGGGTAAAAAGGTTCATTCAAAATTTAGAATTCTGATGGAATCTTATTCATTATTGGTGGAAATCGGAATCATAATTTCATATGGAACTTGGCTCCTAACTCTCAAGTTCAATCAAAATTCAGAATCCCAATTGAACTTACTAAAAACAAATCATTTAAGGTTCCACTCTTATCAAAAGTAAGGATCAAAAAATAATTTAGAACATAGCCTTTTCGTTCATAGGTTTGTTGGAAATTCAAAATCCTAATACAAGGTTAGCCTTATAATGACCTTCGAAGTTATGAAAACTCGATAGACCTATATCAACTGTGAAGACATCAGAAATCAAAAGTAGAAAAGGACATAGTGTATACACCTAAAATTAGTCAAGACAATTAATTAATTAAATACAAGTTATTTAATTAAGGAACCCCTTTGATTCGTCTACTTATAAATAAATTCCAAATTTATTTATATAGTTCATAAATTCCAATTCTTCAATCTAAAATTGCATTCCTCTATTTTAATTAAATAAACAAATTCACATAGTTTGTTTCATTTAATTAATAACCTTTCACTAAATTTAAATTTAAGCACGTCTCCAAATTTTTCTCTTAACACCTCATCAAATGTCACATGTATTTAAATATTTCTAATATTTAAATTCCAAATTTAAATTTAGGCACATGTTGGACACTTGGAAATCTCACACACTTTATTCCTTCATATATTTGGAATGTTTCCCTTGGTCAAAGGAACATTCTCCATGATTCTTCCATCTCCACCGTTCTTCTCTCATGTTTGAATCTTGACCATTGATTGCTACCACATCACAAGATTATTTGGAAATCCTATAAATACAACCTCTTGCTACAGTATTTGGCATCCCATATTTAAGTAATCTTACTATGCAAGAATAACATTGGATCATTTGGAGCATTTAGAGTTTGAACATTTAGCATTGTTTAGCATTTAGCATTTAGAATTGTAGTATCATTTTAGATTGATATCATGGATTAGTTAGTATTTTCATTGCATTTCCATTATCATCTTGGCTTTTACACAACATTTTGCATCTTAATCTTTAGTATCATATCATTGTCATATCACTATCTTCATTTATAGCAACATCATAATCATAGAATCATTATTATTTATTGATATATCATATAGGAAGTAGATTTCTTGCATTTTGGAACAACATCTCATTTCTCAAGTTATCATTCTAACAAGCATAGTGCACACAAAAACCTGAGAGCCAATATGATTTAATGAATCCTTGAGAATAGAGAACAATGGAACATTTTTAGAGATTTGTTTTGTTTTAACTTGGTTAATTTCTATGATTCAAATCTTTAATGTAATATGTCTCATTGAGTTTTTCTTTTTCATTTATTGATTTAATAACATGCACAATTCACACATTACATAAAATGGCACCCACCATGGGGCTCAACCCCATTTTTAACAATTTTCTGGAAATTTTTTTGTGAATAGGTTGGACGTGACCTTTTAGCATGATCATGAGTTCTTTCAGCGCATATGACAAATCTTTTAGTGCATTCAAATTTTGTTACGGCACATATGAAAGCTCTTTCAGTGCATTCAATCTCTATTGTGGTGCATCCAAAGGATCTTTTAGTGCATTCATCATATGTTTTGATGCATATAGGGGGTTCTATAGTGCATTTGATATTTATTTTAGTGCATCCATTTTTTTCTATAGCGCATTCATTTTTTCTTTTAGCTCATACACTAGTTTTTATAGTGCATAGGATAATCATTTTAGCGCATTTGTTTAAATTTTCAAAATCTTAAAATTCTAAGAACTAATTAATGTTTTTTGTGTTGCGGGTGCATGATACGTTGGTCAAAGACAATATTATGCAACTACTAATGATTTATGTAGGGGATGGATTTATTTAATGCTTTCTTTTGATTAAATTAGGAACCTAGTTTAATTAAAAGGTTAAAGAACCCCTTGGACCTTTCATGCTTGAAGTGATAGGCCTATGCTTTCCCCTTAACTGGGTGACCAGAATTCCAAATTCACTATTTATGCTTTGTTAACACCTTTAGAGGGCCTGTCATAGTGGGAAAAAGTACTCACCCTACGGGAACAACATAAGTGGGAACAACTAAAGCCAACTTTTCCAACCCACTATAATCAAAAGTAAATTTAGGGAAAGTCAGCAATTCAATGGTAGTGTGCAAGATAACCATCCCCAAAGCCTTTGTTCTAAAGGTTGTGAGGTCTCCTAAGGGAGTTTATTATTTTCCACACTAAACGGAAACACTTTCTATGAACCATAGTGTAGAAGCCAACCGAGTCAATCTCTGAACACTTTCTATATCACAGTGCAAGGGGAGGGAAGAATCTACCCCCAAGATACTCACCATATAACCATTAGGGATTACTGGCCAAAAGTAGAGGATTTTGCTTTGGTTAAGACCCAAGAAAGAAAAAAACATGGACACCCTTTAGGGGGTGACAGGGTTGTGTGAGTTGACATGGTTTTGAGATGTGGGTTGTGATATTTTAAGTGACCCTTGAGAATAGAAAAGTTCTTGTATTGTCTTCTCTTGTTTTATACCTATGGAAATTGAAGGAATCAGACCGAATTCTTTAACACACTCAATGTTTAGTTCTTAGGTGGAAACAATTGCTTGACAACTTATTGTGTTTGAAGTCAAAATTCAAGAAAATCATCCATTTAAATGCTTAATTCCCATAACTTACAAACTGGAAATCAAGAAAAATAAAATGTTCAATAAATTGCACCTTGGAAACAATCAAATTCAAAGAAAAATGATTGGAAATACTATCAAAAACATTGAAAACTTCTAGTTTAGCGCATTCATCCTCTATTTCAATGCATTCATTGCATCTTTTAGGGAATTTGTGTTAGTTTTTAGTGCATCCCTAGCTTTTTTTGGCACATGAAGTATTTTAGTGCATCCATACCCTGTGTTAGTGCATTCATTTCTAGAATACCTAGTCAAAATCACATATTTAGGAGCATTCTAGTGCATCCCTAGTGTTTTTTGGCACATTGAGTCTATTTTTTGGTGCATATGAGTCATCCTTCAGTGCATTGAGTCTAGATTTTAGCCCATACAACATTTGTTCCAGCACATACATGTAGGATTTTAGCACATTCATTCATTGTTCTAGTGCATTCAATACATTGTCCAATGCATCTGGTATGTTTAGTAGTGCATCCACGCAGTCTTCCTGTGTATGTTGTTTATTTATCAATCTAATTGAAAACACAAACAAAAATGAAACATTAAACTAAAGAAAGCTAAATGAAATAAAATAAAACAAAGTTTCTTCAGAGCCGTTTCATCTTCCTCTATCTCCAGGAATTTGAAGTTGCTGCTCTCAGATGTGATGTAAGCTTCTCCAAATGGCTGCTATAGAATGAGTATGCAAATGAAAAACCTCTATTCTATATGCTGATAGAATGGAATTGCTAATACGGATATGGACAGGGGCTGTGGATTATGCACAGAGGCTGTGAATGAAAAATATCATGATTCTATTGCTATGAAATGAAAAATGCTATGAATACTATGAATACTATGAATGCTATGAATGCTATGCTACTTGCAATTTGGCTATAGTTATTTTACTGAAAGCTTCTATATGATTTGGAGCTCCCGGCAGTCATATTTATAGTTTTTCTCAGGCAAAATCATGGCTGGCAAGAATCTACGGCTATGAAATTGTCTGGTAGATTTAAATGGTGAAAGATGAAGAAGTTGAGAAGAAAATGGGAGAGGTTGAGAGGTTGGAGAGAAGAATGGATTCTTATCTTCAACCCACAGGAACAAGCCTGCACAGAAACAAAGAAAATTAATTTTTTTTGTTTTGGCAGTTTGTTTCACGGGTGTTGAAGATAAATCCCAAAATTAATTAAATAAATAAATTTATTTAATTTCATTTATTGCATTTTGATTTTTGATTTTTATACTATGGAAGATTTAATTAAATATTTTGTAATATTTAATTGTAATGTGACTTTAGAAGAATATGAAATATTTAGAAGAATTAATTAAATATTTTATGAATATTTAATTATAAATAGATATATGAATCGAATTAGAGGAATTAATTAAATATTTGAAATATTTAATTATAAATAGATCTTTAGAAGAAGAAGAATATTTTAATCTTTATTTAAATAAGATATTCAAACTAAGATTATATAATAATTAATATAAATAAATCGTAATATTTATTTAATTAATTAAGAAATGAATACGAAAAAATGATTAGATAAACTTATTTATTTAATCAAAATAAAAGAATGAAGAAATATAAATAAATTATTCAAATTTATTTATACGCAGACAGAATTCGAAGATTTTAATTAAATATCAAAAATATTTAATTAATTACCAGACAATATGATGTGACCATTTTTAAGTGTATACATTTTGCCCCTCTTTGAAGTGATGTGTTTTACGCATTGCTTCAAATAATTTTGAAATTTGCCCCAAATGTTGACTGTCGAAATATTGATAGGTATATGCCCCCGCGAACGATGAATCGATTTTTGATTTTATTTTTTTTTTTGAATTTTTTTTGAATTTTTTTGATTTTTATGGATTTTAAAGATGTCGATTCATCGTTCGAAGCTAATGATTTGAAGAAATTGACCCGAAGAGATATGAAATGAAAATTTGAAGAAGAAATTGCCCCTGCTATGTAAAAATATGATAAAAATGCCCCAATTTTACCATTATATAGGTTAAAATATCATTTTCCATGTCATTTTCAATTTTAACCTAGTAAAATTTGCAAATTTTGAGCTCTAAGTTGATAATCATGGCACTTCCAGTTCACCAGCACCGTTTCGAGCGTATCTGATGACATTAGTGGCTAGCACACTATGGACCTCCGGTATGTGTCCCGTAAATCTCTTGTCTCTCGAGATTTTTCTGTTTTGTGCACGTTTTCAATGTTTATTTCAAGAAAAATTGAGTTTTAGCACCCTTAAAGGTTTTTGTAGCGCATACGATACTTTTCGTAGCGCATTCAATTTGATAGCGCATTTGACACTTATCATAGCACATTTAACATATTTTGTAGCGCATTTGATTTCATAGCACTGATAATAGAAAGTGTAGCACATTTAATAGTTTTCATAGCGCATACAATTGCATGGCGCATTTCATGAATTTTGTAGCGCTCTTGATAATTTTCATAGCGCATAAAATTTCGTAGCGCATTTAATAAAAAGTGTAGCGCTATTAATTGATTCTATAGCACCAAAATTTCTTTAGCGTCGATAAGGAATTTTGTAACGCCCATAAGTAGTTATGTAGCACTTTTGATTGTATGTTTGTTGTGAATGATAAATTTGTTTCCAAAGTTGTTGGAGAACAAATAGTAGCTGATAAATTTGCTTTTAAAGTTGTTAAAAACAAAAAGGACAAATAAGTTTTCTCCTAAAGTTGTTAGAAAGAAACTTGATGTTGATTATTTGTGTTCCATGATGATGAAAAACAAATAGTTTGATTGATTCGTTTGCTTCTAAGGTTGTTAAAAACAAATATGATTTTGATATTATTCGCATTTCATAATGATAATGAAAAACAAATAATTTGATATTCAGTTTTGGATTGATATGTTATGATGATTTGATATTGATGTTGCTTTGATGATGTATGTCCACAGGAGAGACTAGGTGTCTTGCAGTTACGAGAGACATTTCCGAGCACATGGACATTGATTCCACATTTGTTACAGTCAGATAGAGATGTGATTGATGCATGCGGCTTGAGTTCATTACTTGATATGCCCGAGGTTCGCCTCAATAGGGCCCTATTGATAGCACTTGCAGAGTGGTGGCATAGCGACACCAACACTTTTCATTTACCGACAGGCGAGATTACAGTGACCCCCAAGGACGTATATCGCATCCTATGGATCCCAGTGATGGGAGAGATAGTTGTTTTTGATAGACGAGAGGTTGGAGGTACTCTTTCTTTGAGACGGATATTCAGAGATGATCAGATTTCTGGGTACTTCATCCCATGGGGTGAGATTACAGATACATATCCACCATTACCAGCTGTGCTTGCAGGATTCATTGGAGGTGTGTTGTGCCCCGACCATAGGTCGAAGGGGTTTGCGATCGGATGGGGTCGTGTTTTGGAGAGTATGGTGATGCAGGGGACACGGTATGCATGGGGTACATGTATGCTAGCCCACCTATATGACGAGTTACATCATATCGTATATGGTAGAGGCCGGAGTTTTGCTGTTGGGTGCTCATTACTACAGATATGGGCATGGGAGCATTTTGTTGTTTTACGTCCATTGACCCGAGGACAGCGACCAGCTGGTCGAGCATACAGATGGAGATATGCGCATATTATTGCTCAGCCGAGACTGGGAAAACTAGTGTATTGGCAGGGGCTATTAGACAGTTTGGATACAGTATGCTGGAGACCATATTTGGATTGTGAGCCCTAGCCAGAGGATGCGAGGGAGATACCTTTTGTATGCACTTCCAGATTTTTGATTGGTCAAACGACATGGATCCTTGAGAGATTTCTTGTTGGGCGAGTATTGCGACAGTTTGGTTGAATTCAGGGTATGCCTGTTGGTTCATCCATTTATGTGCGGCGACAGCCAGAGCTTGCAGTGTGGGGCCCACGAATTTCTTATGAGGTCGCGGTGGCAGAGTTCACCAGTTTAGGAGCACAGATATGGGATTACCGGGTGGATGTTCTTGATGCACGGGCGACACCAGAGTATGTACAGTATGTCCTAGAGCATCCACCGCCACGTATGTTTGATCCTGATGAGGCCATTGCTCCTATTATTGCACAGAGACGTCGATAGAGGGACTCAGAGTCAAGAGATGATGATTCAGAGGATAGTGATGATGAGGAGAGTAGTGGAGATGATGACTCAGATGGAGATGATGGTGGTGATGGTAGGGGTGGAGATAGAGGTGGAAGGAGAGGCAGTAGGAGAGGTGGCAGAGGAGGTAGAGGAGGCAGAGGTGGACCACGGATGAGGCACACTCACCCATCCCCTTTCGTAGATCTGACTGTAGCTAGTTAGATATCGTCTCTACAGAGTACAGTACAGTGCTTGCAGGCTCAGCTATCACAGGCACAGGCCTTGATTACACAGTTGCAGAGTTAGGTGACTTTGATTACTGCTGAGAGAGATGCAGCTAGACAGCAGGGTGAGCAGGCCATTGCCTTGGCAGATAGCCTACAGAGAGTAGCAGGTAGCACCTTGACGGGTGACATGATGAGAGAGGTTACCAGAGCTACCCGAGAGGCAGAGTTCTATCGTACCAGATATCATGATGCAGTTCCACCTGAGCAGAGAGAGAGCTACACTCAGTCACGATCTACTCATGGTCGCTCTCGTACTACCAGCAGAGGTGTGACACAACCATTACCTCCTAGAGGGCCACCAGGGACAAGCGGAGCAGGTCCATCAAGGGCAGGTGATACAGGTCCATCAGGGGCAGGTGGTATAGGTCCTAGGCCAGCTCCATCAGAGGATAGCTCTGCCTAGTGCATTGTATATGATTCTTTCATGATATTCTGTTGAGACATTTTGTATACACCGTGAGATGATCACATTTTTTATGATATTATATCTTTTGTAGTTGACATCCTTGTATATTTTGACATTCATTTTTGAGATATATGAAATGCAGCGATGATTTTACATGATATATGATGTATCCATATGATGTGTACTATATGATGGTTTCATGATTTATGATATTTATATACATGATTGTATGAAATGAAATTTATTTGATGAATGAATGTATGATGTATATGATGTATGTAATGTATGCTTTGATTTTCTAATTCAAATATATATTAAAAATGTATGAAATGATGTTTTTATGAATATCAAAATATACTCAGTCATGTTTTTGAAAAGATATAAACCATTTGATTTTTTGCCAGCTTTTTAGAAATCTATAAATGCAAAATGCAAATTCTAACATGAATGCAAATCTATACTAACCATGCAGGACATTCATACAATATTGCCATTTGGAGAGCTTATTCATGCTTTTTGTATCATCATAGAGCTTTGAAATATTGAAAGTTAATACAAGCATCAAAGGGTATATTAGCACCAGTGATGACCTGAGTATTGCTTTCATGATTTTTAATATAGCAAGTTAATACAAGCATCTAGGTATAATTGAACCAAGATGACCTGAGTATTGCTTGCATAAACAGACAAGAGTTAACCCATTTCCCATGCAAATTCTGAAATGTCATCCATGATACATAGTAGAACATGTCTCACGACCAATTTACATAGTACTAATGATTTCCTCACAAATAGCAGACAAAGAAAAATCATACTCCTTCCTGGCTCTTCTAGTTCAGTACATCATTGAATTACTCCAGAGATATGATAGAAAATCAAACAACCATTCAAATCTTGCTTAAAGTATTTCAATCATTTATTCAGATTAAGATCATCCAATTTTGGTTATCATCATTGATATTCTCATTTGTTTGGAGCATGTTGTTTTGATTTCCATTAGCATTGAATAAACATGTTGTGGTTGATTTGATACGACAATGTTTGTTGTGTTTTGTCAAACTGTTATTTGTCTGTTTGTGATATTCTGAAAGCTCATTACCCCTCTCTTGTATGTTTCTGCGTTTTGCCCCTAGTGTAAACACAACCTAAAGATAAAAGATATGTACAAATTTCATCAAGCCATGATGAAACCTAAAGATTCCCACTATATGATATGGATAATGAAAGATATATACAGATGATAGATGCAAATGGATGATGCCGAAAGTGAAAACAAGACATAAACTAATAAATGGAGGAGCCCATTTTGATCACAAGTAGTGCTTGTTTGCCAGGTTTTCACCACTTGTTTTTATTGCACTTTTTCAAGATTTTTCTGATTTTTTTAGGACTTTTTATGATTTTTTTGATTTTTTAGGACTTTTTATGATTTTTTTGATTTTTTCAGGACTTTTTATGATTTTTTTGATTTTTACAGGACTTTTTTAGACATAAAACTTCTTCAGATGAATACTATTGATTGGCTCTTCAAACAGGTCCCCCTCTGATGTGGATAACTGATATGCACCAAAACCGTATGCTACTACGATAACAAATGGACCAAGCCAATTAGGTTCAAATTTGCCTTTCTTTTCTTTGTCTTGCTGATTAAATGGATTTTCTCTCAAAACTAAGTCACCCACTTGAAATGCCCGTGGTTTAACTCTGTGATTATAACTACGGGACATAACTTGTTGATAACCTTTCAAATGATCAGCTGCATGTTGGCGCCTTTCATCTAATAGTTCGAGCTCTTGGAGGCGAGAAACTCTGTAGTCTTCATCACTTATCAATCCCTTGAGTGAAACCCTAAGCGAAGGTTTTTCAACTTCTAATGGTAAAATTGCTTCTGCTCCATAGACTAAAGCATATGGTGTAGCTCCTGTTGGTGTGCGAACACTGGTTCTGTATGCCCACAGAGCTGGGTTTAATTGGACATGCCAATCACGTCCAACATCATTTACTGTCTTCTTCAATATCTTCAAAATGGTTTTGTTAGAAGCTTCTACTTGACCATTACCCTATGGATAATAAGGTGTAGAGAACCTGTGTTGGATGTGAAATCTTTCACAAAGTTCATTAACATCCTGATTCTTAAAAGGTCTTCCATTATCAGTAATAATAGAATTAGGAATTCCATATCTACAAATAATGTAATTTAGGATAAATGAAGATATTTTTTTACCAGTTACTATTGTTAGAGGAACAGCTTCAATCCATTTTGTAAAATACTCCATAGCTGTGATGATAAATTTATTACCATTCGACGATGAAGGATGTATCTTGCCAACAAGATCTAATGCCCATTGAGAAAAAGGCCATGTCGAAATGAAAGGTTGCAGTTCTTGTGCAGGTGCATGAATAAGATTCCCGTGGATCTGACATTTAGAACACTTAAAAAAATTAAAAGAATCTTTCTCCATGGTAGGCCAATAGTATCCCATTCTGACAAGTTTCTTGGCTAAGGTCAAACCACTCGAATGATTTCCACAAATACCACAGTGAATTTCTTGTAAGGCTTTTTCAGATTCATCACGTTCAAGAAATCTAAGGAGTGTACCATCAATACCACGTCGATAAAGGATATTGGCAATTAAGGTATAACGAGATGATTGGCGAATGAAATTCCGTTTTTGGTTGCGGGATAAATCTGAAGGCAAGATGTTATCTTTCAAATAGGTATAAGTCTTGCCATATAAAGGTGAATCTGAACCGGTCAAATGACATATAACTTGGGTTTCAGGATTATCATAGGCGGGAGAAAACAATTGTTCCACCAAGAATTCATACTTGGTTTGATCTTTAGATATTTGTAATAAAGAAGCAATGGTAGCCATTGCATCTACAGCTTTATTATCAATCCTTGAAATTTGTGAAAACTTAATTGACACAAAATATTTCTTATAATCATCCACCATGTTCTTGTATGGTAGCAACTTATCATCTTTAGTTTGATAATCATCATTAATTTGATTAATGACAAGTTGTGAATCACCGTAGACTTCCAACTCTGAAATCTGCCATTCCAAAGCTATTTTCAATCCTATGAGTAATGCCTCATATTCAGCTATGTTATTTGTGCAAGGAAACATCAACCGATATGATCGTGAAATGGTATGTCCTTCAGGTGTAACAAAAAGAATCCCTTCCCCCGAGCCATATTGTGTATAAGATCCATCAAAGTATAATGCCCACGGTCTCTGAATTGTTGCTGCAAAGACATCTGCATCAGGAAACTCAATGTGCATTGGATTTTCTTCTTGTAAAGGAGCTTCAGCCAACTGATATGCAATGACCTATCCTTTAATAGCTTTTCAATCTACATAGTGAATGTCAAACTCACTTAAGATCATTACCCATTTTGCAAGTCTTCCTGTTAAAGTAGCTCTGCTTAATAGATATTTCAATGGATCAATCTTTGTTATCAGCTTAACTGTATGAGCCAACATATAATGTCGCCACTTTTGAGAAGAAAATATTACTGCAAGACAAGCTTTTTCAATGAAACTGTAGTTTAACTCATGTCTTGTTAAAGTTCTGCTGATATAATATATGGCCCTTTCTTTACCTGTAGAATCTTCTTGTGCTAGTAATGCTCCCAAAGATACTTTTGTTGCTGAAATATAAAGTATGAGTGGCTCTCCTAGAATAGGTGGAATTAAAACTGGTGGATGCGTAAGATATTGCTTGATCTGATTGAATGCTGCTTCACATTTTTCATCCCATTTGAATGGGACATTTTTATGCAATAAATGTGTAAATGGCAAGCTTTTGTCTGCCAGTTGAGCTATAAACCTTCTAATGGACTGTAATCTTCCTTGCAATGATCTTAATTGACTGATATTTCATGGTGGAGGCATGTCCATTATAGCTTGTACCTTTTCTGGATCAACTTCTATACCCTTTTCTGAAACAATGTACCCTAGGAGTTTTCCAGATGTAACGCCAAAGACACATTTCTTTGGATTTAGTCGAACATTGAACTTCTCCATTCTGATAAATATTTTTGACAAGATTTCCAGGTGTTCATCTTGTGTATGAGATTTGGCAAGTAAATCATCAACATAATCCTCCATGAATGTATGCATCATATCATGAAAAATAGTTGTCATTGCTCTTTGATAAGTAGCTCCAGCATTCTTTAACCCGAATGGCATTACATTCCAGCAATAGGTACCCCAAGGACATGTGAACGCTATTTTATCTTGATCTTCTAGTGCAGTTTTTATCTGATTGTATCCTAAAAATCCATCCATTAATGAATACATTGCATGGCCAGCAGTTAAGTCAACAATCATGTCTATGTTGGGCAAAGGAAAATCATCTTTGGGGCAAGCTTTATTTAAATCCCTAAAATCTGTACAAACTCTAATCCTTCCATCTGGCTTTGAAACAGGTACAATATTAGAAATCCATTCCGCATAGTCAATAGTTCGAATGAATCCAACATCCAAAAGTTTCTTTAATTCTTCTTTGACCAATAATGCAACATGCGGATGCATTTTTCTAAGCTTTTGCTTCACAGGATTTGTCCCAGGTTTGATAGATAAATGATGCATTATTAAATTAGGATCTAACCCTGGCATATCAGCATATGACCAAGCAAAGTTAATTTGATTCTCCTTCAAGAACTGCATAAATTTCAAGACTTCCTCAACTGTTAATGATGCTGCAATTTGCAAAACTTTTGGCTGCTCTGCTGTACTTATGTTGATTGATTATGTTGGTTCGATCAAAATAGAAGATCTTTCATGATGATACTTGGGAAGAGTGTCAAGTTTCTCATCCTTCAGTGCCTCAGAAAGGTTTTCACTATCAGATTCGCTCTTTATTTTTTTCTTATTTTGATCTATCACTGCCATTTTTCAGTTTTCACCAATAGATCCGTCTTTTATTTCATATTTTGCAGCTAAGAGACTTGACACTCTCCTTATCAAAATCATGAGTATAAGATTCTTGAATGAAACAATTGTTTTCTTCATTTGAGGAACAAAGGAAATTTATAATGTCCTCATCATTATTGAATGTAGGAATGGGGATAGGTGCATTAATGTCCCAATCTATAAGTTCTGGATAAACTAAAGGCATAGGATCATTAGGTTGGGTAAGGTCTTGAATTGTCAAAGTCATGATATGGTTATCATCCTCATGGTAGACAAGGTCTGTAATAGTATTCTCCTGTTGATTGTCAATCTCGTTAGAATTTGATTCTTCCTCACTTGAGTCATGATTGCTTTGTAAAACAAAATCAAGTGGAGACCTTGAGCCTTCTCCTTGTATAAGAACAGGTGCATATTTGTGTATGGTATCAACTTGTTTATCCCTCCAAAATTCATCATTATAAATGGTGTCCCATTCATATTCATTAGAATCAGTATCTGAACTATTTTGCAATTGGAAAACTGATTCATGAGATTTATCTGACATGGATCCTCCTTCATGAGTTAATTGTATCTGCTGTGAAATAGATTCTTCTTTATCTTTACCATATCCAAGTCTTGTTTTATCACTTGAATGCTTTGAAATAGGTTGAATTGGTTCCACAATTCCTTCTCTTCGTTTCCCTATAGGACCATTCCCTTCATAGCCCATCTTTTGCATGATAGCATACCCCTTACCATATTGTTCTTTAGGCAACTTAATGTGCAAGAGAGATTCATCTTCATCTTTGTATAGCCAATTTAGGATATCCCTATCTTCAGCTTCTTCTTCAGTGGTATTAGCTCTAATGAATTTTCCATCAAACTTTGTGATTGGCATGGAATCTTGAGATGTAGAAGCAGTTGCAATCTTTTGATTTGATAAAGTTGGCAAACCATGTGATCTTGGAGAAGGAGGTAAAGTAGAGAGAGATAGTGAATATTCACCTACCCCTTTGTCTTTAAACTTCAGCTTAGTATCAAGATTCTTTGTCAATTCTTGCAATTGGACTTGTAGATTGGAAGAAGAAATAGCAAGAGCTTCCCTATTGTGTGGCACAAAGACATCTTGAGTTACTCTAAGATTTGAACAAGTTTGGGTACTATTGTAATCAGCTTGTATAGTTATTTCTTGTCCATCATATGGAAACTTGATACATTGATGATATGTTGATGGTACTGCTTGCATATCATGAATCCACGGACGACCCAAGAGTATGTTATAAGACAGATCTCGATCTAGAACCTGACAAAATGTATTTTTCACAACAGGTCCCACTCTGATAGGTAACAATATTAATCCTTTAGAATCTCTTTCTTCATCATCATATGCCTTGATGGTTATCTTCCTTCGTGGGTCAATTTCATTTTCTGATATTCCTAAGTCATTTATTAATTTTAAAGTAAAAATATTCAAACCGGCTCCTCCATCTATTAAGACATGTCTAATTCGATGTTTATGGATCATGACTTCAAGATAGAGCGAGGAATTATGTGGATGTGTCATGGAAGCATCATCTTTGTCAAAAAATGAAAGACAAGTGGGGGAAGACAAATGTCCCACCATGGCTTGAAATTTGTTTGCATCTAGATCAATATCAACAGTTGTGTTTACAAGAGCTTCTTCTAAAATATTCTTGTGTATGGGGGATATTTTGAGAAGTTCAAGAATGGATATTTGAGCTAATGTTTTTCTCAATTGATCAACCAAATTATACTGACTTGGAGAAGAAATAGTTGTTTTAGATGAACTTCCTTTTAAAACAACCTTTTCTTGACCTCTTGTTGTCACATTAACCTGTTGATATTCTTGTTTTCCTTTGATTTTCATAACATTAACCCAATTATCATCTGTGTGGATGTGACGGATTATATTATCTTCAACATTATGTATTCTTTTAACTTTGGTATCCGATGTTTCCTCCTTTTGGTAGTTTGGCAAAGGATCTTTGAATGCTTGATGATCATCATTGGTATGATGTCCCTCAATTGTAATGGTACCATTGTCAATTAAATCTTGTACTATATTTTTCAAAGCTTGACAATTTTTTGTTCTATGACCCTTACATCGATGATAATTGCAATAATACGAGTCATTCCATGATGGTGGTTTAACTCGTGGCTCATAATCTCTTTGTGGTGGTAAAGTGATAACCTTATTATCAAGAAGCTCCTTGAGAGCAGACTCAAGAGATTGACCCAAAGCAGTAAAAGTCCGTTGATTTGAAAAGAATGAAGGTCTAGACGGATTTACTGTTTGTGCATTGCCAAGATTATTATTGAAATTACCACGATTTTGATTGGTATTTTGATTGGTCATGTTTTCTTGCTTGGAAATTTGTTCTTGTTGATTGTTGTTTCCTTGTTGAATTGTATTTCCTTGTGGATTATTTCATGGAACACTTGATAAATTGAAAACAGATGGTCTTGTTCGTAAATTATTTGCATCCACTATACCATAATTAACAACATTTTTGTTTCTGTTCCAAAACCTTGTTTTATCGTTGTTGTTTTGATTTGATGTACTTGGATTATCAAGTTTTATGACTCCCCTTTTAACCAAGGCCCCTTCAATGGTGATTGTGTTTTCAATCAATTTTTCAAAGTTATGAGGATAATGAAGGTTAAGCCTATAGCTTAATTCTGGATCAAGGCTATTGATAAAGATATCCATCTTTTCCTTTTCAGGAATAGGATGGGAATATCGTGCAAATAACCTTCTCCACCTTTGCAAGAACGTAGTGAAGGGTTCTCCTACTTTTTGTTTCACTTTACAAAGATCAAGCATTGTTATCTAGTGTTGAATGTTGTAGGAGTATTGTGATATAAACTAATTTATCAACTCCTCAAAATTTTTGATAGGTGGAGTGATTTTTGAAAGCCACTCCATGGATTGTACACCTAGACTTCGTGGAAATAATCGCATTAAGTAAGTATCATCATAGGCGAATTCAAGACTCATGTTTCAGAAATCCCTAACATGGTCAATGGGATCATTTTTTCCATTATACCTATCATACTTAGGAATTTCACAATGTTTTGGAAATGGGATCATTTGAAGACTCCTATCAAGTGGATAAGGAGATATGTCTTCCAAAACATATTTCTTTGTTGTGCCTCCTTGCATTTCCTTTATTTGCCCTTGTAATTCTTTTATCTGTTGGTTAAGAGCACTAAAGTCATTAGGAGGAGTTTTAGGATTTTGTTTAATCCCTTCTATGTCAAAAGTGTGAGGCAACTTAGCTCCCTGATTAGCTAATGAAAGAAAATATTTTTCTTTGTTACGTTCTAGAATTCTTTCCATAAGAGTATGGAATTGAGGATCTTGTTCTACTTCTTGAAGCTTTTCTTTTGTTAACTCATCAAGATTAAACATTTCCTCTTCTTTTTCATTTCGGTCACCCATTTTACTGGTAGTGGTTTCTCCCTCGTCTTTTTCCATTTATTTTTGAGATCTCGTGAAGACAGGCATAGATTTTGCTCCAAATTCTACTCACTTTTTATCAAAAGAGTGAAATAGTGCAATTTATGTGATATATATGAAAGTCAGGATAGAATGAAGATTCTATGACTTACACAAAATTTCTAATCTTGTAGCTTGTGTTGTTCCCTAAGTGAAAGGATGAAAATCCTGTTTAGCGGGAATGTAAGCAAAAGATCAAGAAAAGGATGATTTTGCACTTTATGAAGTTTTGATCATGGCTTTGTAAAAGGATGGATTTTATGATAGATGCCTAATGTATTCTAAGTTCTCTATTGCAAAATTTGATTTGGACGAGTAGAATATTCGATTGCTGGTTGGGGAATATAACTGAAACGAATGCGTTGACTATGGTTATGCCTTTGAGAAAGGGCTCTTCTTTGAAAGTAAGCTTGTGAATACAAGGGCTCTATGGCATAATCATCCGAAAATCCTCTAACACAATCATGATACCTATGAAGAAAGGTTCTATATTTGAGTAAAACTTTTTGACTTTGATATAAGAATCGTTGCTTCTTCAATAATTTCTTGTGATTGAGGGTTTTCTTTGGCTTCTTAATCCTTTTGGAAATGGATTTCTTTACAAATTTTGTGGATTTCCAATCTCGTAACATGAGATTAATCAATATGATAATGAGTGTTTTGGATGATCTTATCTAAATTAATATATTGAAAACACCTCAAACAAGTTTTTAAAATGGTTGTCTTAAGTCCTATGCTAAACATCAAGTGTATAACCAAAATATTTTTCAAAAAGTGTTTTAACAGGTTTTACACATGACAAGCACTTTAAACAGACTCACTCTTAGTTCTCAAGTAGGTCATCATAGCAATCAACAACCCACATCTTAGAACTGCGTCGACTCACACAGCCATGTCACCCTTGAAAGGGCGCCCGTGTTTTTGTCTTTTCTAGGTGCGTACTCAGAGTGACGGAAGTGGATACCGGATCCCCTGAGCAAACAATCCTTGGTAGTTATATGGTGAGTATCTTGGGGGTAGATTCTTCCCTCCCCTGCACTGTGATTGAAATGATGTTCGGAAACTGACTCGGTAAGATACTACACTAGGTTCATAGTAAGGGTTTCCATTCGGTGCGGCAAATGATAGACTCCCTCAAGAGACCTCCCTACCTTTAGAACAAAGGCTTTGGGGATGGTTATCAATGCACACTATCGTCAAAAGAGGGTTTCCCCAATTTTGCTTTAAATTTTAGAGTGGGGTGGAATAGCCTGGCTTTGGCTTGAACCCACTTGAGTCGTTCCTCTTGGGTGAGTACTTTTTCCCACAAGAGCAGGCTCTCTACAAGGTTTTAATAAAACTGTAAAATGAATAAAGGGAAATAGGTGAGTTTGGCATTTTGATCACCCAGTTAAGGGGAGAGCATAGGCCTATCACCAAAGACAAAGCAAACACTAATGTATTTTAAGCACCAAATGAAAATTTTCTAAGCTAAGTGAAGATTTTGCTTCACATAAAAAGAAAATTCTTTTTAAGCCCAAAATAAAAGATGAAGTACCTACCCTAGGATTGATTCATTTTACCTTAGATGACTACCCTAGGATTGGTTCATTTTTTCTTTTAGATGACTACCCTAGGATTGGTTCGTTTTATCCTTAAATGACTACCCTAGGATTGGTTCGTTTTACTCTTAGAAATTTATTAACTGTCTGCGGCTGCGTCAA
Organism: Sequoia sempervirens; assembly: GCA_007258455.2. Lineage (NCBI taxonomy): Eukaryota > Viridiplantae > Streptophyta > Pinopsida > Cupressales > Cupressaceae > Sequoia > Sequoia sempervirens. The sequence continues at coordinate 11,221,630 of VDFB02000017.1, forward strand.
AGTCAGTTAGACTATTTACAATTACAGATTACAAAATACTGCCATTTAAAAGTTGTGCTGCAACAGACATTATAGGCACTGCAAAATTAATTACGGGCATTGCAAAACTTCTTACGGGCGCTGTAAAACTTCTTACAGGCACTGCAAAACTTTTTATGGGCACTACAAAAAGTGTTACGGGCACTGCAAAAAGTGTTACGGGCGCTGCAACAGTTTTCAAATGTGCTAAGCTGGAGATGACATTCCCGAAACGTGTTGTCTATGCTATTCCGTTGTTTTTACCTGTAACCTGTCAAAAGAAACTGCAAATAGAAATTAAAAAAGGGGGCAAGAGCCCCACGGTGGGCACCAAAAATGTGTATGTTGTTTATTTATCAATCTAATTGAAAACACAAACACAAATGAAACATTAAACTAAAGAAAGCTAAATGAAATAAAATCAAACAAAGTTTCTTTAGAGCCGTTTCATCTTCCTCTATCTCCAGGAATTTGAAGTTTCTGCTCTCAGATTTGATGTAAGCTTCTCCAAATGGCTGCTATAGAATGAGTATGCAAATGAAATACCTCTATTCTATATGCTGATAGAATGGAATTGCTAATACGGATATGGACAGGGGCTGTAAATGAAAAATATCATGATTCTATTGCTATGAAATGAAAATGCTATGAATACTATGAATACTATGAATGCTATGAATGCTATGCTACTTGCAATTTGGCTATAGTTATTTTACTGAAAGCTTCTATATGATTTGGAGCTCCCGGCAGTCATATTTATAGTTTTTCTCAGGCAAAATCATGGCTGGCAAGAATCTACGGCTATGAAATTGTCTGGTAGATTTGAATGGTGAAAGATGAAGAAGTTGAGAAGAAAATGGGAGAGGTTGAGAGGTTGGAGAGAAGAATGGATTCCTGTCTTCAACCCACAGGAACAAGCCTGCACAGAAATAGAGAAAATTATTTTTTTCTGTTTTGGCAGTTTGTTTCACGGGTGTTGAAGATAAATCCCAAAATTAATTAAATAAATAAATTTATTTAATTTCATTTATTGCATTTTGATTTTTGATTTTTATACTATGGAAGATTTAATTAAATATTTTGTAATATTTAATTGTAATGTGACTTTAGAAGAATATGAAATATTTAGAAGAATTAATTAAATATTTTATGAATATTTAATTATAAATAGATATATGAATCGAATTAGAGGAATTAATTAAATATTTGAAATATTTAATTATAAATAGATATTTAGAAGAAGAATAATATTTTAATCTTTATTTAAATAAGATATTCAAACTAAGATTATATGATAATTAATATAAATAAATCGTAATATTTATTTAATTAATTAAGAAATGAATACGAAAAGATGATTAGATAAACTTATTTATTTAATCAAAATAAAAGAATGAAGAAATATAAATAAATTATTCAAATTTATTTATACGCAGATAGAATTCGAAGATTTTAATTAAATATTAAAAATATTTAATTAATTACTAGACAATATGATGTGACCATTTTTAAGTGTATACACTTCCAACACATCCAATCTATTTAGTAGTGCATGAGTGCAATATTTTAGCGCATACATCCTCTGTTTTAGTGCATTTGTGTAGTCTTTTAGCACATCCAAGCTCTATTTTAGTGTATCCAGTAAATCCAAAACCCAAGAGTTAAATTCATCCCTTGTTTCACAATTTGAACCATAATTTAGAACCTTTTTCAAGACAGAAACATTCCTCGGATACACAAGAGTCTAAAACTTTTTTAAACTTAGCATTTACAAGTGGAATTCTTCAAACTAAACCAAGATCTAACACCTCAAAGTTCCTAAATCATCAAACCTATCATCACCTTTGATTATTAATCCTAGTATCAACATCAAGATTTGTCATCCTTTCATCATGAAACAAAGTTGTATAATCAAATTAAACTTAGTCTCATCAATAGAATTTGTCATTCTATTTGACTTAGTTTTCATCCTTGGCACTCTTCCAAACAAAGATCAAAGTTTAGTCAAAGTGTAACACTTGTATGCTTATTCAAAAAATATTACAAAAGAAAAAACTCAAGGAGAAATAACTTGAAACTCAAAACATTGGAACTCAAAACATCAAATCACAAAACATTGAAACTCAAAACATCAAAACTCCAAACATTGAAACTCAAAACACCACGGTTGAACCTAAAGAAAATAATTTCCATAGAACCCATAATACTGAAGATGAAGAAATAACTAAGGAAGATATCCAACATGTTGAACAAGATCCAAATTTCTACAAATGATTAGAAAATATTTTTCAAAGAAACAGGGAAAAATACTTCCTAATGCTAGCTAAACAAGGTTTCAAATTACCTAATGACTTTGATATTAATCAATTGAAAGAACCTCCTAAAAATCTTAAAAAATGATTTAGAATAAGTGATTGCGTTAACTCATCAAATGAAAAACCTCCAATAGTAGATGCTTGACATGCAAAGGGGAACCTCAAAACAATACTTGCTGCAAGACATTTGTCCATATCCTTTTGATCCAAGTATCAACATGATTCCTTTTCCCAAACATTGTGAATTACTAAAGTATGACAAATATAATGGTAAAATAGATTCAATAGATCATGTGAGGGAATTTAGAACCATGAGCCTTGAATTTACACATGAAGGGTCTTACTTGATGAGATTGTTTTCATGAAGCCTAGATGGAAAATGCCTTGAATGGTTCTCGAAACTTGTGCCACCAATTAGAACCTTTGAAGAATTGGTTAAAAAATTCATCACCCAATACTCCTATAACATTCAACATGAGATAACAATGAAAGACCTTTGCAATACGAAACAAAAGAAGGGTGATTCATTCCTCACATTTTTGCAAAGATGGAGAAGAATTTTTGCAAGATATTCTCACCCCATACTAGAAAAAGAAAAATGGAAAATTTTATTGACAATCTTAATGATGAACTAAGTTATAGATTGGAATTACAATGTCCACCTACCTTTGAGAAAATTATTGAGAATAGGATCAAAATAAAAGAAGTTTTGGTCAAAAGAGGAGTCATTTAAAACTTTACAATGAAAACAACTCATCAAAATCCTCCAACAATTACAACAATAGTGATAAACCAAAGTTTTGGAAACGAAACAAGAATGTTGGTAACAATGATGGTTCAACAAAAACACAAAATGCTAAACTGGTATTTAACTTGATAGGAACTGCCACCAAGACAAATCAAAACAAAAATCCAACTAGTAATCAAAACCACAACCAAAACACCAACCAAAACAATAATCAAAACAATGTTGAAGCCAAACCACCACCATATCGGACATCCTCAAATCAAAGAAGGTTCACACCATTGGGACAATCATTAGAATCAGCATTAAAGGAGCTTCTTGTAGCAAAGGTTATAACATTACCAGAGGCAAGAAATTGGGAACCAAAAGTTAAACCTTCTTGGTGGAATGATGCACACTTCTATGATTTTCATCATAACAAGGGACAAAAAAAATGATTGCATGTAGTTGAAATATTTGATACAAGACTTAATTGATAACAAGAGAATATTTGTAGAAGGACCCCAAACAAACAATGATCATGGAGTATTCAAGAATTCTCTACCAAACTATGAAAAGGGGGAGTCCTCTACATCCAACACCAAAGGAAAAAATGTAAACTATGTCTATGATTCCATGGTTTTTCATATCAAGGTGGTTGATGATCAAATACATGACAAAAAAGACTTTATTGCAGCTGATAATCCCATAAATGAGAACACTGTTGAGCATGAACAAAGCATTGTTACAACTAAACCTCATCACCATATCCAATCACATCAAATTAATGACATTGTACCAATCAATCTGATCACAAACATTGCAGCAAGCTATAATCAAGTAAATGCCATTAAGATCAAAGAAAAACAAGACAAAAAACCAAACACAATCACAAGAGGACAAGCTAAAGTAACATGAAAGGATTTGCTTCCTCTACATCCAAAACATATATTGTTCCAGCAACTTAATACAATATTTTTGATCAATTGTAGAAAATACCAGCCCTGTAATGCCTCACGTTGGTTACCGTTATAACAAAGTGTAAAGAGTACATTAACCAAATAATTTTTTTTAAAAGATAACTAATTATACAATTACCATAAAGTTTCCAAGACGTTGATACTTAAAAATAAAAGTATACTCAACATATCAACATAATGATAAGTGCAAATCTATTACCATGAGTGTTCTAGTTTACAAAATTTTAATACAATCAAATATCCAAATGTCAAAATTACAAAAGGTGAGATTTCAAGGAATCTCTATACATCATAATGATGGTACAATAAGTACACTATTATACAAGAGGTAAATAAACAAAAAAAATATTGATCATATCACAACTAATATCCCTATCCACGAACTTGCTCTGCATCCATAGTCACGAACAATGAAGTAACTAGAAATAGCTACAAGCATAGGGTCATCTACAAGGAAATCCAAGGAAGACAAAGCACGGTTTCCTTCCAACCACGTGGAACCCGAAGGTCCACTCCCTCCATGCTAGGAGATAATGATAGGTCCACAAACAATAAAGACAGAACATCACGTTTACATGGTTTACAAATACACATCATGACATAATGATTACAAATCAAAACATATACAATCCTAGTATAGTTACATCAAATAGAAATCTGAACACAAGGATCACCATCATGGTATAGACTAAGTGTGTCATCACACTGTTGGGATAGGTTACCCTGGTGAATCTTCCTAGACTACCGACCCTCTCCAAGAGTTACCATGGCAGTCTCTACCGATTTCTAGCCCCTATGTAGACTAATGTGGAGTTGTTTCATCTTTCAAGAGGACAAAATGGTGACTTTCCTTTCCAGGCCTTCTTAGCCTTTTCTCAACCTAATCGAGCATTAAGAAAGTATGTGAGGCAAACTATTATCTAATTTAGTGTTTAGATCTACCCAACCCCTAATTCATTAATTAGGTTTTCACTGAATTAGACACCTACGATAGGTTACCTAGACAATCTCTTTAGGATTCCGTCCCCTACCGCAAGCCACTCTTTCTATAACATGACTCAACATGAACGTTTAGGGGTAGCTATCAAATGTAAAGTTCAAATCCACAAAGGCTTACATTTTCAACTAGAATTACACCTTAGTTCTCAAAAGTTTCATAACATCAACAAATAAACATACAAAGCTATAACTCCAAGTAAAATAAACATTACAATTGAGTAACATAGTTTGGAGATTAATAAACTTGTTAGTGTGTTTTTCTCTTTCCTAGTCTTTAAGGAAATGAAACATACATCACTAACATTATGAATGTATACACAACTAACTTTTACCATAAATTAATCTCCATGAATTAAAAATTCCTAATAAACAAACTATAGAGATTAGCATAAATTGATGTGTATTGAGTTTATAATACGAATCTTACTTCACTAGTTTTGATGAAATATAAATAAACATTTTCAACATTATGAGTAAACACACCCAACAATCACATTTAACCAATTTCTATGAATAAAGAATTTACATAATATATATAATCTATAGATATTATTATGTTCCTAATAATTTCAAGAATTGAATTTACTAACATTATAACATAAGAACAATACAAATTCAATATATTTTATAATCCAATTACCTTGAAAATAAAATAAAACATTATAACTTATAACTTAAGTTTCTATCTCCTCTTCTTTTCTCATTCTAAGTCTCATACTTCATTTGCACTTACACTTAGTAAGAATCTTAACTAATAGTTATCTACCAAAGAAACTGCCCCAATTAGTGCATGCAAAGAGAGTTGACAAAAGACAAAATAATAACTCCCGAACTTTTAACACAACTTGAGTATAAATAGGGACACCATGCATATAGCGCATGAGAAAAATTGTAGGAGAGATTTTTTACTACAGATACATGCATGTCTCTCAACATGCACACCTCTTAACACATAATTCTCTATTGCATGGAGTATAAATAGCATAAGATTTAGAATGGTATTATCTATGACAATAACAAAATCTAACAACCACAACTAAAGATATGATTAACTCATTGAATGTTCCAATAATGAATAAGGAATATATTATTCTACAATAAACTGGTGAATGCCTTAATCTTAATTTCAGACCAAACAAAAACTCGCACCTTAGCAACAAGTATATGTGCATGAAAGAAAAGTATTTATTAAATGTCCATAAGAGAAAGACATCATAATCAATGCCCGAGTAGGAAAGGATGAATTGGCGTTTAAAAGATAAAATTTTAGACATTGTTGGAACCGTGCATGATCTCAGGCTTTGGTATACATGGTAGATAAAGAAAAAACAAATAAATCCTCTCTCCCAAACAAGAAAATCAATCCTTTAAGCCAAAATATTCAATTCACAGGGTGGTTTCATGCTATATATATATTTAATGGACAAAATTATAATAAATAGTAGGCTAAGAATCTTCAAGTATTTATTCATTGAAATTACCAGTATAGTAGATTCGTAGAAGCAAACTTAGTATATTTAATAGTTTGAATGAAAGGTAGTTATCAAACAATGAATTAATAGTCTCTCCATAACCCTTGGTGTGCTTTGCATAAGAATAAGTTTTTAGATTAATCATTAAATATAATAAAAGTCTGACATCAGAGTAATATCCATGACAAAAGAGTCATTTTCATAGATTCAAAAAATTTGCGTTCATAACACAATGATTCACGAATACAATAAGGTCTCTATATCATCTACAGTCATCTAAATACTCAGATCAGGAATTTTTTTTTTATTCAATATCTACTTTTGATAATACAGGAATATTCTTCATTCTTTCCCTAAATTTTTGAATTCCATCTATTATTATCAATTCACAACCAGATTAAGGACAACTTCAAATCTGGTATACTATGATTGTAGTTTTTTCTTATTCTTTTCCACTTTAAAGTTCAAATACTCATCTAATTTTGAATCTTGTTGTTGTTTGTGCAGGTTCAGCAAAATAGTTTTCTATATTGAACAATTAATTCCAACATCAAATTCTGAAAAATTCAGCACAAGAAATAAAATTACAGAAGAAAACCTATTCTGAAGTTTGATAATTGGCTAAAAGCGATTTCTTGAAAACTTTGTCAATTCCAAAATCGATTCACCAGACTTCAACAAAAATGTACAAATCGATCCAGCTTCAAATTATGCTTGTAAACAAAATTTTAAGAGAAAATTTCTTCTGAAGCAATTGTTGTGTAGAAATCTCTAAAAACTATTTACGTGAAGGTTCTTCCCGTGAATCCCAAATTGCAATATTTTTTTTTAAAAGATATTAATTCATGCAAATAATCTTTCAATCATCAAACTTAACTGATAGATCATTTTTGCATTGTAAATAGATCAAACAGTTCAACTTATACTTTAAAATATCAAAACAAATCTTTAACTGCCAATCAAAGATTCATATCTTGTCAAAAATATCTTTCCATTTAAATAACTATTTCTTTTAACTCAAGTTTGCACAATTAAATCAGAAATATTAATATTTTAATTAAAACATTGCAAAGAAAATAACTTTCACATTTTAAATTTGATAAATTATTTAATTTAATAATTAAATCACAAACATTTATAAATACATTGACAAACATTTGATAAACTTAAATATTAAATACTCAAACACAAAACAATATAAACAAACACGATAGAATAAACTGGACAACTACATGGGGTAACATAAAGATACTCGTTCGAAAAAGAACGATGATTCAAAAGGACCTGTCAATACCTTTAACAACATAATTATATTGAATTAGGGTACGCTCAAACCTAACAAGTAGGTGGAGCCATAACCCGATACCTGTGTCTATAGAAAACATCAACGTTAGAACATATATATACTTATGTTAGAAAACACACCGTGAATAAGAATTGCAATGTAGCAGGGTACTCACGAATGAGTAATGCTACACTGTCTTCTTCACTGACACAAACGAGCAAGAAAAATCACAATTAATAATCTTAACATAATAACCACAAGCAATAGTCATAAGCAAATTAACCATATCATGAACATGTCTATCTCAGTATCATCAAACGAACCATAACCAGATAACCAGGATGTCAATGTATCATCCACCAAAAGAAAAACAACATAGTATCCAAAATCACCTCTAAAAAGAAACAACATAGTATTATAGTGAACTAAAGCATCTATCAAGTAGACTCAACTAAATAGAATGTTGAAACTGGAGGGACACTACAAGCCCAAATATCCATATTGGAACTCCTCAAGATTTCACCAGCTCACAAGGAGATCCTAGAACAAGCTCTCATAGCCACCATAGTACCAAACAATCTGGAAGTTTTCCAATTCCAAGCTATGGTGGGGTACTAGACCATACCTCACTGCTTATCATTTTCTAAACATGATGATGTATCCATCAACCATCCACATAATGTTTCCCTCCACATTGAGGTTTTAATTCACAAACACTGTGTCAAGTGTGTTCTAATAGATGGTGGAGCTGGCCTAAATATCTATACTCTAAATATTGTATGTGCACTTGGATATTCAAAAAAATTCCATTGATGCTAGAAGAAAAATTACTATCAAAGCCTATGATAATGAAGAGAGATCTTCCGAAGGACTAATTGTGCTACCCATTCAAGTTGGACCATATGTGAAAGAAATAATCTTTCAAGTATTGAACAAAGAATTGACCTACAATATACTTTTGGTACATCCTTGGATTCATGAGATGCAATTTGTACCATCTACATATCACCAATGTTTGAAATTTCCCTATAATGGACAATAAATCACTATCTTCACTGATTTCAACAACCCCCAATATTGCAACACCCTTAAATAATTCCAACACACCTTTGTACTACATAACAAGGAAGCCATCATTCCTAGTTCATCAAATAGGGAAGGTCAAATCAACTCTTCATCAAATCGGCTTGAGGAAAAATTCCATCCAAAAGACAAAGGTATCAGTGATTCTACTCCATCAAATCAGGGAAGCCAACTCAACACCTTATCAAAACAGGTTGAAAAGATCTAGTTGAGAGACAAAGGCCTTGGGGAATAGTCACTTGAGAAATCTTTATGTCTTTCACAACTATTATCTTCTCCTAAAACATATGGGAAGCCATCCACATCAAGACAAAAATCCTCACAACCAACCATTCTCTTTGATGGAAACTTTGTAAAAGCGGGCACTTTAGTGGATGAGTCAGAATAAAAGGATGTTTTGAATTGGTTGTACCATGATGAAGAGACTTCACAAGAATAAACTTCTAGGGTACAAACATAATAGTATGGTAAAGGTAAAACAATCCTAGAAATGATGGGCTAGGAAGGAGATGGTCTTGTGGGTAAAAGAAAAGAAGGCATCGTTGAACCAATTCATCCCATCACAATGAATTCAAAGGGAAAAACAAGGCTAGGGTACAAAGAAGAATCAAAATAATAAATTAGGCAATAGGTTGTTGAGAGAATCCTTCAATTAAGAGATAGCTTTGAAACAGATTCCAATGAGTACAAATGGGATTCCCTCTCTGAAGAGTCTTGTCATGATAAGTAAATTGATGCCATACAAAAGTATACATCAACACATATGGAGGGATAGAGCTCAAGTTCTAGACCACTTGAATTTGGATCACAACATATCGATGACTCAAGTAGAGATTATCAGACTTCGAGTGAGATAGATACTTTGGAAGAGAGTAACATCATAAACATAAATATTGCCATTGGAAACTTCATTGATGTTGCCATCATGACACTTACCTATTTTGACCTTAGCCAATTTGATGATTCCTTTCCATTAGTACACCCTGAACTGATTGACTGGGACCAAACTGAGCTATTTGGCATACCCATCTTTCCAAATGATGATGCCATTGTGAATTTACTTTGCTCTGATGATCCTGACACATGTTCCACTAGTGAATCTCATAACAAAGCCTTAAACAAGGGGAGTGCCAAATCTTCCAGCTACAAAATTAATATCAAAAATAGATATAATGGTGAAAACTAGTTAATGGTAGTATTAGATCAAGGAAAAATTAAAAACAAAGAGCACATCTCAAGGTGGAAACCTCTCTGAGGCACCAAGAGATGGAATATTTGACACTCTTCCCAAACACTATGATGAGAGATATTCAATGTTGATTGAACCTACACAATCCATCAATGTTGGCACAAAAAAATAGTGAAGACCCTACATCTAGTAGCATCCATGACAGAGGAAGAAAAACCAATCTTCACTAAGTTCTTTGAAGAAAGACAAGTCAAATTTGCTTGGACATATGTTGATATGCTAGGGATAGATCCAGAACTTATCATGAATCATTTATCACTACCACCTAGAGTAAAACCAGTGAAGGAAAATCTAAGGAAAATGCATCCCCATATTGTCCTCTTAGGAAAAAACTACTAGATGCAGGATTTATCCATCCAATAAACTATGTTGAGTGGATATCAAACATTGTACCAGTTTTAAAACTAGACAAAAGCATCAAGATATGTATGAAATTTAGATATCTTAATAGATCTTGTCCAAAAGGTGATTTTCCACTATCTAACATTAACATCACTATAGATTTGATAGCTGGACATGAAATGCTCTCACTTATGGATGGATTTTCAAGTTATAACTAGATCAAAATAGTGCCAGAGGACTAAGAGAAAAAAAATTCACATGTCCATGGGGTACTTTCTGTTGGAACATAATGTCTTTTGGGTTGAAGAATATTGGGGATACTTATCAACATGTGATGAACACTATCTTCCATGACATGATGCACACTGTTATGGAGGATTACATAGATGACTTGTTGGAAAAATCATACACTAGAGAAGGAAACCTAGAAATCCTAGACAAAATCTTCACCAAGTTGGAGAAATTCAATGTGAGATTAAATCCCAAGAAATGTGTATTTGGTGTCACATCAGCTAAACTTTTTGGATACATTGTGTCAGCTAAAGGAATTGAGGTGGATCTTACAAAATTCAAAGCTATCATGGAGATTCCTCCACCTAAAAACATCAATCAACTCAGATCTTTACAGGGATGATTCTAGCTTATCAAGAGGTTCATCACACAATTGGCAGACAAAACTCATCCTTTCAATCAATTGTTACACAAGAATGTCACTTTTAAATGGGATGAGAAATGTGAATTAGCCTTCAATCAACTAAAATAGTACTTGATGTTAACACCCATACTAGTACCACCAACTGAAGGAAAGCCATTTTTACTCTACATTGTAACAACTGAAGTATCTTTGGGTGCTTTTCTAGAACAAGAAGACTCTAGAGGAAAGGAGAGGGCAATTTGATACATTAGAAAAACCTTGAATGGCTATGAGATCAATTACACATTCATTGAAAAACTGTATCTAGTGGTAGTATTCACTACTCAACAACTAATACACTACATGTTAACTCTCACCATCAAACACATAGCTAAAATTGATCCATTGAAGTACCTACTCAATAAAGCTACCCTAACAAGAAGATTAGCCAAATGGGTAATGATATTGAGTCAGATTAATATCTAGTATGTGGACAGGAAAGCAATCAAGGGTCAAGCCATAGTTGATCAACTAGTTGAAGCACCATTACAGGATGATCATCCCATGAGCATTGAGTTTCTAGATGTTGATGTCCTTATAGTATCAACACAACAGTGGATATTATACTTGAATGGATCGTACACACAATATGGATTGGGTGCAGGAATCCTATTTATCACTCCAAAAGGGCACACCATTCCAAATTCATATTATTTAATGTTTCCTTGTACCAACAACATAGCTGAGTATGAAGCATTGATCATTGGTATCAAGACAGTTGTGGAATGGAAAATCACAGAGTTACATGTCTATGGAGATTTTCAATTGGTCATAAATTAGGTGAATGGAAACTATCAAATAAGAGATGATAATTGATGCCATATAAAAGAGTTACATGTCTATGGAGATTTTCAGTTGGTCATAAGTTCATGAAGGTATCTGTGGCACACATTTAAGTGGTTTAAGTCTCACTAAGAAACTGCTACTTTTGGGGTATTACTAGCTGAATATGGAGGTCTCTTTTCAATATGTCAAAAAGTGCCAAAAATACCAAATCCATGGAAACCTGATACATGCACCAACACAAGAATTACAACCATTCACATCAACATGGCCTTTTTGTCAATGGGGTCTAGACCTTGTAGGTAAAATACATCTGTGTTCATCAAATGGACACAAATTCATCATCACAACCACATAGTACTTTATGAATTATATTGAAGAAGTTCCCTTATAGGAAAACAAATTGCAACCTTCGTCCTAAATTATATCATCTATCAGTATGGCATTCCATAATCCATTTTCACAGATAACAATATACCTTTCAAGAATTAGGATGCCCAAGAACCTTGTGAAAGATTCCATATTCAGCATCAATTTTATACACTATACTATCCTCAAGGAAATAGATAGGTAGAGGCCTCAAACAAAACTATCTTGAAAATCCTAAAGAAAATTGTCAACGATGTTGGACGTGACTAGCATGTTCAACTAAACCCTACTTTGTGGGCTTATAGAACCAATATCTACACCCCAACAAGAGCCACACTCTACACTCTTTTTTATGGATCAGAGGCTATTCTACCTATTGAGGTTGAGCTACCATCCCTTCATGTGTCACTAAAGGGAATCATATCAGATGAGGATTATAGATTATCGAGGTTACAAGAGTTGTAATTGTTAGATGAGCATTGTCAACAAGCAGTTGATCACCTAAAATCCTATCAATAGAGGATTTCAAGAAGTTACAATCACAAGGTTAAACCAAGAACATTTTAAGTTGGTGACTTGGTCCTGAAACAAAATCCCTACAATCAACAAGATAGAGAGAAGAAGGGGAAATTTTAACCAAATTGGCTAGGTCCCTTTGTCATTATATCAGTATTCAAATCAAGAGCATATCAATTTTCCACACCTGAAGGGAATTTGTTTGATGAACCCCTCAACAACCTACATCTCAAGAAGTTCTACACCTGACTCATCCAATGAATCAATAAAAGTCCTAAAAAATACAAAAATTAGAATATGTCTTAAAAAATGGTTACCTTGATGAAGACCTAACAAATAGGTGTCTTGGTGAAAACAACAAAAAATAAGAAAAATACAAAAAAAAAGAGAAAAATATAAAAAAAAGTGAAAAATAAAAAAAATCTGAAAAAAGTGTAATAAAAACAAGTAGTGAAAACCTGGCAATAGGTGTTATTTGTGATAGGTTAGCTTTTCCATTTATTTGAACATGTCAACCACTTGCTTTCGTCATTCACTTTTTCCATCACTCTGCCTATCATCAGAAAGCCTCATGTACATATCTTGGCATTGTAGTCATGTCTCACCCTAGACTAGGGACAAAATCTTGAACTCACTAGAGGAAAATAAACCTTGAGCTTAAACCAACAGGAAAATAGCAGTAGGAAAATGCAACAAATACAATGATCATAGTGCAAACCAACATTGAACATCAAACATATCCATGAACACATCAACCATCCATATCAAACATTCAACAGCCATATCAATCAAAATCAAAGAAAACTTTAAATGGATGATGGTCTTATGAATCATGGCTTTATCATGTTGGCATGAATTTTCAAACTATTGTACTTTGATTTTTGTCATCATATCTCTAGAGGACCTTGATGATGTATTGAACTATAGGGGCCAGGAAAGAGTGTCATTTTTCTTTTTCTGTTGTCTATGAGTTGATCATTACTACTGTACAAATTATCACGAGACATGCTCTACAAAGTATCACTGATGAAATTTGGAATTTACATAAGAACATGGTTAATTCTTGTCTATTAACATGAGGAATTCTCAAGTAATCTTAGTTTAATTATACCTAGATGCTTATGTTAAATTTCAATATCAAAAATCATGGAAGTAGTACTCAAGTAATCACAGACTAATTATACCATCAATGTTTGTACTCACTCTCAACATTTTAAAGGCTCAATGATGATTAAAAGCATGAAAAATTGACTATTAATATGACAACCTTTTCATATTAGATCTACATGCTTAGGGTAGATTACATTCATATCATTGTTGCATCTATATTTGAGGGTTTTCTAAGGCTAAAACAATTTCACAATGATGTTATCTTTATTATTAATGGATTGAGTACACTTGAAATTACCAAAAACACATCATTCTCATATAGTTGCATCATCATTTGCATACATTAGGAAACATTATCATATCATATGTACAATATCACATCATTCATCCATCCATCCATTGCATCATAATATTTGCATCAAAAAACACAAAAAATAAGTGCATTGCATCTCACTTGCATAATCAAAATCATTTCATTAATTATTAACGGATTAATAAATTGGCCCATTAAGAAGATTGAAAGACATATCCAGTAGGGTAAGATTTCCAAGAAGAAAAACATCTCTTTTTAAATAGATGCATAATTGAACTTGATGCATCTATAATTGAACTTGATGCATAATTGAAATCATTTACTCCTTTAGTAAAATGGACCTTGGATTCACTTAAGAAGATTGAAAGACATATCCAGTAGAGTAATATTTCCAAGAAGAAAAATTTGTTGAAGAACATGACTAGTAAAGATATAATGCCATTTTTATGAACATTTAAAACCAGCAGTGAAGATAGATTTTCCAGGGTGTATGAATTTGTTATTACTCAAATCCAAGATAGACAAAGGACTAGCTAGATCAGCATAATCATCACATTAACATACATAAAAATCACAAACATTTACATACTCAAATCCATCTCACATAGCATAAAACGTCATCCATAAAGCATGTAGAATCATCAATCATGCATTATCATTTCATCATTGCATATAATCATATAAACATCATAGACACATAGAACTATGCACCATCATATAATAATTCCATTCATTCACATTATCATACATTCACCTATTCATTGTATCATCTATTTTCATTCGAAAAGTACAAAAACATAAAATTCTTCACATTTCATCAACATAATAAGATCCATCACATATATCATATAGGTATCATTCATAAAGCATCATAGAATCATAACACATCAGTTGCATCATCATTTTCATTCATAGAATATCATATCATCATCATATAGAACATCATATAAACATCATAAAGGAGAAATAAAATGCATCCATCATAGGCATCCATAATCCATCAAATAAACACATAGATCAATAATCATCGCCACATATCATATAACCTCAAAATCATAATGTAAAATGTACAAGGATTTCTAAATATATAAAGAGATACATCACTATCAAAACTTATAGTATATCAATATTTCTCAACTAAATCAAAGAAGTATACATATTATGTCCCAAAATGTAGCAAGTCATGTCATCACATATCAGACCTATGTCGTGCTCCCCCCAGACAGTGTTGACATCACTAGACTAGTACCTCCCCCACTAGACAGACCTACACTAGGATCTCTCGGATCTCTCAGCAATAGTTGTGTCACACCTCTACTAGTGGTTTGAGAATGGGTCGTACCTGATCTTGACTGTGCATAGCTCTTCTGACACTATGGAGGAACAACCTCATGATATCTCAATTTGTAAAACTCTACCTCCTAGGTGGTAAGTTGTACCTCTCTAAAATAGTTAGTTGAACGTGTGGCCTCTACAACTCTCTAGAGTCTGTTGGCAATGCCCTATACCTAATCATCCCATTGCCTCATACTGTCCCTCTCGGCTTTGAGTGTAGCAATCTTCCCTACATCTATATCTATGCCTAAGCTTGGGCTTGGACCTATGTAAGTTGTCCATGTGCCTGCACACACTACTATATCATAGCATCCCTCTTTTTCATCAGTGAAGTAATCTATCCCTGAGCCTATGTAAGCAATCCATACACCTATGTAAGTTGACCCTACAACATCTGAACCTGCACCTGTAATGCAACAATCTGAGTCTACTACTACTATGAGGGCAATCTAATCTCTATGTGCTACTGGGATGTCACTACGAGTGATTGCCTCTTGCAAGGAACTCTAAAATCTCAAACATCTATCACTGGCCCTCCTCCACCCTCATCACCTCCACCACCATCACCTCCATCTCCACCTCTACCTTCATCTCCACCACCTCCTTTGTCATCTCCATCTCCATCCTGTCATAACTGCTCTCTACCTCCTTCTCCTCCTCATCTCCTCCACCTCTTTTTTTCCTTTTTCCATGTACCACTACCCTCTCCTCCTCCTCTAACAATGGCACTAGCTTGCTTTGGATGGGGATCAGTGGAAATAGATGTAAAGTGATGTACTGGGCATACTCATTTGACATCAAATCCTCAATGATATATAGGAAAATATCCCAAAATATAACCTATAAAATCTGGTACTCCTACACAACAACATCATATGATAGAACCATCCCCCACTCTATAACATCCATCCATCATCACGCATAATGGGCCACTCCCTGATGCATGCCCTGCACTTTGCCATACCATCGCCACACCCTCCTTAGCAAAAATCTCTCAATGATGAACTGAGTCCTTTAGATCAAGTATATGGACTGGCACAGATAAGGCATCTCAGTGTCATCCTCTGGCCACTACTCACAATCAAGGTATGGTTTCCATGTCATTGACTCTAGATCATCCAACACTCTCCTCCAATACTCTAGTTTTCTCAGCCTAGGTTGAGCAACTGGACCTACATAGGCATGAACATATTGCCTCATCTTTGACCACTATCTATCTACAATTGGCCGCATGATTTCTATATGCTCCCATGCCCAGATCTGAAGCAATGTAATTCCAATCGACAAACTATCCCCTCAAAGCAAGACCACCTGGTGTAAATCATGGTACAAATGAGTGAGCATGCAACATCCCCATGCATATATGGTGCCTTGAGCAATCATGCTCTCAAGAATCTAGCCCCATCCAACTGAAAGTCCCTTTGACCTACGATCAGGAAAAAGGAACCCTCCAATGAATCTGGTAAGTGCAGACTATAATGTAGCATAGGCATCAACCATCTCTCTCCATGGAATCTCGTAACCACATATCCAATCATCTTAGAATACTCTCCTCAAGGCATCAGTCCCACCTTGCTCAGTCAAATCATATAGTACTATCTCCCCAACAACAAGTATCGATAGAATCCAATAGACATCCTCAAGAGTCACTATCATCTTGTCAATGGGTAAGTGAAAGGTGTTATGCTCACTATGCCACCTCTTTGCTAAAGTTGTCAATAGACCCCTATTAATCCTAATCTTGGGAATATCTATCAAAGAGGAAAATCCACATCGTGCAATAATGGTTGTCTCAGGCTATGTTAGGTGGGGTGTCAACTCCCACGTCCTAGGGAAATGCTCCCTAATCTATAGACTCATCAAAGACTCCTATCATCACAAAATATTGCAAATCAATAATCTTGTCAATCAATCAAAATCAATCATCCTATCAATCTAATCAGCTCTTATGAGACTTTGATCAAATATTTTGATCATCAATCTATCATTCAACCTCGCCTATCAAGAGGTTTATTAATCAATATATCATTCAACCTCACCTATCATGAGGTTTATCAATTAATCTAGCATTCAAACTCACCTATCATGAGGTTTATCAATCAATCAATCAATTAGCCTCACCTATCATGAGATCAATGGACATCTAATCTATCAACATCATCAAAAAACATCAAATCAAAGGCTAATGTGATCAAAAATCATCAAATCAGGGAGTCTAATCAAAAAATTCATCATTTTACCATGTATGTGCTAAAAAATTCTTTTTATGCGCTAAAACCATGCATGCACCAAAAAAATTCATGTATGTGCTAAAACAAGGTTTTAATGTAACGAACAAACGAATATGCCATCAAATTTTATCAATGTGTTAAACCCCTCTATCAAAGCGCCAAATCATCCTATGTGTTACACCATTTCATCAATGCACTAATTCAATTCACCTAAGCACTAAATGCACCTATGTGCCATAACATTCCCTCAATGTGCTAAAATAGGAAATCTATGTGCTACAAGAATCTATGCACTAATCTATTTATCCTATGTGCTAAAATATTAAACCTATGTGCTAAATTCACCAATGCACTACAACAGTCATTCTATGTGCTATATCAATACCTCTATGTGCTACATTGGGTTTTCAATGTGCTAGAAAAATTAAAAGCCAAATTCAAACACAAAAAAGGAGGGAAAAATGAATTGCACAATTTACAAAGGTTTTTGGGGTACATACCAGAGGTTTGTACGTTGTTGGGTGGTTATGTTGTTGTATGCACTTGAATCGATGTGTGTGGTAGGGTATCACCATTTTTCTCCAAATTTCTAGATTGCTCAATCACTCTCAAGTTTTCAAAATTACAAATGCACAAATGAAGTTTTAAATCACCTTTTTAAACTTTTAAAGGTTAATTAAGAGGGATTTTTGAAACATTGATTTATTTTATTTTCCAAAGGGGCTTAATTCATCAAATCATCACCTAGCGGCTTAAATATAATTTTTAGGAGATAAATCATTTCTAAATCATAAAATTTTGAAATCATCATCAATATCAAAAATTTCAAAAATCTCAGAAAATCCTAAAAATTCCAAAATTCATCGATTTATCTCCTGAGGGGGCATATATCCCTCATCACCTAAAAATCAACGTCCAGAGCATTAAAAAAAAATTAGCATCAGCAACAAATTTTTCTTTGAAGCAATGTGTAAACACATTACTTCAAATAGGGGAAAAATGTATACACCTAAAATCGATGAAGATAATTAATTAATTAAATACAAGTTATTTAGTTAAAGAACCCCTTTAATTCATCTACTTATAAATAAATTCCAAATTTATTTATATAGTTCATAAATTCCAATTCTTCAATCTAAAATCACATTCCTCTATTTTAATTAAATAAACAAATTCACATAGTTTGTTTCATATAATTAATCTTTTCACTAAATTTAAACTTAAGCACATGTCTCCAAATTTTTCTCTTGCCACCTCATCAAATGCCACATGTATTTAAATATTTCTAATATTTAAATTCCAAATTTAAATTTAGTCACATGTTGGACACTTGGGCATCTCACACACTTTATTCCTTTGTACATTTGGCATGTTGCCCTTGGTCAAGGGAACATCCTCCATGATTCTTCCATCTCCACTGTTGATCTCTCACATTTGAATCTTGACCATTGATTGTTACCACATCACAAGATGCTTTGGAAATCCTATAAATACAACCACTTGCTACACCATTTGGTATCCCATATTTAAGTAATCTTACTATGCAGGAATAACATTGGAGCATTTGGAGCATTTAGAGTTTGAGCATTTAGCATTGTTTAGCATTTAGCAATTAGAATTGTAATATCATTTTATATTAATATCATGGCTTAGTTAGTATTTGCATTGCATTTCCATTACCATCTTAGCTTTTACACAACATTTTGCATCTTAATCTTTAGTATCATATCATTGTCATATCACTATCTTCATTTATAGCAACATCATAATTGTAGAATCATTATCATTTGTTGATAAATCATGTAGGAAGTAGATTACTTGCATTTTGGAATAGCATCTCATTTCTCAAGTTTTTATTCTAACAATCATAGTGCACACACAAATCTGAGAGCCAATATGATTTAATGAATCCTTGAGAATAGAGAACAATGAGACATTTTTAGAGATTTGATTTGTTTTAACTTGATTAATTTCTATGATTCAAATACTTAATGTAATATGTCTCATTGAGTTTGTGTGTTTTATTTATTGATTTATTAACCCCCACAATTCACACATACACATAGAACCTAACCCATAATCAAAAATTCCATTCAGAATTTGAAATTTTGAATGGCTAAATTAGGAAAATGCACAACAATACAAGATCAAATTTCAGAATCAAAAAATCACATTGCACCTAGCCCTTTAGTCAAAAAGTTCATTCAAAACATCAATCTCTAATTGGTCCAAAGAACAAAATATAGCAAGTTTGGAATATGAATTTTAGGATCAAATTTTCACTTAGAATTTGGACCACTTTTTACAATGAGGGTGTGGAAAACAAAATTTTGAAATGCCCAAAATTTGAAACCTATGGTTAAACCTAAAACCTATGCAGAAACCCTAGTTGGAAAGGGTGGGAAAACCTAAACCCATGAAAATTGTGGCACATAAACCAAATCAAATTAAAACCTAAGAAAATTAAACCAAACAAAAATAACAAATAACCCAAATGGTGCAGAGCACCTGAAAATATTAGTTTTCCTGGAAGTTTTGTTTAAAGTTATTGTTTTGTTGTGTTGTTTTTGGTCATGTTGACCAATGTTGTTAGCAATTGGTGGAGTAGGAATAAAACTTGATCTTTTATGATCAATGGTTTAGGAGGTGAAAATCTTGAATGGGTTTTGGAGCTCTAATTTGTCTTGGTTACCAACCTAGTCAAATGTTTGAAAACACAATGGGTTTTAAAAATTGCATTATTAGGTCATCTTTGAGCTCGACCCAAGCATCTAAATTGTTTGGAAGGCCTATTTAAGGCATTATTCGACCTTGTGTTAGGGTTGGTGATATTATTGTTAAGGGACAGTTTTGAAAAGTTGGAAAAAATAGCGTACAAGAAGATAGTTCTCTATTTTTAGCATTGATATTGAGCTTTAATGGCGTGATACTATTCTGATCTGCTTGTAGAATGTAGATTTAGTATTGTGTAGGCTTTTTGTACCATTTTTCTATCTTTGTAAATCTTTTTCTATTGTCATTTGTAAATAGTTTGTTCACTGTCATTTTTAGGCCTGTAACAGGCAGTTTTGCAATAATGGAGTCCTAGAGCACCTTCCCACCGTACAAATTGTACGACCTTTTGGGAAATGGGCCTAGGCTCCTTGCTTGTAAATATGGTAGGTGTTAGTTTTTTTTTTGGTTGCAGGAGCTGGAAGAAAAGCCTTGCCCTAGGGGAGCCAGGGAAGAGCCCGGCTAGGAAAGGCTAGAGGACAACATGAATAACTTG